>JAHREE010000257.1:1552279-1598975 GCA_033628505.1 Tringa tobata
AGGCCGCCGCCTCCTCGCCCGCCTCCCAGCCGGAGCCGTGGCGGGGCTGAGGGGGGTGTCGGTGCGGGTAAGGGAGACGTGAGTCAGCAGGGCCGCCCTGCCGGGGCCGGCCGCGCTTCCGCGCCCCTCAGGGACGCCTTCCCTTTGCCAGGAGGGCGCTCGCTTTTGAAGCGAGAAGCTGAGCCTTCGGGCGCTGCTGCCCTCCTAAAGTGGCCGAAAAGGTGTCAGAAATACCTCTAGCCGACGGTTGTGCCTGGACTCACCCCCGCTCGTAAACCCTCCTCCGTGTGTGTGTGGTGGCTGGCGGCGGTGCGGCGCCCGCAGGCCAGAGCTCCTGGAAGGCCTCAGCAATCGATAAGGTTTTGGGAATTAAGCGTGTTAATGAGTTCTGGCAGTGCACTGTAGCCGTGGCTGCTGGGGGAATATAGGTATTGGGATGCTTTGTAGATCAACCCAGGCTTTGAATATTTGGAAAACAGCAGTACTGTGATTTGAGTAAAAATTGTTATCGCTTATTCTGGCATTACTGATAATCACAGAATGGTTTGGGTTGGAAGGGACCTTATAGATCATCGAGTTCCAACCCCCCTGCCCTGGGCAGGGACACCTCCCACCAGACCAGGTTGCTCAAAGCCTCATCCAGCCTGGCCTTGAACCCCTCCAGGGATGGGGCAGCCACAGCTTCTCTGGGCAACCTGTCCCAGTGCCTCACCACCCTCATGGTAACAAATTCCTTCCTGATAATCAGGAGTAATTGTATGATATAGAGAGGCTTGTTGAGTGCAAATAGGCTGTAAAGCCGAAGTAGGTATAAAATGGAAATGCTGTGTAGTTAAATAAAATTGCAAGATCAAAACGATGAAGAATGTTTTGGTTTGCTTCTGTTTAGATAATGGAGTCCTGTAGCCCTGTCAACATTCACGAGAGTGAGTCGGCAGCTTCTGAAAGCGAAGATGAGATTGAGTTCGTTGGAGTAAGTAGATCTTGAACTGGAAACATACTGCCTGTTCATATGCTCTCAGTAGCCTGATAAAATGGGAGGGGGGTCTTTCTGTACTATCTTGATGATCTTGATTATATTTTGGTGGAAAGGGTTACTTCTGGATTTAAAGGTTATTTAATTTGTAAATCTTTGGCAGACAACAAGTTTATGTTAAAGCTTTATCTACCCCTTCCTTGGAAGTGTACACGATGATACCAAGTTGGTTCTGTAGAGAAAATGTAGACTTGAGTATCTCAGCAGGTGAATGGGGGAATCGCAGTGATCAGTGAGGTATATGAGAAGTCACTGTAGATGACTGTTCTGGTAGTCATATTGCATGTTCATGAATAGTCCCACTGAAGGAATAAAGCACTGCACTCTGCAAAACAGTGCCAAGCACACTATACTTGGTTTAGAAAGGAAAGAGGAAGGAAGTAATGGGTCAGAGGCCTTCAGCAGTCTTTTCGAATTGTGAAGCACTGTACAATAGCTACAGTACAACACCTGGTCTAATGCTGACATGTGGCTTATGTGCATGTAACTTTAAGACACTTATATCTGTTGAACATCCAAGAAAAGCAGTAAAGTGGTGCTGGATGGCAAGGATGCATGTGAGAACAGAGAGGTTATTTTCCCTAAAGAAAGAGTCGTGTGAATAAGATCAAGTGGTTAATTGATGCAAGAACTAATAATGGCTTGTTTCCTATGGATTTGTCTCAGTATTAATGCTGAAGAATAACTAGATGATTAGGGTTTTTTCTGTTTTGCCCAGTGTTTGAATAAACTCAATTCAATATACAGACTTTTTCTGCAGGGGTGTTTAGGCTCTCAAGTATGAGGGACGTATATTTTTGCGAAAATTATAAGTGATTATCTCTGAGACTTCTTGGTCTTTTAGCTGGTTTGGTCAAAATTGACTAATGAGTTCAAAGTTCATTGTATACACACACGTGTATGTGTGGCATAATTGTATAAGCTTAATTTTCTTGAAACACAGGGTAAAGAATGAGGAAGCTGGTGTAGCTTTGAATGTGCAGTGATTGAAGGGCTGCTGCAGTGCCAAGAGCAATAACTGAAAGAAAGGAGACTTACTAAAATCATCGCTTCTGCTGCCTTTTTTTTCCCTTGGTTTTGCCTGTGGATGATATTGAGCCCTTGTGGTGCCAGTGGTGATTGCTTCTGGGGGAGGCTGGTATATATAGCAAGACGACTGGGCTTAGGCTTGTTTGTGCAGGTTTGGTGTCTTGGGGTGAGGAGCTTTCATTGATGAACACAAGGAAAAAGGGTGTGACCTGGGCCATCACCTCACGTCAGCAAGACGTCCTCAAATCTCCACTTTGCTCCTCTGAGTGAGGGTGAACCTGGACTTTGCTAAAGGATTTCTGAACTATTTGCCTGGCTTTAGATCATCATTTCCATATAATCGTGTGTATAAGCTTCCTAAACGTTGTGTATGAATGCTACCTGATCATCCAAGTACTATTTTCTGCATGTCCTGAGGAGCCAGTGCACAGGTGGCACTGCATAAATTGAATTAGAGAAGCCACTTGGATATCTCAACCTGTGCTCATTTTGATAGAAAACAAACAGTTGTAAGCCATGTGATCTCTGTGTTTTTCTTCTTTTTTAGTTTTTTCTGGAAAGTTGGGTGGTTTTTTGGTGTGAGGGTTTTTTTGTTTGTTTGTTTGTGGTTTTTTTTGTATCTTTTTCCATTTCAATCACTTGACTTAAGGTGTTTGAATTCTTACTGTAAGACTATGACAAATTGCTTTTTGGCCCTTCAAATGAGGGCTATCTCTGCTGTTGCCAGAGTTTTTGAGCTTTTGCAGTCAGATTCACCCTTGTTCAGGAAACTTACAACTGTTCTTCCATAATTTCCCACCTTTTAATTCTGCATTGCAATGTATTTTGTCCATTTAAAATCATTAAATTCTAAGTTTTGCACACCAGCAGAAAAATAGAATTTAATCTACAGTGCAAGCTGTTATTCCTGATGGCTTGATTTTTTAGGATAGGATGGTCTGGCCCCCATTCTGTCTCCTTGGGAAGAATAAGGCAAGAGGGAAGCGAATCATAAGTTTAATGTGTTCTGTAGCACTTAAGTAGACAGATTATTCAAATTGCAGTAGTCTCCACTGAAAGCATTGGACTCCTGCTGAATTGCTTTGGGTTTTCTTAATGGTCCACTCGTTTGTTGTTTTTTTTTCCTAATTTCTTTAAAGATGTTTTCCAATGAAGATGATACCTGAAGAACACTTGGCCCTGGGATCTACCAAAATGAAGTGGTTTGCTGAAACATGATCATTACCATTTAGATGTTTTGTTTCCATTCCCCGAGGTGTTAAATATTTGATATACAGATTCAAGTATTTGTCTCTCTGTCATCACAGCAGGAACAGAATAAAATTGTAGAGGAGTTACAAAGCATCTCTGAAGCAGGACTTTTATTTTTGCTCCCAACCCAAGTCAGCTGAGGACTCGGATTTTTGTATTTGCTAGGTCAAAGAAATTAAAACTTTCTAAGTGTATGTTGCTTCACAGTATCGGTTGGTTACTCAGCACTCTTCAAGTTGAAATCTGCTGGGACAAAAATTTTGAGCACAAATGTTGTCATTTTTGTCAGATTTTTAAGTTTATTTTCATGTGAGCTTGTTCCATGGTAATTAGCATGTTTACATGTGTATACACAATTATACTCACATAATTATTTTGTCAAATATATGGTAAGTCTGTGACCACGCATATTGAAAGCTCGTTTCACGCTTTCTGTATGCTAGTGTGGGTATAATTATGCAAAAGTTTAATTGTGTTTATTAAGTAAACCGTGCATTTGTTCTTAATGCACATAAAACTAAAAACTGAACAGAAAACCTTACATGATGTATCAGTGGTACTCGGTGTCTGTTAGCTAGGCCTGATTACCCAAAGATTGGTTAAAATGAGGGAGGGAGAAAAAAAGTGAGACCACAACTTAGGACTTTTTGAGAAAACTTCTGGAGGCAGTAAAAATGAGCTTCACAGGACTCATTTGTGTTCAAATTGGAATGCAACCCAAAAAGTTGTACAGAAAAATTGTATAGTAAGAGGCGCAAAGTTCAAAACGAAAAAAAGAACATTTTGTGTTTGCAAACAATGTTTAAAAAAGTTTATTACTTGTGTTAAATTGAACTTACTGTTCTGGTCACTAGAAGTTCCTAGACTTGAAAGCAAGTTACTCTGCTTTTCAGCTGTCATTTTCCTAACTTTTAATTAGCTGTTGAACCCAGGGAGTAAGTAAACAGATCTAAGGAAAATCTCTGCATTTGAAGAAGCTGCAGCTGTTAGAATCAGAGTTGAATGTTTCAAAACATATTGGACAGTCGGGTGGTCTGGGTGTGTCTTTGAACTGTTACTTGCTAACACCTGTTGTTTAATAAACATTTAATTTCTGATAAGTTTAATAGAGGTCAGTTTCTATAGAAGCAAATATAATGGATTTATTTTTTTTGTTAAGATTTCATTTAGAAACCCATATGCTTTTTATGTATTTAATCATAAAAAGGTAAGCATGCTTTTGGGGTAATTTGAGGCCTGCAGCTTGATTTATATAAGCTTTTGTCATCTGTCCAAGATCTCATCCCTCTTCCTCCCCAGTGAAACAATGAGGACTGTTTATGCCTGGCCAGCTGAACTGCCTTACGGCCTTGAAAGGTGGAAGAACGTAAGGAATGAGATGTAGTCAGGAAAGCAGAGAGAATTGCATGCATGCATATTCTCTCCACTACTTCTCAGGAGGCAATAAATCTTTCGAGCCTGCCCCGGTTGGTTGATTGTTAAGACCTTGAGGATTCTGCCCCATGCGTGGCAGAGATGGTGGATATAGTGCTGCACGTTTTCAAGAAGTCAGCCTGCTGGTCCTGGTTAAGTCCTCTTTCTGCCTGGAAAACTTCACTTTGTAACAAATATATACTCCAAAGGTGGTCTTTAACAGCTCTGTGATATCTGCCAGCAATATTGCCAGACAAATGGCTAATACTGCAGTTTAATCAAAAGCTGTCATATGAGGTAGATGGCATTGCATGAAGAGACTTTAAAAAAAAAAACCAACAACAACCAACCAAACAAAAACCAACCACCACCCATCCTCACTACCAAAAACTTAAACTGTCTTTGGTTTTATTTACTTTGAGGCTAGCTAAAAACTTTTGGAATTTGGATGGGAAGTGTTTTCTGGCATGTTAGTTAACTTTGCCTCTCGCTGAAGATGCATATGTGTGGGACCATGCATGTGAGTTGGGGTCACTAGGGATATTTTTGTTTGGTATATGTAGACTTACTCATCCTGTTTCGTGTTATTATACTGATTATTTAGTCGGCATGTGATAATGTTGTAACATGATACAGGCCTTTTTTTTTTTTTTTTTTTTGCATGATGTCAGATTATGTGGACATAGTGCTTCTTTGTTTGCCTTTAAAAATTGAAGACTCTTGTTGCAGTGAGTGTGGATGGAGCTCCAGATGTCATTTTGTACATCTTCTTTAAAAAACATATGATTTACGTACATAGTTTGGGTTGCTGATTGTAATTTTTCTTTTCCTTTTGCTTTCTTGTGTTTGTGTCAACATTCTACTATCTGCCAGAACCTTGTAGTAGAAATGTTAAAATTGGTATAAATAGGGAGTGAATAGGAATATACACACATGTGTGTGCAAGCACCTGACAGAACGAGTGAAAGGAGACATACAAAGGCATGTAAATCAACTGGTATTGATACTACCTAGACTAGCAGATCAAATCATCTGCATGAAGTTTCTGAAGACACTCAGATCAAGAAAGCAAGGGACAGCGTTCAGGGCTTAAACCATTAAGATGATTACACAAGACAAAGAATGGGGCTAAAGCCTTAAGACATCCTAAGGAGGAGACAAAACCAATAACATTTAGTGACTCACAGGGCGGGGGGGGGGCAGCATGGAGAGAGGCAAAAGATGGGAAATACAAAAAAGGAGCACGTGGCTGCCAAGCTAGGAATTGCTTAGGTCCTCTCTATTAGATAGTTGATAGCCAAGGTCCCTTATCCTCCATGTAGCTGCTAGGATTTCCTGATCAGGCTTCCTGGATGCATGTCTTTGCAACTGAATGCTGGACAGACTATTGGGACATGTCTCTCTGCACTTTTGAGTATGTGGTATGAATGAGTGAAACGTGTTGTTTGTTTTGTGTTTTTTTTTAAATAAAATGATTGTGTTTCCAATGCAGAGAAGACACTGGGAACTTGCTTATGGGATATCTCCTCAGAAGGGAGTAGCCTGCAGAGTTTAAATGTGTACGAAATTGTTTCCCACTTCCTTAATGTTTGAAATGCCTAAGGAGTTTAATTTCTTATGGAGTTGGAATTTAATTTGTGTCTTTTATCCAAATCAACCCCCCCCAAAACACCCACAAAAAATCATTTAGCATTGCTCAGTGAAATCTAAGACTGTTCCTCTCTTGGTAACAGCCTGCTACCCTACTGCCATTGAGTTAATGGTGATTATTGAGTATCTTTAAAAATGTAGCTCTAAGTTGATTGAGAAAGTGAAGTATATAAAGTTTTTAAGCAACTGAAGACTACTAATTTGATTTTTTTTCCCCCTAATTGATATCTAGATGTTAAACTGATATTTTAATACTTATTTATTTGCATGTTTTACCAATTGTGTGGATTAGTCTGTTAAGTGGAAAAGTTACCATGCAGGAATTTTATTACTACACCCTCTTGGAACCTTGGTGAAATTCTCCAGGCATTGCTCATGCTGACAATGTGCTGTAATGCATGCAACATTTCATCTCTGAGAAACACACACAAAAGCATTAAATTGTCTGTTTTAACACTTTTTCAGGAAGGACCTTTAAGACCTGTGCTTGAATGCATTGATCTCGTCAGTAGTGAGGATGAAGAGCCTAACAGCAGTTCTTACATTCACGTGAGTATGTTGTGATGTATTTGGAGACTTCTTGGAGGAATAAAATAATTAGTCTCCTGTATATTTTTCCCCCATCAGTTACTCTTCAGAAAAGAAACTTTTTAGAGCTATTTCTGTAAGCAATAAATAAATAAACAAACCAACATTAAAGTCTTTTGATTTTTACCCACTGTTGAGTGGAAGACAAGAATGCCAACACTTCATTTTTTTCCAGAGTCGTTTTTTTGCCTTCTTCAAAGGGACTTGGAACTTTTTATTTGGCTTTCAGTGGGTTTTAGCAAGCATGTTGAAGAAAAATACCACTTTACAAGTGACCTCAGAAGTCTGTGTCCTGCATACAGGACACTGCCTGTCCCTAGCCTGCAAACTTCTAAAATAACTTCTTAGGAGTAGTTTATATGTTGGAGGACCTCATTCTGATGACAGTCTGGTCTTAACTCAGCCTTGCTCTTTGTAATCCCTCCTAAGAGTTTAAGAGTCTGAAGTAGGTTGGTCAGTTCATGTATCCCCCAGGCTTATTGTGCTTACTCTGCAGGGCTTTTGAGAGGGACAGGGGCTGAGGATGACTCTAGTAGAGTTGGTTTTGAGAGCAGTGGCTGTCTTTTGACATCTGGTTTCCAGTGGCGCAGTAGATGATGCGTGTAATAAACCTGGTCCTTAAGGAAAGGTGGGTCTTTTGTACATGTGCAAGCTCACTCCATGGTGGTGCTTGCTAGAGCTGATCATGTAGCAGGAGCAAACTACAGTGTGTGGCCTATCCCTTATGCTAGAAAAAGCTAATGGTCTGCCTTTCTGAAGATACTGGGCAATGTTGTTTTAGAGCAAGAATGATATCAGTTCTGAGTTCTTCAGATGGGCTGCGTGTTGGTTTTGAAATCTTTAGGAATTTTATTTATCTACTTAGAAAAATTTACTTATTTTGTAATTTGTTGGAGACTTCTAGGTCACCCAGCAAGAGTCATCCATGTTCCTTCTAGTGCTTTGGTGAGGCTGATACTGAATTGCCTTAAATATGTAAGGGTGTCCCGGTTTGAAGTAGCCCAAACCGCAACAAGGGGGGTGGGGATTGGTTTGGTTTTTAGCAGAAGTTATGGATGCTGGTAAATAGGAAGAGAAAACTAGCAAGGTAGATGATGGAACTTAGGATTGGAGTATCTATACTGAATTATATCCTGATGCTTGGGCATCGCTTTTCGTCATATTAGTGCCTTTTACTTAACAATTACCAACTAAAAGTTGAACTTTTCAATTGTAGAGAAATACTAAACGTAAAGATCACATTGACTATCAGAAAGAACGAGTGGCATCAACTTTGGATCGTCTGGCACGCCATGTTGAAGTAGAGAAACAGCAAAAAGAAGAGAAAAACAAAGCCTTTAAGGTATTGGACATATTTTGTTTCAGTAGAATTGTGTGGTACAGGTGTTGTATTCACAGATGTGTTTGATTTTGCTACTAAGTTTTAAAAAAATAAATAAATAAAAAATTGGTGAGCCAGACCTAGAACTAGTAATTAGAGATTTTTGCTTCTGGGGCATCATTTGAAACACAATACAGACTTTTTTTGGTGGCTTTTAACTGATCAATTTGCTAGTCTTATGCAGTAAGACTGATGGGGGGAAAAGCCTAACTTCATGCAAACCAATGGCAAAAACTTGTTCTCTTGCTTGATTATATAGCAGACCTTAGCATCAATTATTCTGATTAAATAATTGAAAAATTGAAACGCAACAGTTTTCACAACCAACCATGTAGCAAACCTAGTTATCTGCCTGCTTCTGCCTGAGATTTTGGGGAAGCCATTTGTGACATTAAATCTCTGTATCAGGTAATATTTTATAATGGGATAAATTTTTCTATGCGTAAGGCATAATTTTAAAGTTGAATTCTATTAATTTTGTTGTGCAGGCTACTTAAAAGGCATGACTTCAATTTTTATTCCAAACCGGGAGGTACAGTCAATAGGCTTAGGGGTAGGGCTATCAGTGGGACCTGGAGAGCTTGAAGGAAAGGGCTTACAAGAACCTCATGAAATTTCACAGGGACAAATGCAAATCCAATGTTTCTGGAACATGGTGACTTTCCAGCCTAATTTTCTGAACAGTGTTAATGGCTTTTGAAGTCAGTCACATAATTATACTATAGTTACAGCTTGTTATGGTCTACAATAGAATATGCAACTGTAATACAACAAAGTAAAAGGCTGTTGTATGTAGTCCAAGGTAGCCTTGAAGTCCAGAGGCCTACATCCCTCTCCTGTCTCTTCCACTTGGCATTTTGGAGTCTCTTCATATCTCCACATACAGTTTCTCAAATGTTAAGTGGAGTCAGAGATAGCTATGTAGCTTTTAAAGTAGTCTGAGAACAAAGGCTAGAACATTGTTTTATTGATGATGAATATTTTCCTGCTGGGCAGCTCCTTCACTCCTCATCAGGTAATGCAATCTGCAGAATTAAAATTATTCTCCAAAGTGAAACTACTATGGGGTGGGTTTTTTCGCCTTAGCAGTGGAAGAAATTGACTGTGTGGTTTCAATAACCATTTTGTGTTCCTTTATTTCTTTTAAGTTTCATTATTATTTGTTTGGTTTTATAGTCTTGTAACCTTAAAAAATCTTGTTGGTTATGTACATGCTTCAGAAACTTCAGTAGGTACAATAAAAGTAAATTAATTGACTGAGGTGTAGCTTTTATTTGGGGCACAAAAATTAGCACTATTTTTTATTTTATTTTTGTATTGCTGTTATATTCCGTCTTCATTGTGTTATGTAGAAGTCAGTCAAGTTGGAAGATTCTAAGCTTCTTTCCCCCTTAGGTTTTTGTGAGTGTTTTTTTTCTTTGGGTTTTAGAAACCCATATGTAAGTTTTGGTATATAAACTTAACCTCGAATATTTATTTATTAAATTTGATTGCCACCTTGCCTGATATGTTTTCCCCTTCAGGAGAAAGTTGATTCCCAATATGCTCACGGGTTGCAAGAACTAGAATTCATTCGGGAACACAGTGACACGGAAGCCGCAAGATTGTGTGTGGACCAGTGGTTAAAAATGCCAGGTAAGGATAGGAAATTAAGCTTTAGCGATAGGTTTTCTAAGTCTTGCATTGCAGAATAGGACACATGGTAATTGCATTGGTCAGTACTGACACTGAACTTGCAGCTGCCTCTTGCTCATAACCACTTAACTAGAGTGTGGCATTTGAAAGTTCTTATGGACTCATTGCCAGAAAAGCTATTCTTCTAATGTTTTGCTGCTTAGAAAATTTAATATACAAAGTCTAAAAACCACTAAGGCAATGTTAACTACTTTTATAAGCAAAGTTGTCAGAAGAAAAAATCATAGAATCGTCTAGGTTGGAAGGGACCTTAAAGATCATCTAGTCCAACCATCAACCTAAGTTTGACAAAAAAAAAAAAAGGCAATAAAAATCACTAAACCATATTCCTGAGGACCATGTCAACCCGTCTTTTGAACACCTCCAGGGATGGTGCCTCAACCACTTCCCTGGGCAGCTCATTCCAATGCTCGATAACCCTTTCTGTGAAGAAATGTTTCCTAATATCCAATCTGAACCTCCCCTGGCGCAACTTGAGGCCATTTCCTCTTGTCCTGTCTCCTGTGACTTGGGAGACGAGACTGACCCCCACCTCTCTACATTCCCCCCTTCAGGTAGGTATAGAGCGCAATAAGGTCTCCCCTCAGCCTCCTCTTCTTCAGACTGAACACCCCCAGCTCCCTCAGCCTCTCCTCATAAGACTTACTCTCCAGGCCCCTCACCGGCTTCATTGCTCTTCTCTGGACCCGCTCCAGCACCTCGATGTCTTTTTTGTGGTGAGGGGCCCAAAACTGGACACAGCCCTCGAGGTGAGGCCTCACCAGTGCCCAGTACAGGGGGACAATCACCTCTCGGGTCCTCCTCCCCACGCTGTTCCTGATACAGACCAGGATGCCGTTGGCCTTCTTGGCCACCTGGGCACACTGCTGGCTCATCTTCAGCCGACAGGCGACCAACACCCCCAGGTCCTTTTCTGCCAGGCAGCTCCAGCCACTCTGCCCCAAGCCTGTCGCGCTGCAGGGGGTTGGTGTGACCCAAGGGCAGGACCCGGCACTTGGCCTTATTGAAACTCATCCTGTTGGTCTCAGCCCATCCATCCAGCCTGTCCAGATCCCTCTGTAAAGCCTTCTACCCTCCAGCAGGTCAACGCTGCCACCCAGCTTGGCAAATACCACTGTTGAACTGTTGCTCTGTTGCTCAGTCGAATGTCTACATAAGTAAATTTAACTTCAGGAAGTTCAGTCACTGGAGGACCTAGAGGAAGGGTGTCAAAGTGTTTGAAAAGTAATCCTACTGGAGATTGAAGAGACAGATGCTTCAGCTGAAAAAGCAGAGTTACTGTAGCAGCATTGAGTTACAGTGCATTGTTAGCTTGCTGTTAAGAATCAATATAATTTGATTTTTAAATGTTTTAGAGCTTGTGTGTTATTTTGTTTGTTTTCTTAACCAGAATATGAATTATAGAGGCTTAAGTGCTTTGTTTTATAACACAGGTCTCAAACCAGGCACCATTAACAGTGGAAAAAGGGGTATTTGTAGGAGGGCAGATGAGAAACGAGTCAACAACAGCCCCATATCTTGTCCTGTGATGCATTGCAACAGAAAGTTCGATAATGGACATCTTCTCCTAGGTCACCTTCAAAGGTAAGGACATAGTGCAAGAGCTCAGCGCAAGAAATAATGAAATAATGAAAGAACACATTCAAACTTATGGCATCGGCATCAAGTCTACTTTAAACTTCCTATAGTGACAAAATTCTGTTTGGAGAGCAGATTAATGTGTTACAGATTTTATATAGATGATGTGATGAACTTCCTGCTTGGGATTTTTTTTGGGGGGGTTGTTTGTTTTGTTTTGTTTTTTTCATTCAGAATTGATTTCTTCCTCTTGTTGAACATTTGTTTAATATCTGGGTTTTTGAGAAACAAGATTTCTGATCTCCAGTTCTGTTATTTCTTCATGCAAACTTGAAAAAGAGCAAAAAGTTAACAAATACATCTTGATGGTAAGATTAAAAAAAAATGCCCCTAATGAAGGAAGGGAAAGAGGAGGAAGAGCAACAGGCCAGACGTTTGTTCATAGGTGATCATTGCTAGTCAACACTTAACTGTGTCTGGGGTCAATTCCAGCCTATACTGCCTTTTAACTAGTGACTGTGTCGTGGAGGAGATGGTAAGGAGACAAGCTGAGGGGACTGTTGTGGGTTAACCCTGGTGGGCAGCTCAGCCCCACGCAGCTGCTCGCTCACCCCAGTGGGATGGGGAAGAGAATCGGAAAGGTAAAAGTGAGAAAACTGTGGGCTGAGATAAAAACAGTTCAATAAGTAAAGCAGAAGCTGTGCGTGCAGGCAAAGCAACGTAGGGAGTTCCCCTCGGCAGGCAGGGCTTTATCACACATAAGAGCTACTTAGGGAGACAAACACCACTCTGAACATTCCTCCTTCACCTAGCTTTTATTGGTGAGCGTGGTGTCATCTGCTATGGGATATCCCTCTGGTCAGTTGGGATCAGCTGTCCCAGCTGTGTCCCCTCCTGGCTTCTTGCCTACCCCAAGCCTACCTGCTGATGGGACAGTCTGAAGAACAGAGGTGGCCTTGAGGCCGTGCAAGCACTGCTCAGTGACAGCTAAAACAAAACTGCAAAACACAGCACCATACAAGCTGCTGCAAAGACACTTAACTCCATCCCAGCCAGAACTAGCGTAGGGAGGTAAAAATAAATACATCCCTCTGTAGGAATAAAAATTTCTCTATAGGAAATTGAGGCTTTGTTAGTTCTCTTGCTTTTAAAAATAGTATGATGCCTCTGCAAAGTGGTCATTGTAACAGGTAAGCCGCAGGGAGAATCACCTCTGTACAGGATACTTGAACTGATACAGTTAATGATAGGGGAAGTAAGGAATTTTACAGTTTAGGTTGGTTTGGTTGTTTTTTGTCCAACAGCTTCAAAAGGCAGATTTATATTTTTTTCCCATTAAAAAAAAAATGTTTTGACTGTTTAGAGGGGACTAGTTTGGTTTTTTTGTTTGTTTTTTTCCTCTCCAGGTTTGATCACTCTCCTTGTGACCCAACAGTCACATTACATGGACCCCCAAATAATGCTTTTGCCTGTGTGGTATGCTGCAGAAGATTTTCAACCTCTCAGGAGTACAGCGATCATCTTTTATCTAAGGCAAGACCATAAGGATGAGTAACTCGCCTGACTGAATGTAGTAGGGGGTTTTCAAGATGTAGAATTATGCAGTGATTATTTTTTTAGTTTTTAATCCTTTTTCTCTTCCTTCTTTTAATCTTAAAGATAGTTTTTCCTGTTCTGCTGTCTTTCAAACACCTGGTGTCTCCTGACAGTACTCCCGTGAGGTCTGACCATTAGGTTGTACTTTCCAGCGTGTTTTTGAGAGGACCGTAGTTCTGTCTTGAACCTCTTGTACCTCTATTGGTGCTGTCGAAAGGTTTTCCCCTTTTTTGCATCTCCAAAACTATGAAAGATAAAGGCAAGAAGTTAGTGTGAAATAAGTGATGGTAAAGAAAAGCAGCAGAATGGAGATGGGAGGGGGGGAAGAGGCAACAGAATTTAGAAAACGGGGTGATTCTGCTGCAAGTGTTTCTTCTCAGTTTCAGGTCTCTCTGATAGATGTATTTGCTGCTACTCACTAGTTACCTTGCAGAAGGGAAAAGGACAATCTAGCATTTGAGTTTTGATTTGAATATAAGCTAATAGTGTTTGCTTTTTTTTGTTGTTGTTCCTCACTACCTCTACTTTTTTTATTTTTTTTCCATAGTGCTCACTCTTTCCCTTCTCTTCATCACTTACCACTGTAAAACCTCAGTTCAATGACAGGTGTTATCTTCTGGTTGTGTAGTTTTATTTAAGCTGGATGATGGATAGCATTTTCAAAGTTAATTTTTTGTTGTGTACCCATCTAGCCTCCAGAAGCCGTGTTAAATTTAGGCAAAGTTTTAGATACTCTGAAAATCAAGACTGCTTTTAGCTAGTAGTAGTAAATCCTGCTGTATAATAATATCTGACAAGACTGAAAGATTGCATCATAGTTTGTCCCTGCCCTTTCCGTTGCTTCCAAGTTGTGTGTGTGCCTGTGGTGTGTCTGGGGACATTATCAGACAAGTTTGGGGAAAGGGAGCAGCTCTTACATCAGGCAAGAAGATGGGATTATTTTGGCGTGGAAAGATGTCCTAAACAAAGCTGTGGAAGAAAGCATAAGCATATCGTGAAGATTCTTTGAGTGACATAAGAAAGGAGTAAGCAAAAATGTCAGAAGCAAAATGTAAAGATTTTTACCCTAAAGATAGAGATCTGAAGTTGATGTAGAGGCAAAGGAGGTGGAAGGAGTTGACTTTTGTCAAGGTCATGGGCCTGTCAGGCTACTCTGAGGAGCAGCATTTTGAGAAGGTGGAGGTTAGCAAGATCAGGGAAGAACCTACATGAGGAAAAGCAGCTGCTTTAGTGACAGAAGGAGCTTTTTCTGAGAGCCCAGGTAAAGGGACTAGCTGAGAACTGATGGAACCCATAGCTCCTGGGCAAGGTGGACCCTGCCAGTGGTGCAAGAAGGGAATGGAAAAGTTGTCAGTGTCACAAGGTTGAGTAGCTGAGTTTGACAACGGCAGTTTGGCCCATCCCTTGTGACTCACGAGCTGAAGCGCATAGAGGGAGGCTGTAGATAAACATAGATGTGGTAGCTGAAAACCCAAAAGTGAAAATATTACTGCAAAAGGGAGAGAGGAACGGAAGGACACGAGGAGAACTGGGACTGGTTTGTTTCTTTACTTAATATTTTTCCTAACGTTTTCTCTTGCAGCTCAGTGAAAATGACGGACATAAAAAAGATCTCCCTCCACAGCATATTCAGTGTTTTGCATGCCCAAACTGCTTCCTCCTTTTCACCAAAAGAGACGAATGCTTGCAGCATATGTCAGGAAAGAACCACTTCCTCCAGGTTTCTAAATTGCATGGTATGTTGCTACTAAGTGTACTGCTTTTCATTCCTTCTCATAATTGATCCTTATGATATGAAGTGACTTACATTTTTCTGCTGTGTAAAAAAGCTTAAGATTTTAAAGTTTGTTTTTAATTAATTTCTTATTTTTTCCTTTAAGGCCTTAAACATGATACAGTTCTGTGGGAGGAGATGCTTTGAAATTCATATTTTTGTGTAGAAATGATTCCTCCATCACAGGTGCTCTAATGTGAAGCAGACTTTCCTTTATCTCCAGGTCTCTTGTATAAGCTTCTCATCCTCCAGTGGTTCTGTGCAACTGCTGTCCTAAATAACTTTACATTTAGCATGTCAATAGGAGCTCAGACCAAAACACACAAATTTCTTTTTTTAATTCCAGTCAGACTGGCTGTGGTGATCCTTCCCCTGCTCTACTGTCTGAAGTCTGCTGGAGGCTATTTTTCTTGTCAGTTTCCTTGGCATTCCTGATGGAAAAGACATGTGAAAGTGGTTTTGTTCGTTTTTTTTCTCCATATAATTGCAAAT
The DNA here is from genome assembly GCA_033628505.1 of Tringa tobata. NCBI lineage: Eukaryota > Metazoa > Chordata > Aves > Charadriiformes > Scolopacidae > Tringa > Tringa tobata. Next base: position 1,567,763 of record JAHREE010000257.1, read on the forward strand.
TTAGCCTGCTTAGCTGGAACGGTGCTGCCAGTCTGATGCCTACTGAAAGCTAAAATACTGTTTATGTTGTGAGCTGGTAACATCCTGGACCATACTTACTAGATTCCACACAAGATATCTGTCTGGTCATGGTCTTGAAAACAGGGTTAATGACCATCACAGCTGTACTGACTTTCTAGCTTTGACATGAGCAATAGGCATTAAGGCATTTACTTTAGTGTTAGGGAGATGGCTGAGACAGATGAGATAGAGATGCAGTTGACTTCTTATTCAAGAAGCTGCCATGTTTCAGACAGTGTATCTTTTGGGGTAAGCCTACGTGGCCAAAAGGAGTGGTATAGTTATTTCTCATTTTCATAATTATATCTTCTGCCCTCTCCCACGGTGGCTGCAGGAAGCGTACAGTAAAGACAGGCTTAAGGAGTCCTCCTGCAGGTCGAGTCAGTACTGTCGTCTTCATGGAAGTGACAGTCAGCTCCACGGTTCTGAGTTCTCTTACGTATTGTAAATCTGATGTACTTATATTCTCAAAGAGGTTATTAATTCTGAATGTGCTGACCATACATGCCTTTAAAGTCAGGCCATAAGTTTTAAAAAAGATTGCTGGTGAGTTATTGCTTTGAAAAGACTAAAAGCACGAGGTAATGTTTTCTTCTTTAGAGATGGATAGCGCTTAACTCGGAACAAAAAAAGGTGGTGCTCCATTTTTTTCCTTTGCATTGGTAGGTCTTCATGATTAATATTATCAGCATGTTCTGTAGGGTCTGACAGTGAAGTTAGTTGAAAGGCATAATCTCAAATTACCGCTTGCTGTTCATCACATCTTACTAAACAGAAAATTCAAAGAGAATTTGCCTCCTAAAATGCAGAACGTTACCAGCATTGCCTTTTCAATAGAAAATTTTTTATTCTGCTGGCACTTGGAGTTAGACACGGAGCAATAACTTGCAACAACAGAAAGTCCTGCACCTAAAAATTTAAGGAGAATTAACATTGAGAATGGGAAAGAGAGAGATGGTCAGAGTATGTGAGAACTTGTTACATGAATGCATAATTTTTTTCTTTTTTAAACACATTATGGCTTTAAACAAAAGTGTATGTAGTGAGAGTAGGCGGGTGGTGATAGATGGAGGGGAAGAAGGTCAATAAGAACCTTCCTAAGAGAGAGATCCGATCTGACCTTGTAGAAGGAGAACAAGGGAGGTAGAGTTAGTCACTGAGTATGAAAAAACAAGATGCAAACAGATTCATATAGGAGATTGTTGCAGAACCTAAAAAAACTAATGCATTTTAACTTAAAACTTCCATTGCACAGTTAGTGTGGCTCAGCTGACACATGGTAACTTTGTTTTCCAAACGCTGTGGCAAACGAGTACAATTGTAACTGTCATCTGAGAGCTGAAATACTACGAAAGAGCTCCTGAATGTCTGATTACACTTTCTGCTGTTTCATGTTACAGATGAAATGAAGGCTGGCCTTCCTCTACCTTTCCCATCGTATGCAAAGAACCTTCTGATATCTCTGTGCAAAGAGGTCCCCTTCCAAGTGAAGTGTATATCCTGCTGCCAGATACTACGCTCGCATACGGAATTAACGGCTCATTTCAGGTTTGTGAGCAACAGCTGTCTCTATAATGCAATCATCCATGGGTCAGTAACAGGTAGGCAGGCATGTTCTTAGTGGTGTGAGTGGATTTCAGGGCATTTAGGACCATCTGAATGCTGACTTCCTGAGTAAGCTATCAAAAAACTGCCCCCTCTCCATGTCTTTTATTGTGCTTTATCCCACACAGTCCACTGCAGAATGCTGATCAATGTCTGTATCCTTTTTGTTAGTTTCTGGAACACAGCAACAGAACTTGGTCTCTGTTCCACTGTAATTTGGGTAGGAGGGGACCTTTAAAGGTCAGCCAGTCCCACTCTCAGCAACGAGCAGGGACATCTTCAACTAGATCAGGTTGCTCAGAGCCCAGTCCAACCTGACCTTGAATGCTTCCAGGGATGGGGCATCTACCCTCTCTGGGCAACCTGTTCCAGTGGTTCACCACCCTCGTTATAAAAGATTTCTTCCTTATACCTAGTCTGAATCTACACTCTTTTAGTTTAAAGCCACTGCACCTTGTCCTATTGCAACAGGCCCTGCTAAAAATTCTGTCCCCGTCTTTCTTGTAAGCCCCCTTTAAGGACTGGAAGGCCACAATAAGGTCTTCTTGGAGCCTTCTCTTGTCTGGGCTGAACAACCCCAACAAGTTGGCAGCATCTGATTTCTAAAATGTACTGAGTCAACACAGTAAGCATCGATCTAAGTGCTAGTTTCTTCTGAAAGTGCAGAGATTAGAAAGGCATTGCATGTCTTTGTTGGCAAGCTGCTGGTGAGTTAAAGTATACCGAGGATGCTGTTTCCACACGCTAATTGCTGTGGCTAGTAGGTAATATTTCAAAGTACTTCCAAAAGTTTTAAAATGTTTCAGGTTGTGATATAACAGCACTGATTTCTCTTCTAATGCTTGGGAAAACTACGCTTTTAAAAGGCTGTAGTGTCTGAATTCGTGAACATATTTACTTTACATCCAGCCAGGCTCTGTGGGATTCAAGGCCTCGGTGTTTTCAAGCCTTGCCAGGTGCAGGGATGAGGAGAAGTGAGACCTGGGCACTTGACCCAGGCTGACCCACAGGATTATTTCACACCATGAACTTCACATTCGATATAAATTAGAAAGTTTGCTCCATAGTCTCTCATTCCCTTGATGGCAGCGGTTCCAGAGAACTTCTTGCCCCGGTGCTGGACCCCTGAGGCCTTCCCCTTCCTCCCGAAGCCGTTGCACCCACAGTGTCTGACATTTGCTGTCCACTGCTGGGAGTGCACAGCTTCCTGCTGAGAGAATTCTGGTATATTTTATATTAGTATCGGGATCAATACTGGGTTCTTTAGTGTTACTGTTAATTGTTCAGTCTTATCCTATTAAATCTATATTTCAATCCTTGTGTTTCCTTGGTTTCCCTGGTTCCCTTTCCCAGGTGATAGCGATCGTCTTAATGGCAATAAATTGTTACGGGTGTTTAAATCATAATGCCTTTTTATTTTTTTAATCCGTTCTAGAATACGTTGTCGTAATTCTGGGCCCGTGGCGGTGTCAAAGAAGAGCATCTCCCAAGTGGCAGAGGTATTTAAAACGAAAGGTCGCTGTGAGAACTGCGATGCGCTGTTTGCTGACCAGGACCAGATCGCCCAGCATAAGCAAACCACTCAACATAAGGTTAAAGTTCTTAGCACAATGGAAGAGTCCATCTTGATGTTCTGTCACATCAATGGAAAAAATAAAAATCAGTCTCATTTGTGCCATATCGCGGATCGATCAAGACCACTACTTAAAAGGCGTTTGACTCCGAGTGAGTCTCTCGGTGAAAGGGGATCTCCTTCAAAACGGAAGAGCGATTTAGAAGATAAAAAGGAAGATCGTGTAGCAAACCGAAGTCAAGGTAATGCTTGCAAAGTAAAAGCCTGGTTTTGTGAATGCCTTCAGAAGTTTTTTACAGAAGAGTCAGTAGAAAAGCACATTTTATCAGCAAATAGGATCTGTCACAAGTGTGCTGTGTGTGGAAAGCTTGCTGAAAATTCAAGCATTATCCGCCTGCACATGAGTCGATTCCACGGAGGAGCGCACTTGACTAATTTTCTTCTCTGGTGCAGAGCGTGCTCTGTAGATCTCAGAGAAGAGGATATAATGGGACACGTGACTGAATCTCATGGTGGACATAGTTATTATTATGAGCAAGAAGCTCTAGAAGACGAACCTATGCCATCTGTTTCTGATACAGAGTGCGTTTCTGCAGGTGAAAGGAAAGACTGCGTTCCTAGTCCTATGGAGCTCTCTCCTGAAAGAAGCTCTATTCTGGGCAAATGGCAATGCCATATTTGTGAGGAGATGTTTGAATCTGAAGAGAGCGTTAAACAGCATTGCATGTCCTTAGAAAGCCATACATTTCACAGATACAGCTGTGGCTTGTGCAGGAATCACTTTCTGAAAGTAGGAACGCTACAGCGACATTTCCAAGAGCACCATAACCAGGATGTACAGACTAAATACTTCTGTGGCCTTTGTGGTAATCTCTTCTTTGACACAGAAGAAGAATTTCAAATCCATTATAAGGAGACTCATAGCACGGACTATGCATTTGTGCCTGAGCAGTTAGAAATGTCAATAAAAAAAGAGGAGGACTTCCTCCCAGTAGAAAAGGGAGACCGTTTAACCTGTGGTTGCCGGACAACTTATGTCTCCAAAATAAACAGGAGGAATGACTATGTGGATTGTCAGAAAGCCATGCTGCAAAAAGGAAACTTATGGTTTCGATGCTGCGTCTGTTCTGCAACTGCACAGAATTTTGCTGATTTGAACAGTCATCTCAACAGTCACACGTCACTGAGACATAAAGAGGAGATATATGTTGTTAGATGTGCTGCGTGCAACAAAAACTTTGACGATCTTCAGAGCGCGCATCAGCACTATCACATGAAACACTGCTTCTTGCAGAAACCTGATTTATCAAGTCTTGCATCAGAATCGGAAAATACAGTATTCAAGTTCACAGCAAGTGGGGCTTGTGTGGACAGAAAACCTCACAAGTTAAAACCTGAAGCATCTCCATCCAAGACTCAGGGAAGACCAAATTCGTCTCCTCTGCAGGGACCAATACAGGGAAAGAAAGAAAAAAAAGAGAGCTCAGCACACTCTGAAGAACCTGGTGAAGGTTTGTAGAATTATTTTTTTTAACATTAGAAAAATACTGTTGTCTTTAACACAGTAGGCAGATGTGAGAACCTGGGGACTGAAACATTTAGTTTTCTAATTAATTGGGAGCATAATCTGGTGTTGAAGAGGACAGCGAAGGACCCCAAATAGGGATCTGACTCCTCGAAATGTAAAAGCGGTCTGTAAATACACACACATTCAAGAGAAACGTGCCTTCTTTGTTTGAACAAATATTTGTGAGTCTGGTAGTGCTTTTTGTGTGGGCAGTCCTATCATAACACCATCTTCACAGTTTCCTTAGCTTGCTAAAAAATAATTTCTACTGAGAAATTGTCAGTATGAGGGTTATTTTTGCCTTGAGCCTGCAAATATTTTTTTTTAAGTTCATGTCACTTCTATGAATGACATCAAGAATGCTAAATGTATACCTTGTGTTCCAAAACTGGAAGTGTTTTTAAGTTACTCATGATGTCTCAATGCTTTTGATTAAAAGGTTGACATTTATGTTAGATATACAGCAAAAAGTGTGTCTCTAAGCATTTTACATGCGTTTATGCGTGTAAGCCATTAAATGTTACAGAAACTTGCTGTATTAGGTGGTGCACAGCTGAATATTAAATGGACTATTAAAATGTTTCAGTGCAGGACAACTGATTTCTGTGCTTAGCGCAGAACTGTCCAGCTCTATACCATCGTATAGCTAGATTCCACTTAATTTTGTCTGCTTTGTTACTAAATGCTGCTTCTGTTGATTTAAAAACAATGCATTTGCCAAATAGGATCATATTTTATAACTCTTAGCTTGCAGAACGGTTGAAAACATGCATTTTCAAAACCGTATCTTCTGTTGATGTATGTTGGCTGACCATAAAGTCAGGTGAACTTTAAATGCGTCCTTTTTATCCCATTGAAGATGGTGAACTTCCTGATCTTGACTACCTGAGTACCATGACTCACATTGTGTTGGTGGATCTGGACAACTGGGGAAGTTTGTTCACTCAGCTGCCGGCTAACCTGAACCAAGGGACATTTATCTGGGGCTTTCAAGGTAAAAGCTCTTCAAAGGAAATGAGATTAACAAGTCTGCACAAATACTTGAGCAGAGAAACTTTGAAACTGAGAGAAAAGAACAGGACCAACCAACCACTAGGTCGTCTTGAGTTACAGTGTTGCAGGCACCATGCAGTGGAGATGTTCTTGGGGTTTTTTAACTCTGTCTTAACCTTCTCAATGGTTTAGGGGTCTTTCTGGCTTCCCTGCTGAATTTCTGTAATTCTGAATTTCTGAAATTCTTAGGCTGTATCATACTAGGTTTTCATGATTATCAGGACAGCCATAATACTCAGAGATTATTTTCTAAGTCCCAAGTCCTTATCATAATGTTCTCTTTAGTTCCAAAAGGCATGATTTTACATTCTTGTACTTGATTGTTGTTCTGTCTCTGGCTTGCTTCTTAAGGATGTCCCTGGTCATCCTATACCAGATAAGTATCAGTGTGTCTCACATCTGGAAGGTTACTAGTAGTGGTACAAGGTGGTTGATGGAACTCACATTGTCATGGGTTTGTAAGAAAACTTTGCAAAGTCTGCTAATAGCATCCCTCTAACTTGATACTTCTTCTAACCTGACTATTCTCGAACCAACTTCTTGTCCACCTCGTGCTTTTTCTCCTGGTTTTCTCTGTATCTGCCTTTATATTATTTTGCCTGTGGTACATTGAATACTTCAGTGAAGACTAGATAAGGGATAGTTTAAAAATATTTATTGCCTGAAGCACGGGCATCATCTTAACAGGCTTGTAGAAATTGTCAGATGTGTTTTACTCTTAGTAAACACCATTGCACTGCACTTCTTCTTGACTTAATGTTCTTGATTATCTCTTCCTTTAAAAGATAATCAAGGAAATCCTGAAAGCTGAGAGTTTTGATGCTGCTGAGGTTAGATGGAAAGGCATGTTGATGCCTGAATCGCTTCCCCCACCCCCTTAGAAACAAATATTCCAGTTAGCTGATGAAGGCAGAGCAAGTATGTCTGTTGATGTAAAGTTCTTCAAACAGCTGTGGGGCTGCAGTCTAATGGCTGGTTGTTAGGAGATTTGGGGAGGAATCCTCTGGTTTTCTCTGTTTCAAGCAGGTTATGCTCCCGAGCTGTGTGTTCTGTGCAGGCATTACTCCTGGATCGTTACCTGTACTGTTATTACCTGCCTTTGGCCTCTTGGTACACTAACAATGTTTTTGCACGTGCACATGTACGTCCACAAAACCACAAAAAATACTAATTTTGAGGGTTTAGTTTATACCTAATCATGCTGAATTTCTATTTCATCCTTGCTGCCCAGCTGCTGCATTTATTTATATTCTCTTTTCTATATGGCTGAACAACCTGTTTGTACTTCTTATCTTTTGTGAGGCTCTGCCCAGCTTCATCAGCTGATGAAATTAGACCATCAGGTCTAATTTCACTTCACCTCTGCACTCCTTGACTTCTAAGGCTATTGTGATTTGGGGGTTTGAATGTGGTTTTTAATTGCTGAAGGTTTGTTTATTTCTATAGCCATTCAACTCACTTGGCCTTGGAAAAACATTTCTTTTTCTACAGATAAGAAATTGTTAGGAATCTGTTTTGAAGAAATGTCAGGCCTGCTTGACATCTAAATTACAAAGCTACTCTGTCTGGGCTTTATAAAGAATTGCTTAGTAAAGAGTAATTTTTTTACAGTTATGTCAGCCTTTCCCCACTTGAATTCAGACACTTGATTTCAGTCATACTCTGCTATTCTATTTAATTGACCCAAAAACAGTTTGTCGTTAATTGACCCAACTTGTTTGTTATGCCAGGGTCTTCTGTGCCATTACTATTTCCAAGGTTTCCATTTCCATGCCCTGCTTTGATTCAGTAAGAAAAAAAGTGATTGAACCCAGGAATGTCTGAACTGTATTATTGTCAGAAATGTCTCTTCTCTGACCTATTTTAAGAAAGAGAAATAATCCATAGTACAGACTTAGTGTTACTAATCTATTGTTAGGAACCCCTATTAATACGATAATCTTACCCAAAGGTACCTCTGTGCTAGTTCAGACACTCTTCCCAGGGATGTTCCAAACACAGGCACCTGTTGGCACAGCCCAGCCTGTGTCAGAGCCACCCCCTTTTCTTGCTTCCCAAAAAGAATCCATTCCCAGCAGAGGTTGCTGCAAGCAGGCTGTATCGTGGGAATGGCCCCTGGAGCAATTACAGTGAAAAACCCTCGCTGAAGAGTCCCTGATGATTAAAATGGGCCATATTTGTATCAGAGAACGCTTCAGCAGTTTGTTAGTGTCAGCTGTATTGTTACAGAGCCTGGGAACACTAAGGCTCCCAGGCACATCTGGATTTACTGTTATAGGTGGCCTCTTTACAGAGTTATTTGATGCATGTTATTCTTGTTTGTTTAGCTTGTGCAAATATAGTGACATCCCTGTCTCTCCTGATTTATTTTTTTTCCCCCACCTGCATTTCCCCAACTTTAAAAATTATTTTTTTTATTACACTTTTACCTTATTTCTGTTATTCCTATTGCTAATGCAGTCTTAGCTTTGCTCTGAGTTCTTCCGTTGTATTGCCCAAGCTCTGGATTGTTTTTGTTTCTAGATACTCAGTTGTCCTTGACCCGTTTGTGTTCTGGCTCCACCAGACTAAATGCAGTTCTGCCATTGTTTTCTGCTGCCCTGGCCAAATGTTTATGTTGTACATCTTTGCAGCCAGGGTTGGTGATTACAAGCCTTCCCCAAATAGCAGTGACCAAGGCTGTCACAACAGATGAGAGTGACTTGCACATACCACTTTTCTCATGGACATGTGCTTCTAAATTGTTTCTGTGTAGCCTGTTGTTAAACCTTTGAGATTGTTTTTGATATCCTCTTATAGCCATTAGGCTGAGAAAGGGGAGGGGGGGGGAACCCCAACAAAAAAACCCTGAAAACACACACACACACACGTGCCATCAAGGACTGCTTTCCCTTTCTGTTCAAAATCCATTCTTGCATCCAGCTGCTCTGTCATCTGGCAGATAAAGCAACGTTTTTTCCTTCCCCCTCACAGGCCCGTTATTTCTTAGCAATTGGGAATGTCATGAGATTCTTATTCACCCCCTTCAAATTGTCCTTCCATTTGTTTGTCTTTTTATGTTGTCATAGTCACTGCAAGCTTTGGGAGTCTGTCCCCCCCCCCCTTCTTAAGAGATTTGCTGCTCTTTTTCTTTCCCTTTCCCTTGCAACCTGTTTCAGCCTGGTATTCTTTTGATTTGTAGCAGACCTGTTACTCAGCTCGTCTCTGTTATCCAACAGTTTTCTCAGCTAGTAACTACATATTTTAGGATACTGTTGAAAAAATTCCTGCACTTATTATTTTTTTTTTCCCCAGTTGTAGCCTCATTTTGCTTATCCTTGACTGCATCCAAGTGTTAGTCAGGACTCTAGCGTTTGTTTTAGCAGTTGCTCCAGTTCTTGGATTTTCTTTTTAAGGAGTTCTGACATGTGAAGTGTCAGACAGTTACAGTCTGTTGGAAATAATCTTGGGCATTACATTAGTACAAGATTGCCTAGGAGAAGCATTTCTCTTACTTGTACTGTGTTCCTGGAGCTCTTTTGCTTCTGCACATTAACCATAACTGTGCTTAAAGCTAAAAAAAATACATCCTTGTGTCTAAATGCACATGAAAGCTAGAAGATAAGTTTTTCACGATTAGAAGAAGATAAATAATGTAAAAACTGAATGAGAGGCTTTGTATAGGATCAGGCTAGCTACTTTTTCCTTTCTAACCCAAGAACAAGGATTTTTTCAGGACTTTGGTTATACATGTTTCCTTCATCTTTCACATTGGTCAGAATAAATGTTGTCTTTAAAGTCAGATTTATCTTTATTTTTGCCTTCTTAAGTCATGGCAGCCTTTGTGTGTGTGTTTTTCTTTATTTTTTAATTTTTTTTTCTACTTTACTGTTTAGGAGGATACAGCAACTGGAAACCTCCAGTACAGTGCAAAATTTACAATTATCTCAAGAGGATTGGATGTTTCTTTCTTCATCCACGTTGTGGTACCAGAAGAGAAGCAGCAGACTTTGCTATCTGTGTCCATGTAAGTCAGTGCAGCTTTCCTCACTGTTGTGTTTCTGTACCCAGAGAGGAGTGGCAGATGATATCTGCTAATGACGTGATGCACTAGTGGCAGATGAGATTCTTAGGTTCTCTTCACATGACTTCTACGTCGACTAAAAAGAATCGTAGAATCATAGAATCATCTAGGTTGGAAGACACCCTTGGGATCATTGAGTCCAACCATCTACCCTACTCTACAAAGTCCTCCCCTACACCATATCCCTCACCACCGCATCCAAACGGCCCTTAAACACATCCAGGGATGGTGACTCAACCCCCTCCCTGGGCAGCCTATTCCAATGCCCGACCACTCTTTCTGTGAAGAATTCTTTCCTAATGTTTAGTCTAAACCTACCCTGATATGAATGAACCCTGAATGATAAACCTGTCACTGAATTGAGTGGAGGCAGCCTGTTGGGAAGTGCTTTACATTCTTTTTTTTACCTTTCCATGGGAATAAAATAATTAGCCCAAATAGGACGCTGGTTTCTTGTGGAGGGGAAGGGAGCTGGTTAGGGAATGAAGAATAAAAAAACCCCACAATTCTTATATTTCTCTCTGAAACAGAAACTGTAACTCCTGCCTCTCTCTTCAGGTAGCCCAAATCTAGAGGTATCGTTAAGATGGAGTTGGGTGGGTGCCAGTTCCAGAGACCCTGTTGGGCTGAGAAGGAGCAGTGCCTCTCTTCAGTAGACCTGGGGCTTCGGCTGGGTTGGGAGAGGTGCAGGACAGGAATCTGGGATGCTGTGGGGACTCATGTTCTTTATATAGTGCTTTATCAGTTAGAGAAAACTGCTTGAGAATCTAATTATATGATATAAGTGTGTTTTGCAACAGTGTGTATATGTTACATTACACTTTTATGATTCTTAAAATGTTTTGCACAGATGACTTGTTTCATGTGGAGATGCTTCCGAAACGCTGCTTTTTAGGAATTTGTTCCATACTCCATCTGTACTGTTCTGGTAGCCATTTCCTGTAGTTATTGTCATGCGTATAGTATAAATGCAGTGTCAAGCTGTTGAAATAATAGCTTTCACTATATATATATATATAAAAATTATAACATGTGTTGGCCATAAAAGCAGAGGTAAGTTGCTGTAGAAGGCTTTCCCACCATGACCTGTGTTACAAAAACCCCACAAGATAAAAACACAGTCTCAATTCTAACATCTGTCATTTGTTTCCATGCAGGCAGGTCGTCTGGATGAGCACCTGCCCAAACAAATTCCTTTCACTGTACTTTCTGGAGACAAAAGCTTCCTGGAACTAGAACGTCAATTTAAGATGACCCAGCGGCCAGCTCGTATCTTAAATCCTCACCACATTGAAGGAGACATGATGTGTGCCTTGCTAAACAGCATTTCAGATACCACAAAAGGTAGAAAGTAAACATGAAACGTAATCTTTCAGTAAACCCATAGTTCTTTCCAATAAAACAATTGAACGCTTGCGCTGGTTACACAAGCTGTTGCTTGATGCTTCTTGTACTGTACTGGTATTTTAATGAAATACAGATCAGAAAAGTCAATATAGATCAGAAAATCTGTGTGACAAGCTTTGAAACCAGACTTAAGCATTTTTATTCAACATAACAAACTCTGTCCTCCCTGTATTCTTTATTACTGCAGGAAACAAACTGTTGTTCCGGTTGTCATCTCCTTTCTAGTTAAAGAGAAGCTGTTTAGAGCACTCTTGTGTGTATATTTGTGAAATCAGCTTTGCTTGATTTGGTCTGGGTCGGAAACAAACATGACTCTGCTAAAGCATTGTTATTTCCCAAAATATCTTTGCCTGTTTTAACTCTGATTGTCCTTCTGGCTGCTGCCAGTCTCTTGGTAAGTGTCTTCACTGGCACATGGCTCACACATCCATGCGGAGGAAAAATATCAATGAAAGCTTTTAAGTTCTCTAGAATGTCATGTTCTAATTGATGGCATGCTAAAATGGTCACACTGTTTTTATAGAGGCTAATCAAAGAGGTTTGAGCCAGCTCATTTTCATGCAAAGGATACTGGAGCCAAGATGAGTTTTAATATTTCTCAGTATTTGAAAATATCTTGAAGTAAAGTTTTCCTAGAAGACCTGACGTTTCTCTGTAGACACATTAATGCTTTTCCTGGCTGCTTCTTGTCATTTTGGGGCCTTGTAAGTTGAGCACGTATTACAGAAAGTTGTTTCTGAATAGCCCTAAACTGTTTTTAGAAAAATACACTGCTGGTCTTGGTGCAGGTGTGTGAGAGCTGTCACATGGTGCTGCTGCTCTACCAGGAAGAGCAGAGTGGAGTGCTAACACTGGATGGGGAGTTGGCATCGGTCGACTAAAGGGGAAAATAAAGACAGGATAACTAAATGATTTCCTGGAAAAAATGATCTGGAATTGATTTATCTGCGTCTGATATCTGTAAAGGTGCTTATAGGGTTTTTCTGGCCACCCCAAGCATTTGCTGGTTGAGATTTTTCAGCTGGATGATGGAGATGTGATTGCCAGCCAGAACCAGCCATACTAGTAAAGCTTCTTGGCATGGTTGATGACAGAACTAACACTCTCACTAGTGCAGTTCATTTTGCTCAAGGGGGAAGATGACTTTTCTCTGCGATTATCCGTAAAGCTACACAGTGAATGATTGCATTCCCACTACGAATGTTTTCTTTGTAGAGCATATTGAAGTTCTTAGGTTGATAGATCTCTCCTAATGTAATTATAGCTATATGTTAATGCAGGAGGTTGTTTTTGCTTCGAGAGCTTTGCGTATTTTTGAGAGGAAAAGTTGGAAGAGAGCTGTAACTTCCAGTTAGTTTAAGTTGATTTAGCTGTAGGGGCTTGCTTTCTTATACAGTTTGTTTTGTGACTTAAAGATACGAGACAGCGAGGAGAGGGGAATGACTGTTTTGCTACATAAGGTTACTCCAGCTCCCCGCCTGGGTAGTTTTGCTGGTATAGCTTTATTCACCAGAGTGTACTGGCTTAGAGGTGATGACTTCAGTCTAACCATTTTATGTTTATAAATGATGCTCCCTTTTGTCAGTCAGTGTCAGCAGAGGAGGACCCAGATAGAGCTGCCTTCAGCTCCCATTCCTGTATTAAAACAGGACATTAGAAAATTCAGTTTTGATAATAGGTCTGTGTTCACTATCTAATGGGATGATGCTACCATGAGTCTATAAAGTGGTTTTTTTAAAAAAAAAAATCAAGCCACGGCAGAATACACGCTTCAGTGGGTGGCTCAGCAGCATCAGCAAGCATTTGCAAGTCTTAGTGTGGCAAGACCAGTATTGGAGGTCTGAGATGGGAAGTCGTGCAGTGTATCATAGGCTGGTATAACCTGTTGTCCTGTTACAGAAACGCAGCTGAATATAAGGAAATATAAACAAGAATTGCTTGCTTTGTGACTTTCTCAAGCCTATGGCTGTTATTCTGGAGGGAGAAATAAGTAAGAAAAGGTTACCACAGAGAATTGTGATTGAAAAAAATAAGACAGTTGTTGGTACTGGATGAGCTTCAAAATTAAAAAGCTGTTCCTGTGAATCACCTTCACAGAGCTATCATTAGCTTGTGAGCAGCTGGACTGTGTTTGGGTTGTGGCAGCCTCTCACAGTTGTGCTTTGTGAACCATTTTACTATGTAAGTGGAACTGCTGGGGGAACTGTGGTACCTGCATTCATCTTAAAATAAATAAAAAGAAAAGTTCCTGCATATGTTGCAATAGGGTATCACCTATATGGTACCTTAGGAGACCATTGGCTGTAGTGGATGAATGAATTCCCTTTGAGGGTAGACAAGACATTTATTCTTATTTGCTGTCTTCTGCTGCTAAACCTGAGTCCATAAATACAGAAAGCTCTTGTTTTTCTCTTTTATGCTGAAGGCACAACACATGATGGGAGACTCATGCATGTGGTTTGAGAAGGGTGGAAGAGTTTTCCATGTCTCCCTTTGTAATTCCTTTGCAAAGAAAAGTTTGTAGCATGCAGAAAAACACCTTGTCTGTGTTTTGACAGTTGATATCTCCTCATGACTGTACTGCTACAGCTTATACTTCTAATGAGTGCTGGACAGTGTTGAGTGCTAAGCTGATGGTAGATGAGGGGACATCATACCCATCCTGATACTGGTAGGAATGCCAGAACTTCTTGGTTGACAAAAGTGATTTTTGTGTAAATTGATGGCTTTAGCTTAACTGTGTTTCTCACTGTCATATTCAAATAAGATCCTTTATTGACTGAGCTCTTAAGTCAGCCAGACTCTTAAAAAAAGAGGACCATGTTTTTTGGAGTGTTTTTTCTCCTTTCCTTTAAAGAACCAGACTGTATCAGGAGACTGTCAGAATTAATGGTGTAGTGATGTACTATGTTGTCAGCCAAATCGCCACTGCACCTCTTTCTCTGACCCTTAAGCTTTGTTTCCACTGTGCTCCAGGTGAGCCGTCAGCCTCCATCTTCATTCTGCTGCTATTGCCTGAAGTGTTTACATACTACGTAATGCAGCTTCTGTCAGAGTCTATGTTTGGAAGAGCAGGAATTTGGTTCATTTTGATGAACGCTATTAAGCTTCCTAGCTCCCGATAGCTCACTAATTGCTTGCCATCTCGGTAGTCAAGTCTTTTGTGGGTGTTGAGGTCCAATATGAATATTACATCTGACCCAGTCTCTACTTTTTCTGAACTTTGAGTTAAGACAGGCTGGGAGTGATGAAAGATAACCCCCAGCCTCCAGCCCCTTCTGTCCGAAGAGAGGGAACGTGAAGGGCATGAGCATCTGCGGTGTGATGCACCACGAATGAATGATAGTTACCTAGGAAGAATCTGTTCCTTTCTTCACGCTGTTATAGAATCACAGAATGGTTAGAGTTGGAAGGGACCTTAAAGGTCATCCAGTTCCAACGCTCCTGCCATGGGCAGGGACATCTCCCACCAGACCAGGTTGCTCAAAGCCCCATCCAACCTGGCCTTGAACCCCTCCAGGGATGGGGCAGCCACAGCTTCTCTGGGCAACCTGTTCCAGTGCCTCACCACCCTCACAGCAAAGAATTTCTTTCTGGTATCTAATCTAAATCTCTTCTCTTCCAGTTTAAAACTGTTACCCCTTGTCCTGTCACTGCACTTCCTGACAAAGAGTCCCTCCCCAGCTCTCCTGTAGCTCCCTTCAGATATTGGTAGGCTGCTAGAAGGTCCCCCCAGAGCCTTCTCTTCTCCAGGCTGAACAACCCCATCTCTCTCAGCCTGTCCTCATAGCAGAGGTGCTCCTTCCCTCTGATCATCCTCGTGGCCCTCCACTGGACCCGTTCCAACAGGTCCATGTCCTTCCTGTGTTGAGGACTCCAAAGCTGGACACAGTGCTCCAGGTGGGGTCTCACTAGAGCAGAGTAGAGGGGTAGAATCACCTCCCTCGACCTGCTGGCCATGCTTCTCTTGATGCAGCCCACAGTGTTATGACAGTGGCCACAGCCTTTTGCAGCAGGCAGCGATAGGAGAGTCACCCTGGAGTTGTAACCTTGTGTTTTAGCTACAACAGGAAGTGACTTGTGGCTTTTGGTATGGCAGTGGCATCTCTTAATGTGCCTCTTTGAATATATGTCTGTGCCCTGGGGAGAAAGCAGTGTTAGAAGACCTGCGATAATGAGTCTGAACAGGAATTGTAGCCAAGTGGATGAACTGGGAAGACCTCACACTCGGATCATACAAAAAAAAAAACCAAAACCATGTCTTCAAGGTTTAGTTTAATCTGGTTGTGAATTTTAGAGAGGTGTCTAAGATGAAGGTTAAATAAAAGTCTAAGCGACTATCGCAGTATTGGCCACAGTTTCCAAAAAATGCAATTGGAGGAGGCAGGGGGGATTGAGAGCTTTATTTTTAGTCATGCTACACTTGAATGAACAGATGAGGGAACATCTGCAGGGAAAGATATATAGAGTGAGGCTTTAGTTTGCATGGAGGAAGAGAGGACTTGTGTATTTGGGAGCCCTCAGCAGGGAGTAGCTGAACTTACATTCACAGATTTTTACCTTAATGAAAAAAGAGAGATTAGAGCAGTGAGCACTGGAGAGGAGTTTGTGGTGAGCATCCTCCAGGGTTGAAGAAGGAATAAAGGAAAGGATTCTGGAAGCCAAGGGCCAGGATTTTAAAGGCAGCATGGTCACACGTACTCAATGCGGTTGGTAGCAAAGGTAGGGAATAATTGAAATAATTGAATGGTGACTTAAGTCTTTGACCGTTGGGACCGAAGGTCTCTTAGCGGTGGGCAGCTCTAGTGAGCTGATGAGTGCTCCTGCGACTCCTTGTGCCTGCACAGACATATGGACTGGAAGCTTTTGGATCCAGGAAAAGATCCAGACCCACAAACTAGCACAAGCTAACGTGTGGCTCTTTGGGCCACCATCCATACATTGTCTGGGGTGATCGATTGTGGTGGTTGTTTCCAAGCAATGGGGGGGACACAGGAGCCAGCTGCGCTAACGGAGCAGAACGTAACGTTCTGGTCTGTTACCCTTCACTTCTGTCTTTTTTTTGTTGGATTGTTGTGTGTCCCGGGTGTTGATGGATTGTCATAACCTTCTGGTCCATTCTATTGTTACGTGGCCCAGGTGTGGGGGCGGGGAGGGGAAATTGTGCCCAGCACTGAGTGGCCTAAAGGGGATTGGGGTTTCACCACCCCAACTATTTACTAGGATCCTGAATGAGGTGACTTTAATAGTGTCCTTAAGGTGAGGTAGCACATCAGACATCTACTGTAAAAGGAAGATGCTTGGAACTCAATGATCTTTAAGGTCCCTTCCAACTCTAACCATTCTATGATTCTGAAGTGGGTTAAATGTGATGTTAATGTCACTGTACGTCAGGATGGGAAATAGGCAGATGAGGTTGGGATTTTCTGAAAAGACTTGAGAGAAGGAGCGCTGTAGGAGAGAGAAGTGGAGATGGTGTGTGAGACTGCACAAGGGGTGAGGTCCTCAGGGGGTGTGTTAAGAAGCTGTGTGGCAGGGGAGGAGGACTAAGGCCGGGGAGGGGAAACCAGGTCTCTGGTGAGACAGAGGAGCCAGTAAACCTGACGGAAATTATTAAGGGGATGGTGGTAACTAGGGAGGTTGCAAGAGAAGAGGGTCAGACATAGGGGGGGCGTTGTGCTGGGCCGGGTGGGCAGCCAATCCAAGTTGAAGCTGTGGTGCTTTGATGTCAGGACAGCGGGTGGCGCTTGCATTCTGCACAAGTCAACCAGGCTCTTCCCAGAACAGGCTTCTATGGCAGACGCATAGAATCAAAATGAGTCAAAAAGTCAATGTCAAAACATCGCTATGTTTGCTCTCATCGAGGATTAATCTTTCTGATCTTTGAGCTCTATATTTATCCAGAATTTCCTTTCTCCCCCCCCCCTTTTTTTTTTTGTTCTCCCAGCAGGAATTTGGCAATATGTGAGGACAACAGTGAGCAGTAGGCTTTCTTTGAGAAAATAGGTATGGTCAGAGTTTCTTAGCTGCTGTTTATTTAAATAAAGTATACCATGGAGGAGGCCATGTGTTAAGATCTCTCGGCTGGGAAACTGGTCAACTGCTTTTCCTCTGAGCCCAGAGGAGCTGGGAGCTACAGAATGTCCTAAGCGTTTTAACGAGAGAGACAGGGCATGTCTGATTTCTCCAAATTAAACACTGTCATTTACTGTCCATTACCAGAAGATGCCAGCAGTACCAGGAGTGTATGCTGATGAAGTTTGGACTGGATGAGCCACCAGTGAGGTGGATTGAAAACTTGCTGAATGGCCAGACCTGGAACATGGTGATCAGTGGCACGAAGTTCAGTTGGAGGCCAGTAACCAGCAGTGTATCCCAGGGTCAGTACTAGGTCTGGTCCTGTTTAACATCTTCATTGATGGTGGTGGAGCACGATGTACCCTTAGCAAGTTTGCTGATGACACAAAACTGAGAGTGACACCAGAGGGTCATGCTGCCATCCAGAGGAACCCTGACAGGGGAGAAATGGGCTAATATGAACGTCATGAAGTTTGACAAGGAGAAGGGCAAAGTCCTGCACCTGGGGAGGAACAACCCCAAACACCTATATACGCTGACCAGGAGTCAACCAGCTGGAAAAAAACTTTGCAGAAAAGGACCCTTGGGTTCCTGGTGGACACCAAGTTGACCATGAGCAAGCAATGTGCTCTCATGGTTAAGGCGGCCAACGGTATCCTGGGCTGCATTAGGAGGACTCTTGCCAGCAGGTTGAGTGGAGTGGTCTTTTCCCTCTACTCAGCACTGGTAAGGCCATAACTGACAAGTTCAGAGCTCCCGAGTAGAGTATCTTTTTGGTAATACTCAAAAGCTCTCTGGACATAGTCCTGGGCAGCCAGCTCTAGGAAATCCTGCTTGAACAGTGGGGACTGGGCAAGATGACCTCCAGAGGTGCCTTCCAACCTCAGCCATTCTGTGATGTTTGCATGGAGTATATTCTTAACTGGAACCCAAGTTTTCCTTGAGACTGGAGTTCAGACACAGGGTACACGCACGCTATGAGCAACAGTAGTTCAAGCAGAATGACTTGTCCCATGTGGAAAATCAGCCTGGTGTCTTCTGACTTGAAAATGCATCTGGTTAATCAGTTGGCCTGCCTTTCTCTTTGGTTGACAAGTGGTGAGTTCCACACGAATAGCTCTTCCTGTCTAGCCCCTAAGGAAGATGAATTCCTGCCCCCCATCGCTTATTTGTTGAAACGTTTCTGCCTAGGGTTTTTGCCTGCAGACCACTCTTCTGACTGTTACTTTTTTGGGGGAATCAGGAAGAAGACTGTATCAGAACTTCTTAAAATTCTCATCTTTACTCCTTTTGTGCCTTTAGTCTTTGCTCTGTGGAGATTTGGGGAGGGTAGGAGCAAGGGGGAACAATGAGGACAAACAAGTTTTTGGGTTTGGGTAAGGAAAGTCTCAGTGTAATGTGAGATACTGACAAGCCTTTGTGTGAAAGGCTCCTAAATAAGATTTACCTTTTTGTTAGCCCTTTCCTAGGTTAATTTCCACCAACTCAAAAGATCTCAGAGAATCCAGCAACTGCCCTCACGGGAAGTTGAGTGTGCATTAATGCAGGGGACACAAGTCTTGCAAATAATGACCAGTGAAGGCAGAGTGAGTGTAGCTCGTCAGACTTTTAACATGCTTCATAACCCCATTTGACTGCGAGCTGATTTCCCCCCCCTCAAACTAACAGGAGATCGTCTGCACTAATTGTTTTCCAGTTTGATAGTTCCTGGCGGCGGAATGGTGTTGTCTTCAACTCTGCTTTAAGCAAACCTGTTCTCTGTGATGTTGTAACAACCAAGTAATATTTAGTTACTGCATATCAGGTGCAGTGATAAATCATGGGGTAGGCAGCTTGTTTTAAAAAATGTTTAAATGTTTTGCATGCCAGTTTGCATATACTTCTGTTCCAATATGAATGCGTGCCCTGGGTTATTACAGTGGTCTAATTAAGGTGGTGTGACTAGCAAAACATTTTGGCAAGATGAGGCCTGCGTTAATACATAAGATGAATCTTAAACTTTGTTAGTGATCTAAAATAATCCTATCTACAAGTCCTGTTTTAGCGTTCGTGATACCTGTCTTCATCGACAGTAAAGTCAACTTACCTGCTGTATTGTGAAAAATGAGTGTCAAGTGAGCCTGTAGCCTGGGTCGGGGAAGCCAGGGGTGAGCAGGAAAGTGCTGTCCTCCAACAGCATGTCAGTGGGTTGACGTTATGGCTGCTTCTGTGCTGAATGCCAACTGACTATCTAACCAGTTCCAGCAAAAAACTTCTTTGGTTCCTATCTGAAAAACTCCTGGATTTCAGACTATCCCTGTCCTCTGCTGTTTGACCATCTAGGCAAGATGCCAATCAGAAGAATATTGCCTTGCCCGTTTGCCAGCGTCTTCTGTCAAGTTGCCTAAAAAAAACCCTAAACCTTCAGAAAAGTGCATTAGTCTTTTTTTTTTTTCTTTTTTTTTCTTTTGGAAATGGCAGCAAACCGGAAACTCTCTTGTAATGTGCCTTATTGCTCACGAGAACTCAATTCTTTCATTATACTTATGCCAAGAAAGGAGTTAGGGAAGGATTGCTTCAACTGTTCCACCTCTAACAGGTACAAAACTTTTTAGAGCAGTCTTCCAGGCTGGAAGATTTAAAAAAAAAAAAAAAAAAAAAAAAAGGGTTAATACGGGAGAAGCCGCTCATGCGAAGCCTTTTCTTTGCACTTTTTCCTCCCTTTCATAAGTGATATTTTTTTTTTTTTTTTTGGCTGTGTGGGTTTTTCTTTCTTTTGCTTTGGAAGATGATGTGGAGAATGGTATCTCTTCTGCCCAGAGACAGTAGGCAGCTCCAAAAAGGATTTACAGTCAGTCTGCCAAGTGACTGGAGAAAAAGACCATTTTAACTGCAGTGTATATCCTGCTATTTCTGGCCTCTTTGTGGGCTCCTGATCTCTTGTTTGATACCAGCTGGTGGAGTTTGTATTCCTGGAATTGGGAAAGTCAGCAACGTTGCTGTTCAAATAAGGTATACGTGTCAGAGGTTTGAAAACAAGTTTTAGAAATTGTGCCTGTCCCTTTGAATACCTAACTTGGGTCGTTTAAAATGCCAAAAGTGGCACGGTGATTAAATTAGTTGCCCATATTGGAATGTTCTTTGCTGGTAGACATAATAAATGTGTACTAATAAGCATGATGGCTTTAAGGGAAGTGCTGCTGTTGATATGACCGTAGGAGACCTAGTTGATTGCGAATGCTATAAGACCTCATTACAGAGACCATCTCCCAAAATAGCAATAGCCTGTAGCAGGAGAATGAATGCATAATGTGACTCATCGACTTGTTTATTTTGTTTTAACCTGCAGTTTACTGAGACTCTGTTTAAAACAAATATAAAAAAAAATAAAAATCACCTTAGGCACACCAGTCCTTACTAGACAGTTCAAAACAGGGTTG
The DNA here is from genome assembly GCA_033628505.1 of Tringa tobata. NCBI lineage: Eukaryota > Metazoa > Chordata > Aves > Charadriiformes > Scolopacidae > Tringa > Tringa tobata. The sequence continues at coordinate 1,588,588 of JAHREE010000257.1, forward strand.
TCATGTTGGAGCTGGAAACCAGCCTCATGAAGAGCGTTGTTTAGAGAGGGAAAGGTAGTGGAGTTTTGGCTGGGTTTGGCTATTGGGATGAGTTAGCAGATCAAACTGTCAACTGTTCTTTCTTCTGAGAGACTTGAACAATATCTGCTGAATTACGCTGCTCAGTTGAGTTCATAGCACTCCGTTGTTCAAATGGTGTGTTGAGGCAATAAAATACAGCTAAGATCACATGTACGCAGAGATGTGCTATAGCGCTTCTTCCTGTAATTAAATCCTTGGTACATTTTGTAGAAAGTGAGTATTGTCTTTTTCTGAAAAAAACCAAACCTATAACTGAGTATTACAAAAAACAAATGCAGTAGACACTAACAGTAGCTTCTGCGCCTACTATTTCTTGTTACTGCTTTAATATAAAATAGAAGCAGTCTGCTGCTGGATTTTGGGGAGAAAGGGAAGAAGGTAGCTGAAAAATAATGCTGTCTCAAGTTACTGTCTTAAACTACTACTATAATGCGTTTTTATCTTGATTTTCAGATCATAACAAGTGTATTTCTTCAAACCTAACCCATGATGTTACCGTAAGAGAAACGCAGGAGGGGACTATTAATTTTTTTTATTAGAAGCAATGTGTAATTTATGTTTTATTTGTGCATTTAAGGTTCAGATAGTGAAGAGGATGAAGATCTCAAACTAACAGTGAAGAGGAGCTTAGAAGAAACAAAGAAACAGGAAGGTCTGTTAATTTTTTACTTTTCTCTGTTCAGGAGTGCTATTAATTATGGAAGATACAGAAATTAAACGTACAATCAGCTTTATGGCAAGTGATGTCTTAAGAATAATCTCTAAAATATGCCAGGCAAATATTGAGTAGTTAAGAACACCATGATGAGTTATAAATAAAAAATAATGTCCTAACCTCAATAGTACGCCAGCAGACTCAAAATATATTTTAGCGGTGCACCACAGGGTATTGTGCAATTGAAGACTAAAGAGCTCTCTTTGTACCAGTTTAATATCACAGAATCACAGAATTGTAGGGGTTGGAAAAGACCTTCAGAGGTCACCTAGTCCAACCCCCTGCCAAAGCAGGGTCACCCAGAGCAGGCTGGACAGGAACACATCCAGGCAGGGTTTGAATATCTCCAGAGAAGGAGACTCCACAACCTCTCTGGGCAGCCTGACTGTATTGACTCAGAGTAGAACAATAGCTGAACTTCTGAATAAATAGTTCAAAATAGGGTATTATATCTCAACAAAGTACTCTGGTCTCCTAAAAGAGCTGTAGATTTATGCGCAAGTGTTAATCAACAGTACAGCTCTCTGCTCACATCATATTTTACCTTATTTGAAATTGTTTTCATCCTTTTGCTGTTGTGCTTAGTGGTGGTGTTCATACAATGCAATCATTCATTCTGGGGGACAGACTACAGCGAACTTTGAAAATAATTTACTGTTTAAAGGCTTGACTCTGCCCCTCTACCTGATGGAAATAAAAGGAACTAAAAAAAAAATAAAATTTGTACAAGGTCAGTGATAAAACTGGTAACTGAATCTTACCTTCCCATCATTTATTCAGTTACAAAATTTAGCAGTTGTTACTAAATGGCTAACCTACTAAATGGCCTAAGTACCTACAGCACTGGAAGTTTGCCATGAAGTCGCAGTTGGCACCTCATTCTTGATTCTTGCAGGGGCTTAGTGGCTAATTGACGACATAATTTAATGCAAGCAGTTGTCTGTAAATGGCTTCCTGCTTTACTTTGGTGTCAAAAATTCCTTTTTACTTCTGTGACCGTGTAATGTTTTCTTTTCAGAAATTAACTTGCCCCTTTTATCAGTAGTATCAGATGTTGTGAGAAAGTCCAGGTGAATGAGTACGACTCTGCTGACATGAGAGAGCATTCATTGATAATATTTCTGTTCCAAATCTAGGCCTTGCATAAAACACCCCAACAATAATTAAATTTTTAAAATCTGTTATGTTAATATATATAATTATTCTGTTTCCTTTGTCGTAAGAACAGCTAGCTTTTGTTATAGGATGTGCTTGTGTCATTCAAGAATGACAGTGTGTCTGAAAGCTACTTTAATTTTTCCAACTATACCACTGTTATTAATATTTACTGTACTTATAAACCTTGTCTAACTTAGGATAGTTAATTCACTAACACCAAACCTAAATCTAATGCAGAATCAGAGTTTCTTTTTTGAGTATTATAAAAGAAGTTTCAGAGAGGTTGTTACTGAGTTAGATGAGCGCAATGTGGATTTTGGCCCCACCATCAGAAAGTTACAGCCCTGATCTAGACTATTCTTACTGTTGATACAATTATTTTTTTCTCTACTTATGTCTGGCCCTCTTAGTTAGAGGGACAACAGTGGTGCCGAGTTAGGATGTAGATACAGGAATATCTATTGATAAGGAACTGGAATGAAAATACTAAAACCTCTCTGCTTGTTTTGTGTGGCTGTCTTTTTTTGGTTTCATACTTAATTCTTCTCGGTGCATACATATGGGTTGTAATCGTGGTATTATTTTGACCAGTAAATACGTAGTTGTGTAATGCTCTGAAACTAATCATCGGGCTGCCCCTAGTTAATGCAGTGGGAGGTTGTAGAAATTCTTCCTACGTTTTGAAGTGTTGAAAAGATAGCATCAGAGAGAAGGGGGGAAATCATTCTTATTCTCTACATTTATCTTGCAGTCTATTGATGTTGCCCACCGAGGTAACGTGTTGCTTTATATAGTAATATTAATGTATGGAATCATAGAATGGTTAGAGTTGGAAGGGATCTTAAAGATCATCTAGTTCCAAGCCTGCTGCCCTGGGCAGGGACACCGGCCTTTGACCAGGTTGCTCAAAGCCCCATCCAGCCTGGCCTTGAACACTTCCAAGGAAATGTTTATGACTAGTTATCAACCATAGTTTGAGATGATAATTGGGTTTTTTGTGTTTATACAGAGGAAGATGCGGAATTGGAAGAAGCTATCAAGAGAAGCCTAGAGGAAATGTAAATGAAATTATTCAGCACACTAACACCACGTCATCAGAGCTGCTCGCAAAAATGGAAGTTTGTTCGTCTCTTCACAAAGGTTCAGAAATACCACTTCAAAAACACGTCTGTATCTTGAATTGTTAGATTTATAATCTGCTGTCCGCTCTCATGCTGCTGAACAGCTGGAGTTTATGGATATCTGCTGCAATATATTGTTTATTATAAAAATAATTTTTTTAAGCGTTTGCATATTCTGTTTCTAATGGGTGATGACTAAGTCTTTCCAGTCTAGCTGTATAAGTTGTTGCCTAGTTAGTAGGCTGGTCTTACTAGGTATTTTGGGGTTCTAAGTTGTTGTTCGTCTTTTTTTTTTTATTTTTTAAATTGGTATTTAATTTTTCTGTCACAAAATGTCATTGTCTTCATTTACTTTTTCATGTGGTCTTTGCAACAGATAAAAATAGTAAACTCCAATTATCTCAGATTTGCCTAGCTAATCTTGTTATAAAGAGAAGCTTAGATCCCAGGTTTGTAAGTTGAACATCTGGCCTAACTCTTGCCTGTGGCCAGTCTCACCTCATAGACCATAATTTTGTCTACGTCCTGTTTGTTAAAAATGTCAGAATCAGGACCACAGGCTGTATAGATAGTTTGTTAGCTTTATTTTTATAAATGTGTGTGGTTTTTTTCAATAGTAGCATGGTAGTGTTGGATTTGATAGCTTAAAGTTTAATGGGTTCAGTTCTTCTCCTTGATCTGAGGCTGGAACAACTTTTTAACAGAAGAGAAGCTAAATAAACATTCTAGTTCCTGTTTGGAATAGGTGTGGAGAGTTTAAGCTGTATTATTCCTATAATTCCTATATACTATCGTCTTTGCTCCCTTCTGTTCATGAAGAGGTGGCCTTGGATAAATGAATGTAAATGTGTTAATTATTTTTGTACTGTCCTTATTTTAAGCTGAACTATTATTTCTGTGTTTAAAATTATCTATGCCACCTTTCTCAGTTCCTTTGTTTAAAAATACCTATGCAAGCTGTCCAGCTTTGCCAGCCTGTTATACTTCAGTTAATGATTGCTGTCAGTCAGTAAGAAATCTCAATGTAATAAAATGCCAGCTTGTTGGTTTTTTTTAAATAATTATCCATTAGTCTGAGTTTGTGTCTAACTGCTGTAGATCTAAATATTTATTATGCAAAAAAATACTTTTTGTGGAGAGTAAGACACGAGAAAAGCAAGATTTTTCTCACTCTTGATTCCAAAGAGTCAGAATAACTACAGCTGTGTGTCACCATGGTTAGAAGGGCTGGGAAACTGGCACTAGTTTATTTCCAGTCGTGATTCTGATATAATTGTCATCTCTGAAACAAATAGAAAGTAATAAAGAATCTAATGAGTTATCTCAGCGCTTGTTAGCAATCACACAACTTGAAGAAACTGTTCAAACACCAGAAAACAGGTTGAATGCTTCCAGGGCGTTTGACACCTGAGTGTCATGCAGTGAACGAGACCTCGTAACGTTTTTGAACTTGTGCCTATTGCTTGCTTTCCTACTGCAAATTTCAGATTAATTGCACTCCTGTTCAAATCTGGGTGTGTAGATCTTAGTGCTGCTGACCTATTCTGGAAGATTTTTGAATTGCCTTTAGCTACTGACTCAAGCTGAATCAGTTCCACAATTTTTCACACCAAGTTCTTCTAATAAAGGGTGGAATGAGACAGAAAACAATTTTCATCCTCAAAAACATAGGGGCTTTTGAGCGGGTGTTTTTTTTTTTTTTCAGTGCAGACCCTAAAGTTGCAAATTTCACATGAAAAGATGTTTCAGCTTGAGAGAAAGTTCTTTGCTCAGTTCAACATATGTTTAAAACCTGGGTAGATGGTCTTCTCGAGAGTCTGCTACGTTAGATTTTGATTATGTGCTTTATTCCTCATAACACTTTATCCTGTGATAAATGTAAAGTTTGCTTGTACCTGATGGACTATGACTTAATCAGTTGCATTAAAAAAAAAAAGCCATGTGTGCATACACATTCTCTGTACTTGGAGCTCCAGTTATTAAACACATCACATCGTCCTCCTCATCTGCTTACCAAAGCATTCGTCCTCATCTTCTTTGGTCTCTTTGAGGTTCTCTTAACTCTCTGAAATTTTTCTTTGCAAATTTTTCTGCCATCACAGGCTTGGGATGCTTCTGTTGCCAGAAGAGCAGAGAAAATTGGATTCTTAAACCACTGCGTGCACAGACATGTGACTTGTTACTCACCAACATCTTGAGGTGCTGCACCTTGTTCTTCAGCTGGAAAAGGTGTCTTGTAAATGGCTGTGTTTCAGAATTTAATGTTTCTGGCTGGGGAGTCTTGTTTAACTGGCTGAAATTCTTGAGGTTTGCCCTGCATATGCTGAGAGATTTGTCTGCGTTTACAAGCACAGCCCATCTGTTAAAAGGAGCTTGCCCAGCATCCTTTACCTTTGTAGTAAAAGTGATTTGTCCTGCCCTTTTTTCAGAGAAATTGCTTTTGTGGTGGTGTTTGAGTTCACCCTTCATTAACCTAAAGTTACCATCTGGTGATTTTTCTTATTTATCTTTAGATTACTTTTTTTTCCTCATTATTCTCCACCTTTCTACCACCAGCTGTTTGTTTTACTGCTCTTAATTTCTCTATGGCGCATGCGTAAGTTTTACAAAACTGAAATGGTGACAAGTCGAGGTTGGTACAAGGTTCTTATCTCTTTGGTGCTTGGTCTGCCTTATTCTTTCACATCAAACAAAAATCCCTCTTTTGGTCATATTCAGACACAAGATGAGGTGCCAAATAAGTCAGTGCAACTGTTGGGGAAGTCACTGGAGCACTATAGCATCATGCCTGCCCTGTTTCTTCTGTAGTTCAATAATATTTAAAAAGAAAAAAGAATTAGCTTATTCTAAGTGACTTGCTTTGTACATGTTTTTGGGTGGTGGGTTAATTGTCTTAGCTCTTCAAGACATCCAGAAATGACCACCGCTGTTCCTATAGCAGTCACAGAATGCAAACCTTCACCCAATCTTTACCAAATATGGTGAGGTTTATAGAGGTATGAAGTTGCGCCGTTTTCTTTCTTAAAAGGAAAGTGTTCCATCATCTGCTTGTGCTGTCCTAGCAATGTTTACAGTGACTGCTGTAAATTGGAAGGAGGTGAGGATGGATGACAAACTGTTTCAAAATTAATTTGGAAAAAATTGGCTGACATTAGCACAAAGATACTTTCTGGCAATTCTTTCCAGCTAAGTAGCTTTATTAAAATCTTCACCTGCATATGTCTTTGACGCTTCTAAACCTCCTCAAGTTTCCCCTGGAAATTCTTAATTCAAGTGGCTTAGAGCTCAGTTGTAACAATCTGGGTCAAATAATAGGCTCTGAGATATTATAAAGATGGATGTAAACAAGTCACAAAATCTATGGCAAGTACAGGCAAAGCGTGCACTTGGACAGCAAAGCTCTGCATGTATGGAAATCTGATATAAAGTTCCTTTTGTAAATCTGGGCGAGTTTACTTTCATTGACTGCAGTATCCTAATTTCTGGGAGTCCTTCTGGTTGTTTGTTGGGTTTTTTTTGGCTCAGAGTTTCATCCAACAATCGGCTGAGCATTTGCAGCTGCACAGAATTCACTGGCTCTTTTACTGGGCGACTTTCCTCTCTGTGAAAAATAAACCACTTCATGTCCTGAAATGGTCACACCGGCTTTGGGATCGCCTCTGAGAGAGAGGTCTTCATTCAGGCTTCGAACAGGCGTGGGACCTCGGGGCTTGTCATGCTACTGTGACAGCAGGTAGGTATTTTGATTGAAAACACACCCTAGAAAACCCACCTTAGCCTGTCTTTACTGCTACTGTGAGCGGTGCTGGGGAAACTGCAAGCTGGCTTTAGGGGGCTGGCCCGAGCCATGGTTGCATCCTTCTGGTGTGTATGGGAACCGTTGCGTTTCCGTAACACCTGCGTATAAAGAAGGTTCTTCAGATGGAAGTTCCTGGAGGTGAAAGGAGGAAAATAACCTGGCATGGTGTTTCTTGGGTGTGGACCTTCCCTTTGATCCTATTGCATGACAGCTCGTGTGTCAGCGTTAGGGTATGCGACGAGGTATGAATCGGGGTTTGGAATAAGGTAAAGCTGGAACTAAAGTGCCATTTAGCAGTGTGGCTGTTGGTATTGATTTTAGTGTAGATCATCATCTTGGCTGTAGGACTTCGACAGATCAGATGCCTGAGACCTAGGAAAGTTGTTTTTTCTGCTGCCTCAAGGAACCTTGTGCGTGTGAACGAGACTCGTCTGTACCTTGCTCTGGTTTGCAGTTGGTACCCATTTTTTGCGATGCTATAGTTTAAACAAGAGACAGGCAGTGGCTTCACGGCTGAGGCAGGAGAGCAGAAGCCATGAGATGCTCACCTTCTCATGTTCTCCCTGGTGCCCATAGCCAGAGCAAGGCTCTGCAGTCCATCACATGAACACAGCTGTGGAGAAGATGGAGTGGATGATCTCAAAGGTCCCTTCTAACCATGAAGATTGTGTGAAGATGAGGAGAGGGGGACATTGGGGTGGCAGCAGCAGCAGTCCTGGCCGGGCCATCACTGTTCTTCACCACAGACCACAAGGTGGAGGATGAAATCTGCGCTTTGTTTCCACCTCCTGTTGCCCTGTGGCCCCGAAGGACCCAATTCCTGCCTTTTGTCTCCCCAAACTTCTCCCAATTCAGCTGTGAGTCACTTCCCTTCCTCCAGAGACAGACTCCTCTCTTTCAAGCCATCTATTACCTGGGAAAAGGGGTGACAAGTGCCCCTTTACATACCTCGGCAAGAAATAGAGGGGATAAGGCAATCTACCCTTCTAGAGAGCAGGAAAAGCAGTTTTCATGGCCCTTCCAAGTTTCTAAATGGGAAAATATCCTGGGTTGCACAGGCAGTAATGTTGAGGCTTGTTCCCAAAGACCATTTTTACTTATAAACCTGTGTTTCGGTTCCAGGGTTTGTGCTATTCTCACTTCTAGGGTAAAATGCCATTTTGCTCTTAAAGAGGGTAAGTCATATGGGACATTTGGACACAACTACAGCTCTTCTGTGCCCGTGGTTCATTGCAGCTTCTACCCGTGTGGAATTAAACACCTGTGAAAGGAAAAAGAAAAATGTCAATAGCTGTTAAGCTATTTTGATTTCTCCTTTTTAAACCAAATCTGATTGATGCTTAATAAATTGGCTTGGAAAGAATAGGAGGATCCTAGGAAAAAAAGTGCTTGCAAGCTGTGTGTCGTGGCTACAAAAGGTTTCTGTTTGGGGTGGGAAGCGGTTTTTAATAATTAAAGACTGTAGGGAGATGGATGGAACAATTGTTCAAATGCAGTTATTTCCATGAGCTCACAGGCAATGAGCCTTACTTATCCATAACTACATAAAACAAAACTTGGGCAATTAATTTAACGAGAGCGCTTGGGACATGATATCATCCTGAATGGACAAGCCTGAGAAAACAGCTATTTTGAATCACAGCGGGATAAGCGTACAAAACAGCCTCCCTCTTAGTTGGGTGCCAAAAAGTCGGTCTGTTAGAGCCATGGGGTATTTGCCCAAACCTGGACTTCTGGGGTAAGCGAATTCCTTTTTCAATACTCACAGTAGTGGCAAGTGAAGCCTATGTGTGACTTGAATTGCTGGAACCGAGGCTCCCAGCAGGAACCTGAAGTACAGGAGACTCTGTGCGGGTCTTTGCCAAGTTGGAAGGGTGGGCGCCTGCGAGAGAGAAGGTACCGCTTCCTCTGGTCAAGCTAAATACCACCTCAGAACAAGTCATTGCTAGGTGTAGATTGACCCGCTGCCTTGGCTACCATGAAACAGATAGATACGTTTTTTCTTTCTGGCATAGAAAGAGAATACAAAGCGCATTTCTTTCCAGTCAGCATGGATAGCTTACTGACAACGATGGTGGGTAGAGCGGCTTCTTTTCTGCAGGTAGTCAGGGGACTCCTAGAGCTGGCTTCAGAAATTTCACTGATTTCACTGAATTTCACTGATTTTTAGAGTTGGAAGGGACCATAGAGATCATCTAGTCCAACTCTCCTGCCAAAGCAGGACCACCCAGAGCATGTCAGATCATGCTACTCAGGACGGCATCCAGGCGGGTCTTGAAAATCTCCAAAGAAGGGGACTCCACGACCTCCCTGGGCAGCCTGTTCCAGGGCTCCATCACCCTCACTGTGAAAAAGTTTTTCCTCATATTCAAGTGGAACGTCTTATGTTCGGTGGCAATATCCCGAGTATCTTGTTTTTAGGAATGCTGTTCAGGGTTCTGTACTGCTTGCAGTAAGGGCTGTCTCTGGTTTACTTTTCTCCAACTCTTCTCTCCCCGCAAACAGGCTTCTGGATTTTTAAAGCATTTCTTTTGATGGTTTTCATTTGATGGTTGGACTAGATGATCTTGAAGGTCCCTTCCACCCTAGATGATTCTATGATGATTCTTCTTGTCTTCCTCCCATTTCTTGCATTTTCAGATGTTTCAGCTTTGTAGCTCATTTTACTTTTATATAAAACTTTTCGTAACAGTGGCAGGAAGGGGCAGACTCTTGCTTTCTTTAACGAAAGAGCAAACCGCTGAACCAACCACATAGAACAGTTCTGGAAGGCAAACCCTCATGTTACCTGCTACCATCTCACGTGGAGTTAATATAGATATTGAAAAACTCATTACTCCTTCCTCAGGATCTGGTTTACACAGAATCATAGAATGGCAGGGGTTGGAAGGGACCTCTGGAGATCAACTAGTCCAACCCCCCTACCAAAGTAGGTCCACCTAGAGCAGGCTGGACAGGAACACATCCAGGTGGCTTTGGAATATCTCCAGAGAAGGAGACTCCACCGCCTCTCTGGGCAGCCTGTTCTAGCACCCTCAAAGGAAAAGTGTTTTTCCTCGTGTTGAGATGGAATTTCTGTGTTACAGCTTGCACCTGTTGCCTCCTGTCACTGAGCATCACTGAAAAGAGTCTGGCCCCATCATCTTGACACCCACCCTTTAGGTATTTATAAGCATTGATGAGATCCCCTCTGAGTCTTCTCTTCCCAGGCTGAACAGACCCAGGTCTCTTAGCCATTCCTCATAAAAGAGGTGCTTCATTTCCCTTGGTCATCATCCTAGTCCTCCTCTGGCCTCTTTTCATCGGTTCCCTGCCCTTCTTGAACTGGGGGGCCCAGAACTGGACACAATACTCCAGATGTGGCCTAGATGTCTACCTTCTCCCCATGCTCTTCTCAATGTGCCCTGAGGAAGACCGGGCGCCCTTCTTGGCCAACAAGGGCTGCCTCATGGGCCACCAGGACTACCTCTACTGCTGCGTGAGGTACTTCTGACTGGTCCAGGGGGTTTTGGGG
>JAHREE010000257.1:1599306-1625718 GCA_033628505.1 Tringa tobata
CGGCCCTGAGGGGGACCGGGGCTTGGCCCTGAGAGGAGGCGGCCCGGCGCTGAGGGGCTCGGCGCTGAGGGGGAGCACGGTTCGGCGCTGAGGGAACCGTGTCCCGGCGCTGAGGAGCCCGGCACTAAGGGAACCGTGGCTCGGTGCTGATGGGGCCGGGGCTCGGCGCTGAGGGGGAGCGGCCCGGCCCGGCGCTGAGGGGCCCTGCGCTGAGAGGAGCGCGGTTCGGCGATGAGGGCACCGGGGCTCGGCTTACAAACGGCAGCTGCCGCACTCAGGTGAAATAGCATGGTTTAGGAATAGGTGAAAATAGGAATATGGGGTGCATCGAAAAGAGCGTGGGCAGGACGTGGAGGGAAGTCATCTTCCCCCCTTGCTCTGCCCTGGTGAGGCCACAGCTGGAGCACTGGGTCCAGTTCTGGGCTCCCCAGTTCAAGAAGGACAGGGAACTGCTGGAAAGAGTCCAGTGGAGGCTACAGAGATGATCAAGGGAATGGAAGCACCTCTTTTAGGATGAAAGGCTGAGAGAGCTGGTTCTGTTCAGCCTGGAGAACAGAAGACTGAGTGGGGATCTTGTCAATGCTTATAAATACTTAAAAGATGGGTGTCAAGGGCATGGGGCCAGACTCTTCTCAGTGGTGCCCAGCGGCAGGAAAAGGGGCAACAGGCACAAGAAATTCCATCTGAACATGAGGAAGAACTTCATTCCTTTGAGGGTGGCAGAGCACTGGAACTGGCTGCCCAGAGAGGCTGTGGAGTCTCCTCTGGAGACATTCAAACCCGCCTGGATGTGTTCCTGTCTGGGCTGCTCTGGGTGAACCTGCTCTGGCTCAGGGTTGGACTAGATAATCTCTGAAGGTCCCTTCCAACCCCTGCCGTTCTGTGAATGTATGAAAATAGGTGTTTTTCAGGGAAAGCACAAAAGGCTTATTTTTCTGATTTGCTGCCCTTTACCCTGTGGGGAGCCCTTAGTGAAGAGAGGAGGGTGGGTTGCTGGAGGGGCAGCAGTGACATGGTGTGTGCGAGGCCCGTGGTGGATGGTGTGTGTTGTCCCACTCAGTAGCTCCATCGCCCCTATCCCGCAAATCTCGGGTAGGTGTTTTATGCAAAGGTACAGGAAAGCCGAGGATAAAATCTGGTGTCGCTCGGGCTCCGGAGGCTCTTGCAAGCCTTTAAGCTGCAGTGCTGGATGCCGGGGCGTGAGTCTTCATGTCTCTCACACCTCCCTTTGCACATCCAGCTATGGATGTTCTCGTTACCCATGTTTATGTCCACCTCTTCTCTGAAGTGTATGAAATCATGTAACTATAATGTGACTAGTGTTGCACTGGGCAGCTTAGGTGTGTTTTTCCCACGTAATTGTGAATATGATGTGTATTTCATCGTTGCGCCAAGATGCATCCTGTCTCCTCCTGCTACTTGACGTTCCCCCAAAAATCCCATTTGTGGTTTTTTTTTTTCCCAGTACGGCCCCATGAGGGATGATTCCTTGCCTTTAATCATCTTCCTCGTCCTCTTAGCTCTGCCTAATTACACGGTGTCCTTTCTGAGGTGGATGGATGCGCAGGGTGCTGTGGGTGTATCACTGATTCAGCTCCTGCCGGTACTGTTTCAACACGCCCTTGCCTTCATTACAGCTGCATATTGATCAGCCGCTTTCACAGAACCACCCAGAATGTTTCTAGGACTTTCCTGTAATTAAAAGGGCTCTGTGGGATACAGGAGTTGCGTTTTCCCCTTTCTGCCTGCATTACTTTGCATTATTCAGGGCTGGACTCTGTGTGCCTTTACATCAGCCTTTCACTTAGCTTGATTAAATCTCCTTGAAGTCCTTCGCAGACTTCTCTCAATTTGACTAAACAAAATCACTGTCTGCAAACAAGTCTCGCTGCTCCCATCGAGGTCTAGTGTATGAATGTATAATCACGAAATGAGCATCAGAATATGCAAAAATGGGTTTTAAATTCGCTGAGCAACTCTGAAACAAAGCAGACAGTTTGGTTAACCAGAAACTAAACCCCAAATTAAACTTCCCAGCTTGCTGTGGGTCTTTCAAACAGGCATAGTTCTAAATGTGTTAGAGTTACCAAAAAAAAAAAGAGTCAAACTGCTGAGATTAAGGTTGCTCAAAGTCTTATTTTCCATGCACAACTAATCAACATGCCTCACTTCAAAGTTATTTGAATGACAGGAGGAACAGCTTCCACACTTCTCTCTTCTCCAGCCGGTTTAGATCAGCTGGAGACCCTGGCTATAGAGATGCTGCTTGTAAATACAATAGGGGAAAATTTGTCAAAAAGTGAACTACAGCCTTTAATTAAACCCCTCGACAGCCCTCAGTTTCTTAAGGTCAACTGAACCCAGTGGCAACCCTCACCCCATGGAAAATGCTCTCGTTCGACCGGCCTTCGCTTTTCTCTTTTCTGACTGCAAAGGAGTATTTTTGTACCCCCCTGCTAGGTGTTTGCAGGGGGAGTTTCTTCTGTTGGTGAAAGCGAGCAGGAAAGAAGGATTAATGGGGCTGTCGGGGTGGTGAGTCCCCCCTGGCAGGGGTGGCAGCGGGGGCAGGTGGCACATTTATCCCTTGTAAGGGCTCAGACCGTGGTGTTGCCCTGGCTGCTGGTGTCCCAGGACATCCCGGGAGCAGCTGGAAGCAGGAGCAGAGGCTCTGTTTGTGAGTCACCGTGTTCTGGTGGTTGTGTTAAGTGAACACGCAGTGCTGGGTTGTAATGATACATGAGATAAGTCAGGCTCCTGCTTTTTTTTTTGTTTGTTTGTTTTTTAATCTTAATTTTTTGTGCTTTTTCTTCTGTTCTCCTTCAGAACAACCATATTGCCCCACCATTCATTTGTATGCTCATGGGACCGCTCACCTGAGAATGAAACTCAGTTTAAGCAGCTGAGGGTGCTGGGGTGAAACCCCCTGCTTTGTCCCCCGTCCAGTGTGCTCACCTCCCTTTCAGGAAAAAAAGCTGCACCATCTTCAGATGTTCCTTATTTCCTTTGAAAACTTATCTGCCCGTCCAGCGCACAACCTTTTTTTAAGTCAGTGAGTGGTTTAAAAGAGGGAGTTATTGCAGCTGTCGTAAGAAAGCGAGTATTGAGTTTCTCAGCTGGAAACAAAAGCGCAGGCTGGTCCACCTGTTCCGCGGGGGAATGCTCTGCTCATGCCGATGGTATGTAGGAAAGGCAGGCACTGCGGGGCTAATCGCTCTCGGACTGGGGAAAATCAGAAGTAAGGAATGTTTTTTTTAGTCTCGGGTAATGAATGGAATATTTAGTTGATGTTCAAAGCGACAAATACACTCCAAGTAAAATGATGATTTGATGTTTTAATCTCTTAGAAAAAGACCACACTGCTGCGTTGAGATGATTGGTAAATTGGGCATCAGTATGAGTTCTGTGTTCCCTTTTCTTTGCTTTCTGTTCTTTGGTTGGTTGAGTTTTTGAGTCTTGGACTACGTTTCCACCCTTTTCCACATCAGTCACCTCTGCTAGAAGTTTACCTCTTCCAATCTTTTCTTTTTTTTTTTTTTTTTGTGTCCCCCATCCAAAGAAAGTAAAAATTTACACAAACCTATGATTTTAAAGCACATTTTAGGACAAAAGTCAGGAGAGCTGACCTTGAGGTGTGGACCTGATGCTCTTGTGGAGAGTGAGGAGGGAAAGGAGTGCAGTCACTGCTGGGGATCTGAGGTCTCTCCTGGGCTGTGGCCTAGGGACCGGAGGAGCCCGCAGGTCCCACCCCGGCTCGGGGCAGGTGGCCACAGGTCTTGGTACAAGCCAGGGAGGTAAGATAGGGTGAAGCTGTGATGGGTATCTCACCCTGATAAAGCTCCCCACCATCTTCTCTGGAGCACCAACTGTTTTCCTCAGGCGGGTGTGAGTGGTTTCCATGGTTTTGGGTTTTTTTCACCCCTAGAGCACCGTTCTGAAATGATCCTGTCCCCTTGTGGTGACCTCCATGGCATCCAGGTCCCCAGCAGTGACATCTGGCCATCTCCTCTGCTCCCTTGTCTTGCCATTCCCCTACCTTGGGATCTCCTGCCAGCTGGCTGCTCAGGTGCTGCCTTTGCTGCCAGTGTGCTGAGTTCTCCCACCATGCTGAGTTCTCCCACCGTGCCTCCACCCTGTCCTCGAGAGGTCTCTAAAACCCGAGGGTTTTATTCTTGAGGGTTATTTAGCCCCGTCACGCTGCTAATAACTGGTCAGGAAGGAAATTTCTGGAAGGGGTGGGGGAATCCTGATGTGATGCTTCCCTGTCCCTTTGCGCCGGTGTCGGGAGCTGGTGTGCGTCCCTCACGTGCCGTTACGCGGTGCCAGGGCTCATTTTGACTGCTGTTTGTGGAAGCAAATGCACTAAAAGTAAAATCTCAGTGGATTTTCATTGTGTGGCACCCAGTATTGCAGATGCAAAAGTGGTTAAAAGAATTCCCAAGAAGCAATTACTGCAAATAAAACAGTTCTCAAGATTTGGTTATATGACTTCCTGTAAAATAATGTCAATCAAACTTCTGCTTGGTGAATTATAGGTTTGGGGGTTTTTGGGGTGTTTTTTTTCAGTATACAATCATTAATTCTGATCATTTGGCTTTTAGGTCCTGCCTCGCATACCAATAGGTGGCTTTTGGAAGCAGGGATGTTTTAGGCACTCTCTTTAGAATCGCACCAATTCAGGATGCATCCCTGCAATGCAGTTTTTCCACATTCTTTGTAGGACCCAGCAAAGGC
Source organism: Tringa tobata (assembly GCA_033628505.1). Classification (NCBI taxonomy): domain Eukaryota; kingdom Metazoa; phylum Chordata; class Aves; order Charadriiformes; family Scolopacidae; genus Tringa; species Tringa tobata. Next base: position 1,604,038 of record JAHREE010000257.1, read on the forward strand.
TGTGGAAATCATGGATTGATCCACACAGACCTATAGTTTTTAAGACAGTACAATGATATACTAAACACGATTTGCAAACATGATTAAAATTGAAATTCTGCACTTCCAAATTTTAATGTTAAGCTTTCCAGTGACCACAAAGCATTTTTTAAATTGTGAAAATACTAGTGTTTTTTTAAAAAGGCATGGTGAGGCATTTATGAAAATATTGCTAGACTTCCTAAATTACAAAGTGCAGACATCTGAAGTATGAAATGACTCCACCTGCCTCATTGCTCTTACTAACCAGTCCAAAATAATAATTAAAAGTATTTGCTCTCGGCAAGAATTTGCATTGCATTAACTTTTCCCACTCCTCCTCAGAACGAACATTAAAGGCAAGGCCTGAAGCTTGTGCTTTCACTGACTAAATTAGGTTAAATATTTTGTAAAACAGGCTTTTTCATGAGCAGGCTGGATGTGAAGTGTGTCTATTTATATCCTCAAATGCTCCCGTTCTGCCTTTTTTTGCCCTCTTTTCTCTGTTGTTGTTCAGAAAAACTGCTGTTTTCTGAAGTAACCTGCCCTCAGCCAGCCTTTGAGGAAGGAGCAGGAACATGACAAGAGTAGTGCTGAAGAGCGCGGAGCATCTAAGAGACTTAACAATGTTTTGGTTTGTTTCCCTTTTTCTGGCCAGGTTTAATAAACATTTTGGGATAGCTGGATTCCCGTGCTGCTTACAGCAGCCGGACCTCCCGAGCTGTGCCTTGAAAGCATCTGAAACTGTCAGCTGGGTTCACGTGGTAATTTCGCTTTTCTGTGGGCTCTGGGAATGCAGAGTTGACGTTTTTTGGCACAGCTCTTGCAGCCAGTGGCAGCTTGGCAAGTCCTCCACGAGCACCTGCCCTCAAGCCTCCAGGGCAAAAGCCAAGGCAGGGGGCCACGTCCCCAGCCTCCAGGGTAGACGGTTCCCAGATGACTTGGCTGAATGCAAACCCTCCTCCTTAAAACCGTGATGGGGAATAAGGCAGGACTTAAGGAACTGGACCTCCATTTCTAGTATGGTGTTTTCACGTTGCCCGTGGCCAGATGGGTCTGCACGTGTGAGCTTCAGCATAGTGAACGGGACTGGAGCAGGGGTCCTGTTTCAGGAGGAATCAAGTTTCCTACTTCCCGGGAAGCCCAGAAATAGGAGCTGCTCCTACAGAAGCCTCCTGTGTGAATCACAGCGAGCATCGCTCCATGGAAAACAGCAGTGACCGTGGGGGCAGGCGATGCAACATCTTCCTCCAGCCACCAAGGCACACCGCTTGGCAGGGAAGCCCTTGTCACGTTAATAAAAATGTGTGAGCTTTGTCCCTCTCACCTGTTTTCTTTTCCCCTTGTGAAAGGAGTTGTTCGCCTTCAAGGTGGCATTTGAATTTTCTGGAACTTTCCAGGGTTGCTTTGTAGGGCAGTCGTAGTTGTTCTGCGCTGCTGGCCTGGGAGCAGTGGGGGAGCCAGGCCTCCTTGCTGCCTCCATCCCCACAGCTGCAGCCTTCCTCCTCCAGTGGGGACCGGGTCAGTTTCTCTTCTAGTTAAGCAGCTGATCGTAATTGCCAATTAGCTACAGGACTTCTGCTATGGGGCTGCAGTGCCATCAGGCTCTGGATATCCAGATTAACGGCAGAGTAGGATACAACAGCACTGTCAGTAAAAGGAAAGATTTAAGTCTGATCGAGTAACTGTTGTTATGGGGTTTTCCCCCCATTTGTTTGTTTTTTAAAATTATATTGAGTCTTGAAAAGTGAAGGTAAGATTCGGGAGAAGAGTCTGGATCCCAGATAATTAAGAGCTGACTGTGCTTCTTAAGCTGGAGTTTAGAAAAGCAGTTCTTGGCAGCTGTATGGGTGAACAGCTATTTTATCACTGAAAACATTTTGTTTGGTTCATCCATGTGCAGGGTAGAGGCTTTCCGTGACGCAGCATCTGCTATGGAGCAAGAGAAAGAAATCCTGCTGGAGATGATCCACAACATCCAGAACAGCCAGGATATGAGGCACATCAGTGAAGGTGAGAAGCTGCTTTCCCTTCCTCTCCCCTCAAAATCAGAGCAGCCCGTGCCGTAGGGAGCAGCTCCGTTTGCTCGCTCGCTGCCGGTAAAGGTACGGGCGTCGGAGCTGGCTACAGTTACTGCAGGGACACCCCCTTACCCTGGGGGTCCCCTTTTTCTTGACCGCGTAAATTCCCATACTCTTCAGCTGGATGGTCTGCCATGGGTGGCACTGCTGTTGTCTGTGAAAGCCCATACTCAGTTCGCTGGTTTATTTTCAAAATGAGGGTTAACATAGCTCAGCTCGGGGAGAGAAGCTGCTGCTGCTGCTGATTAAATGGAGTTGACAAACCAGCATTTTAATGGCGTTGACTGCTGGACGGGCACGGGGCCTGCAAAGTGTACAGCCTGTAAAAACCTGATGATTAAGGTCATTGTTGTGGTTGTGTGATGTATGGCTTTAAATATATTTCCTAAATCTGTATGTTTTATATGAGGAGCTTTAAATTGCTGGTTTATTGGCTCTTCAAGAGCCTACACGTCAAATATGTTGTGTCCATATTTTAGGAAAAAACAAAAGTTTTCGAAAAACAGAAAACCAGTTTTTTCATGGCCCCTAGTTGCATCTGGTAGCCAGAAATCAATTTTCTCTTTATGGCCTTCTGGGGACAGGCTAAATCTCTCCCTCACGGTGGCAGGGAAGATCCTGAACGTGCCTGTTCTGTTAATGAATAATGTTTCCCGATAATGGTGTGCGCTTTGCTTTAATGTGAGGCAGGAAGCGTTGCGTCAGCAGTGGAAAAGCACTTTAATAGAGCTTAATGCCTCCTTTCAAATCAGAAGACAGCTCCTGTGAAATAAGTAGGACTTGGGCAAATGCAAAAAACTCATTTGTGGCTCTTGGAAATCTTGTTGATCATCACTTACTCCAAAAACCAACCTCATTTATTGCGAAGTTGTAGCAGTTTGATTGTCTTGATGACATTGTCTGCACAGGAAAGCGTTCGCCTGTAACTTAGAATACTTCCTTGTTTTCAATTTAGGTGAGAGAGAAGAACTTAATTTGACTGCTAACCGTCTGATGGGCCGAACCCTCACTGTGGAGGTTTCTGTAGAAACCATCCGAAATGCCCAGCAGCAGGAATCCCTGCAGCACGCCACCAAGATGATCGATGAGATTGTCAATAAACTTCTAGATGATTTGGAAGATGCCAAAATCCGCTTAATGTCGCTTTACGGCGCGTGCACGTCGGACGTGCCGGCAGGACCCATCGATCAGAAATTTCAGTCCGTGGTAATCGGATGTGCCATCGAGGATCAGAAGAAAATCAAAAGGCGGCTAGAGACTCTGCTCAGAAACTTAGAGAATTCTGAAAAGTCAATCACGTTGTTGGAGCATCAGAAATCCTCTGTTCGACAGTCTTGCAACAGCAAACAGGATTAAACTCTCCTCCTGGCTACTTCTGGGAAACCACAGGATGAGCAAACCTCCCCGAATAGCACACAGAAGCTAAGAAGAAAAATAAAGTCTCTGTACAAGCACACGCGTGTATGCGAACGCAGGCGCACCCAAGTGTCTTTGATTGCGAGGTGCAAGCATTTAGTGGGTTTTGGTAGCCTTGGCATTTTCTTTCGGCAATAACGAACGCTAGCAGGAGTCCTCCTGTAGAGTCGATACTGCTCTATTGCAAATTGTAACCGTGCTTCTGCTGAACTGTCAGACACCGTCAAAATCTTAAGCCTTTCCTCCATTCTCCTAGGGTGTTTTTTTTAAAACTAAAGCTGTTTTGTCAGGTAGTGAGATTTCAGCTTTTCTCTGCTGTATCCCTAAGCGCGTGAACCAGGCCTTCTGGGGACAAAAGACAAATCGTGGCAATAAATCGAAAACGTTAATAAACCGCGTATTTTCATAAACAACACACTGTCCAACTCATTACCATTTGTAATAACTTGGCACTGTTCGTAAGCAGATCACAACACTGGCAAGAGACAAGATGGACACCTTCAGGTCACAACTGAGGACGTGGAAAGCAACGCACCCATCTGAAGGTGACAACCCAGGCTAGAAAGGAGCCCCAGCTCTCACGATGTCCCCTCCCGTGACCCACCCTGCCTCTCCCATTTACCTGTAAGTTTGAGGTTGCTGTGTATGGTTTTTTCCCAAAGATAATATAATAAAGGGGAATTGTATTTTATCAGCTGCTGCCCCACAGATTTGTTTTAGGTCATCATCTGTGAAGCAACAGAGCAGGACAGTCGGATTCTCAATGGGCAGGTACCATAGTTGTTTCCTGTGGAGGATGATACTACACTTTTTAAGTTTAACATTACTTACTCTTTGGGTGAGTGATTTTTTAAATAATTTTTTTTTTCCTGCCACCCTCTAACTCCCTCTACTTTCTGCTCATTGCCGCCACACTCTGTGGCTGTGGGTCAAAAGTTGCAGATTTTAGGGTGAGCCTGGAATTTTACAATCTCCTCTCCACGCAGCCCGTCAGCCTTGCAGTATCTCACCAAGGGCGGTGGGCACGGAGGGGCACAGGGGGCTCAGTGGCTCAGCCCTGCCCTGTCGGAACTTGGCTCAGATTAAAGCTCGGCTGGTGGGAGCAGGATGGACCAGAGTGATGCCATCAACCGCATCTCCCTCTGTCACAGGACATTTCCTTTGATGATGAGGGGCCTGGAGCACCTCTCTTATGAGGAGAGGCTGAGGGACTTGGGTCTTTTTAGTCTGGAGAAGAGAAGGCTGAGGGGGGATCTGATCAATGTTTATAAATACTTAAAGGGTGGGTGTCAGGAGAATGGGGCCAGTCTTTTTTCAGTGGTGCCCAGGGACAGGACAAGAGGAAATGGGCACAAACTTTAATATAACAAGTTCCACCTAAACATGAGGAGGAACTTCTTTGGGGTGAGGGTGGCAGAGCCCTGGAAGAGGCTGCCCAGAGAGGTGATGGAGTCTGCTTCTCTGGAGACATTCAGACCCCCCCCGGACACGTTCCTGTGCAACCTGCTGTGGGTGGACCTGCTCTGGCAGGGGGTTGGACTAGATGATCTCCAGAGGTCCCTTCCAACCCCGTATCATCCTATGATTCTGTGATTCCTTGAGCGTTACAGCCCCAGCGTCACAGCGGGGTGCTCTGGGAGCACCAGCACAAGGTGGGAGCTCTTACTTGAAGTCAGGCTCCTCCGTGCAGCTCTGGAGCTCCGAGCGCGTTGGAGCAGGCTGCAGGCTCCTTGGGAGCTTTAACAAGAAAAGTAGAGCTTTTGGCTATTTAACAGCATTAAACCCCTTGACAGTAACACACAGCAGAGGTTGTTTTCAGGAATCACGCTGTGAAACAGTTAAGTTAAACACAGCCCATCGATGCTTACAATATTTTTTCAGTATTCTTTTTAAGGCCATTATAAGGTTATTCAGGCCAGAAGTGTTAAGGTTTGGGTTGTTGTTTTTTTTCCTTTTTAGATCCTCTTCACTGTATCAATAGTTAAAAGTAGTTTTATTTTTTACAGCACTTTTACTAGTACAACGCAAGTGTGTCTGTTCCAAAGAAAAAATGAAGTGGTCAAAATCTGGGTATCAACAGCTGAGTTAATAGCGTAGATTCAACTTATTTTGGCCTAAGTTTCTGGGTTTTATTTTAAATTCTTTCTTCTGTCTGCCTGCCTTCTACTGTCTTAAATTCTGTGTCACCTGGCCCACAGGGGGGTTGCAGTACCCTCTCCTGTGCTTCACAATTCCACACTGACACACTACAGCTATTAAAGAACCCACACACCTGAACAATTTCATTTTAAAACCCAATGATTCCCTCTTTCAAGTTTCTTCCGCAGCCTTACCCACAAGTCCCAGCAAGAGACTTCCACTGAGCCTTTTACTCCAGTTTCATGCTGGCTATCTATCTTAAACATTTGTCACTGTTAAAGGAACTCTGAAGAGCTAGTTGGCATCATACGCGTGACAGAGAGCAACAAAAGCCCAGATTAGAGTTTTTCCCCTTTTTTTAAGCGCTCTCTGTTGTCCTAAGTCCCATCCCAGGCATAAGACAGCCGGGACAGAGAAGGTATATTTTAATGCTACTTGCAACATCCATGAACATTCACTTAAACCTCACTGCGTCAGCCAGACCAACCACGAAAAATGCAACGCCCAGGAAGAGCAGACCAGAATTCCTACTTTGTATCTGAAGCTTGCGGCGGAGAAATCGGAGCCCGGAGCTGAGGAACAGCGTTTCTGTGAGCTGGGGGTGCCCACGCTTCTTCCTGGGACGGCATCTCAACGCCAGCTGGCTGCCTTGGACCCCAACTGCTGGCTGCACAGGGGCTGGAATTGGGCACACGAGTTTCCGGAGCAGATCCAGGGTTATAGCAATTGTTTTTTGGAAATTTAATACACTGACAATTTAATAGAACCACAGGAGTAGTGACCTGTATCAGACCGAACAGTAATCCAGTGAATGTGGTTAAATTGCACGCTACAACTCACGTCATTTACGAGAGAAAAGCAGAACGAACTCGTAGGGATTTTACAGGAACAGCATACACAGAATATTCCATTTTAAACATTTATTTTTCCACTTGAGGATTTACTGTAAGTTGACTTTTTTTCTAAAAATATATTACATTTACTTGAGAACACAACGGTGATAAAAACAGTTCTGTACATTATCTGCTTTAACCATTCAGATTCACGTGAACTTGCAAACAAGAGTAAGTCATTTATTAGTAACGATGCATCTTAATCCTCACAATGAGAGTGGTGAGGATATCAACCTGGTCCACGTTAATATTTACTTTTTTTCTTTTGATCAACTTTAGTCGCTTCTGCTGAACCACATTTCTCTCAGCAGCAGAAGAAAGAACACTCGCTCCACGAATTATTTATCGGTATTACCCTGCTACTAGAAACCTGAGAAGGAGTCTCGCTGGGTACTAGGACTCACCAGGCTTTGAGATGACTCACACACAACACTTCTTCCCTGCGGAACTCTTTGAAATTTCCTCTTTGTCTATTGTAGCACCTTTCATCTTAAATCTAAACAATGCTGCAGTTTTTCTATAATTTTAATTTAATTAGGGTGCCATATTTAACAGAGAGAAGTATTCTGTCAGTATTATTTGAGCATTAAGGAAAAAAAAGAACCCAAAAGATAGAGGCAAGCATTGCTTCCTACAAGAAGCTGGTCAGGTAGTTGTGATGAAATCCACCTTGTTGGACCCCGCTCCCTCTCTGGCTTGTGCACAATTAGTGTCCAGGGGCTGACACGTGGGCACAGTCAGAAAAGCAGCAGGGCCTTAGGTACCGGCGCTGGAATGCAAGAGGCGGGTCTGTCACTCTGCTGTAGGACCGGCCGCCTAACAAGAGGGTTCCCCAGTGCAAATAATTAATTCTATTATTAACTGGTAGCTATCAATCAGCTGGAATTAACAGGTTCAAAGTGCACGTTCATTGAGTGCTATGCACGCACCCCCTGGGCGACCTCCAGGCGGCTGCTCAATTCCCTCCAGCACAAGGTACGCCTACACAAGCCACGCGAGGGAAGGGGAGGTGGCAGATACACTGCAGCCCGGTAACCCAGAGGGGAAAAAACAAAAGACAAATTTTACTGAAGCATTAAAAAAAAAAAAAAAAATCAAACAGGGAATTAGACTGAGAGTATGGTAATGGGGCATTTTGAGTCAAAAATGTAAGCGTTGCCTTAAGAAACACAGAAAATAATAAAGTTCCAAAACTCTCTTAAGTGGAATATTTAATTTGCCTTTTTTTTTTTTAAATTAACCACAGACACACAAGCACAAAAGTCTGAGTGTGATCAGTCCTACGACTTTGAGGTTTGTAATTTCCAGTTGGAAATACATCCCTAGAATTACCAAAACTGTCTTAAGTGGAATATTTAATTTGTTTTGTTGTGGTTTTTTTTTCAAATTAACCGCAGACACACAGGCACAAAAGTCTGAGTGTGCTCAGTCCTACAACTTTGAGGTTTGTCATTTCCAGTCGGAAATACACCCCTAGCGTTACCCGCGTCGCATCAAACGATGCCCCGCTTGGCAGAACACCCATTCACTGAATGGATACAACGGGGGAGCGACAGAGGCTTTAGCGTCGTACTCTTCAGCAAACCTTCCTTCACCAAGGCATGAACCACCACCAAAGTCTTCTGCCAGGGCTAGCACCGTCAGCCGAAAGCAAAGCATTCTTGGCAAGACTGGGATAACACACCCCACGAGCCGTTGGAGAGACGTTACCGGATAGAAGAGGAGTGCAATTAGCTCAGTCTCACAGAGCAACAGTCCTGTCTTGTGGTAGGAAACCCTGCAGCTCCCAATCCAGGTGTAAGAGAGCTGCACCCTCTTCCACCACGCAGTCAAAATGGGGCACAGAGAAGGGCATTTTTATTACCAGCTCTGCACCTGTAGGTTTCGGGAACTAAAATATATGATATTTTAATGAGAACGGGGCAGTGTTTATAATAAAAATTATTCCCGAGGGACAACGCGAGGGGCTAAAGGTTTAGGCAAGTCTCCTCACCCAAAAAGCACGAGTTACTCCCGCTGAGTAGTGACGTGGATACCTAAAGGATTCCCACAATATGCAAGTCACCTGGTTTACCTCTACACACTAACCCCAGCAGGATAAAAATGTAATTTTAAAGCCGCGTGGCATGCAGAGCACTTCCAGATAAAAGGCTGAGGTGGACAGCCTCCATCCCAGTCGTACCGGGGAACAAGCACCGCCAAGTCACAAGGAAGAGCGAGCCGCTTTGGATTTAAGGTGGGAATGAAATCAACAGTGTCACGCAATGCTGCAAACACCTAGTCCTACATTAAAGTACCCGTACTAGATTTCAACCTATCCTAAATTTAGCAAGTCTGTCAAGTCTCCACCTAAGAAAATTCCTACTGAGTTTTCAGTCCTTAAACCAGCGGTTTCTAATGACAGACCTCAGATGCAAATGGCTTGTGTAATAACACAACGTCCACATTACTACACGTCGTAGTACAAATGGTCGTTATACCGAATAAAGACTTATTTTTCACTCCTCTGTACAAAGTCAAACAAGGCAGAAAAAAAGATGTTTCAGACACTTTGTGGTTTTTGTTTCAAGAAAAATGAATACAAAACGTTACACCCGCAGGCAGACAACAACAGGTGAAAGTTTCCATACGAAAAACAGTTGTCAAAATTCTTCATGCACGCGCTCCCTCCTACCTCCTGAAGCTGGAAGGTGACCCCCGTGATGCGCAATCCTAAGTCTTATCCTAAGTACCTTACTTCTTAAATTGCTGAGACGGATAGGACTCGACTCCGTTTATACATCCATCCCCCTGTACAGTGATTAAATGCACTTGTTAAAAAAGAAAAAGGCCTTTATCCAAGAGAAAAGTCGGGAAACGTTACGGTGAAGAACACATGGTTTTGCTGCAACAGCAAAGGGGATGGAGCACCTCGAGGGCCACCTTCTCGCCACCAACAGGAGATGCTCTAACAGCTTGCCAAAGAAACCACGGTACTCGGTACAAAGCCTAACACAGTAAACAACAGAAAATACAGAGTTCAGAGAGCTTTAGTGTTTGTGCATAACTTGCCACCCACTTCTCTCCCTGCAGACAGGGGGGGGGGGGGTTAAAAAAAAAACAAAAACAAAGAGTACATTTCAGTTTTCATACTCATTGACTTAGAAACAAAGTAAGTCAAGCTTCCTACAGGAATTCACACAGTGAAAAGTCCTTCCTCCAAAAATATACAGGATCACTCAAGCTCATTTTCATTCTCACACACCACTTAAAAAACTATTAAAACTCTGAATTTGTTTCAAGCAGCATATTTTGCATTTGTCACCGGCAGCTTTGTTGTAGAAATCCTAGAAAGTTAAAATTATATCATAGCATACAAAAACATGTAAACAAAATGGATATTTTTTTAAAAGGCATGCATGCTCTCGAAGAGGATTAAAAAGTGTTTATTTTTGGTAAAGAAAAGATATCTTGCTCAGCATTTTTAAAAGCACCTTAGTGATTTAGGAGCCTAAGCCCAAATGACTTTAATTTAGATTTGGGCTCCTAAACATCTACATCAATTCTGTAAAATTACTTAAGCACTTGGAAAAATTTTTGCCGTGTCTCTGATCTTGCAGAATTAGATTTTCTGTAACCAGCAGCTAACTCGGAGAGGACGTTCAAGAATGTCTCATTAAGGTAATTCAGTCATCAGCTGCAGTTTTTTGGATCCTCTGTAATTTAGTTTATGGTATCGATGAAAAAGTTTTTCCGAAGAAGATAAATATTTTGTGACACCACTTCACAAGTTCCTTTTTCATAGACAACACAGGATACAACGATCAAATTTGAACAGGAGTATGATTTTATGTTCCCTCTGCATAACTACTAGCGTCAAAGACTCTGTTACTTGTTCAACCTGTTAAGACTGAGAAAAACAAACTTACAAAAACATCTGTAGCACAGCATCAGGTAAAAATAAGGAGCGTTTTTGGCACCATACATTTTTAAATCTAAGCTTTTAGGCCCAAAGTATAGCAAGTTAAACGTCCAAGTGGCACCTGGGAAAGCCTCGACTGAAATGCAACGTTTTTAAAGGAATTTTTTTTTTTTTTTGGAAGATGCTATTTTGTGATCATTAGCTGATCTCCAAGTAACGTAGACACTGGAATTCAGCCGAAATATTCATACCAAATGTTTACACGTATACCTTAGCGCTCATATACACAACACAAGTATATTGCACTGACAGAACGGCCAAAATCCATATTAATATAGTCAGGCATAAAACGTAGTGTCTTCTTTTTGCTCTTCATTTATCTTCTTAGTGTACTGACCAACCAGCGCTCACATTTGCTTTGAAATTTAGTTGCCAGGTTGCTACTTTACCTTGGGCCGTAGTGTTATGGTCTGTACCTATACTTGTAAGTATCATCCTTATGGTAAACGTGCTTTGCAATTCAGCAATACCTAGTTGATAGCTCGGTAAATAATTCCTTGAAAAAAGGAGAAGCTTGCCTAATTTTCAGGAAGTGCACAGGGGCAGCCACGATTCTGTGTTTTGCCAGCAGGCGTCTCACTCTACACACCAAAAATAATAAAACACAAACCCACCGGCGCAGCGAGTTTCTGTAATAATCCACCCTCTGTCAAGGATCCCCTAGGCACAAGATTTGCTAAAGCACTGGGAAAAATACCTCTACGGCTGGCTTTATTCAATTGCACAACTTCATCCCATTCAGCGGGCGGGTTTCTCCTCCACCGAAAGCAGTCTAAGGAACGCTGCAGCTGCTGAAAGGGCTTCTGCTCTTCTTGGTCCTCTGCTTGTTGGGTCTGAGGTTGACGACGTCTCCGCCGTTAAGAGTGCTAGAATTTTGGTTGGAGTGACTTCCACCAGCTGTATTAAAAACACCTACAGAATTTAAAGGCAAGAAAAGTATTTGTATTTCTTTTTGGCAACGCTTCCAAAGGCACAGCAGTGCACCTCAAATGCATACTCTTACTTTTTAAAGGCTTTTTTTCTATTTCTGGGTCAATTTTGCAGCTAAATTTGAAGTAAAGCCAGCTGGAATTACTAGCTAGGAAGTATTTAAAGCTGATATACATCTATGTAATTGAAAGGCAGCATACACACTCATCTGTGTATGTGTATGCCACTAATTACACGGTAACAAAAGTTATGGTTAGTTGACTAATACAATGAAAGAAAAACATAAGAATTTTAAAGTTTGCTGAGAAAAAGGAAGAAGCCTGAATAAAAAGGGAGTGTTTTAAGGAAAATAAATGAACTGACTCAGAAAGGCTTTAAAGAAGGACCTCAGAAGTTCAGTGTTCCCTTACAAAAGGCAGTTTACAAAGGCTGCCTGATGACACGCCAGATTCTATCACCGCGAGTCTCTTGTAAATCCACACCACGATGAGTAACACAAATACTAATTACATTTAAAAACCCAACAAGCATCCTTTCTCAAGTCCTTACACAATGTTTGTTTAAACAAATTTAATAAAAGGGCGCTTGGCAAACATTAGCTAGAAGCTTTAGTACATCGGTTCGACAGCCTCGTAGCTTCAGAGAGTCACAAAGTTATTTTCTAGAAGGAAAAGAGACAATACCCTCAGACAGGAAGGTAAGAATTGGATTCCAATTCCCATGGCATTAACTCTATAAGGACACAAGGAGACCGTGAGCTTTGATGGCACAAAATACAATTTCTGGTTGTTTATTACAGCATACGTACCAATCTTGTTACTGCTTGTGTGCACTAGTTCTGGATCTTCCACTGTTTGTTGCTTCAGCCTTTGGAGATATTTATCGGCCAAATATTTAAAAACTGGAATGTTAAAAAGAAACAAGGTCCATCAGATTATGCTTAAAAATAATCTTCATATCGATAATAACACCTTTCATGTCGAAATTCCGTGTGGTGACAAAAGTGCATTCGACATCACAGGTTTAGCATGACTTTAGCACGAATCTACCTAGGATTCTGGAAAAATCTACAACTATAGGGGAATTTTCAGAACGCTGTATGTGTTATGATTATTTAAAACTGTAATTAATAGCTCATGTAAAGATGATACAAAAACATTTTACATTTTCTCTTGCAGATCTTTTTTCCAAGGTGAATGACGTTAACAGAGAAGAAACAATTAGTTTACTATTAAGTTTGCCTGATTAAACAAAAAAAATAAGTTATCAGAGACTCCAATTCATTATTATTCAAACCTACCCCATAAAAGACAGTGGATGAATTTTCTAACGGTACTCTGATGAAATTAAATATCTACACTAAAAAGTGATACTGGGGAAGTAGTAAAATATCACCAGTAAACAAGAGGCTGCAAGAGACCCAATCTTTTATTGTACTTTATTTAAATATAACTAAACTGTGAGTAATTGTTTATATCAATTATTAGTTATTAGTAATTACAAAATTATCTGTCTTACAGTGTGTATATTGTAGTAATTGAACTTTTACACAGAATTTTTTCCAGTGCTTGCTGACAGTGGTTAGGAGTGAGCAGCCTTAACGCACTGGCGCTTCTAAATACTGAAGCTCCACACTGTTTGTCAAGAGAAAGGGAAGATGTACACAAAGAAATACCAAATAATTCCAGCTACTTTTAAAGGAATGTGCACTGCTAAGAACTATCAAAAGGGTTGCCTACAGCATGCAACAACATGGGAAGCAAAAGATCAGCTCCAAAGCAGGGGCGTACGGCAGAGGGCAGGACTGACGCCTCCTCTGAGCTATCTCCTACCTTCAGTCACGTTTAGGTCTTCCTTCACAGACGTCCGGTAGAACCTTAATTTTAGCTTTTTTGCCAGTGCTTCTGCCTCCTCGCTGCACAAAAGAAGAAGAATTTGTATATACCAATTTGTGCCAGCATTTATTCTTAATAGACAAAATGTCTTCGTGGTTAAGTTAAACATGGCAAGGTGGGTTAAGAAACTCAGTCAGTCAAAAAATAACTGATCCCTAATTTCACGGAATCACGTGGGGTTGGAAGGGACCTCTGGAGATCACCTAGTCCAACCCCCTGCCAAAGCAGGTCCACCCAGAGCAGGTTGCACAGGAACGTGTCCAGGTGGGTTTGGAATGTCTCCAGAGAAGGAGACTCCACCACCTCCCTGGGCAGCCTCTTCCAGGGCTCTGCCACCCTCAAAGTGAAGAAGTTCCTCCTCATGTTTAGATGGAACTTCTTACATTCAAGAAGGTCTTTTACACGCAGTTTCTTCAGGACCCAAAAATGGCTGCTTTTCAATATTTGTTGACTTCATTAACTAAAATTTCGCAGGGTTTGAAGACAGGTGTCAGTGAAACCAAAAGAAGGAGTCTGTAATTAACAGCAGTAGAATCAACGCAATTACTACTGCAAAATCCAAATAACAACTAAAAAGCAATCCTTAAGTATATTTTAACAAAGCGGTAGACTATGCAATCAGGTGAGTGCAGATGAAATCAAGAATTATTTTCTTCTGTGAAGTGAAAGAGAGCTTACACTAAATTTTAAGGAAAAGCTGAGGAAACTTATGAAAAATTCCCCAAGGCAAATCACGATGGTGCTGAGGCAGAGGGAGTATTCTGAGAGCAAAACCTAAGTGACATACCATGAATAAAGGAGGAGTTCAAATGCAATTTTGCTTTTCCTTTGAAAAATCCTCAGTAGTCTTTGCAGAGGGAGTAGAAGCTGATTTATGGCATCAATGATAGCAAACAGAGAACAAAGAAAGCCAGCGCAGGAAACAACAAAAAGAAGAAACAATTTAAATCTCTCAGGAAGATGGTAGAAATAAAGAAGTGGAAAATGATCAAATTCATCATGCAGTGTTTTCTACGTGAAATGCTGCGGTAAATAAAGGTTGGCATTTGTTAAGCTGATTTTATGGAGAGAATGAAATTGGTCGTAGATACAAAGGCACAATGAACAGATAGTAAAAACTGTAGAGAAAAATATACTGAAGAAGGATCAGCACCATGCAGTTTGAGAATATTAACAGGTATGGATTTCTATACAGTTATGATGCTTTGATAACAATGAGCAATAAAAAGAAGTTAAAGAAAAGCAAAGCAAAAAATATTAAGATACTTTTTCGAGCAACCCGTTTAATACTACTACTTCATTTTAGCTAGCATTCACTCGCCACACCAGACAATGTAACTTCACTGCTGCACAGCTCGGTTTAACAGTAACTGTAAATTTTAACAGGAGAGAAAATTTACAGTTTAAAAGTTCCAATTAAAAAAAAAAAAAAGCAAGAATCACATCAGGGCACAACCAAACTCTTCATGCTATTTCGCTTTTTTTTTTTTTTATGGCTGTCACTTCAGAAGGTGTGAAGCAAAGAGAAAGCTCTGAGCTTGGCAAGCACACCTGCCCAAGTAACGATGCTCGTGACCTGTCACCTGTGCTTTTAGGGCACCTTTTGGTGCAGGGCACAAGTTTGACAACCTACCTATCCATCCTAAGCCTTCACCAGAAACTCCCACAGATCTGTTTTTTAAAATGTGTGTAAACGGGGGGCATACATTATTCTTTACAAACGGTTAAGATAAAACTCCTACTTCTTTATACAAGAGTCATCAAGAAGATCAATCTTATTCTGCACAAGAACTGTGGGAATGTCTCCAACTTCATTCACGACTTTCTCCTTCCAGGTAGGGATTGCTTTGAAGGACTCTCTGTCAGTCGTAGAAAACACCAGAACACAAGCCTGAGCTCCTAAAAATGTACACATGGATTACAAATACAAATAAATGCAAAACAACCAACAAACATTAAAAAAAAATATATCAGATGTTCAAATATGAGGGATTTTTCAAGATTCTTCCATAAAAGTGCACTTTTACCACCGGCTTGTGTCAAACCAATGGTCACAACGTCCCCAGATGAAAACAGATCTCCAGATTATTTTGATCATTATACCC
Organism: Tringa tobata; assembly: GCA_033628505.1. Lineage (NCBI taxonomy): Eukaryota > Metazoa > Chordata > Aves > Charadriiformes > Scolopacidae > Tringa > Tringa tobata. Next base: position 1,619,476 of record JAHREE010000257.1, read on the forward strand.
ATTCTTCGTGATGGCTACGGGTCTGTTACCTTTCAAGCTACTTCCAGCATGGCGCGGGGGAAAGGAACAGGAGAGGGCGTGGGAAGGCTGGAAAAAAGGAGAGGGCTGTTCCCTTATGGCTCCCTGTTTTCCAGACAGCTTGAGGGAGGCCAGAAAGCAAATACTTTTCCGTATGCGGTGTCTGTAAAGAGCACTTCATGCTATTCTTTGTGCTCCAGTGATCTGGATTTTGAAAAGCAGAAAACTTCAAAGCTTTCAGAGAAAGCCCCGATTATTTCAAGTAAATCGTTTAGTAGCTTTTTGGAGAAAACAAGTGTATTTTTAATTCATACTCATTCTTTCACAGCACGATGATAAATTATACAAAATGTTTTGTACCACCTTTGTTATGGTTTTGTAACAGCGTTGGCAAACAAGAGTTAAAACCCACGAATACTGAGAAGGTACTTCCATTCTTGAAATATTAGCAAGTGGTGTTTTGACTGCCCAGTAGCCCTTTGTTATCCTCAAAAAACTACTTTTCTTTGCATGTAAACACATGGAGAAACACTTTGTATGCCTTTAATATATTTGATATTTACTAACCGAGTGTAAAAGGAATAGCTAGCTAATGCCTTTGAGACTTGAATGTTATCTTGTGGCAAATATCCCAATCAAATTACGTATAGCACAAAAAATATTTCATCAATATGAATTTTCTTTTATCTGTGAGTTTCACCAAGTATCTCCCAATCCTGTACTCTTTGTTTTTATGTACACAAAGCACTTGTGTTCTTTTATTAGGTTTCCTTTTATTTATCTTTTCACAGCCAAGTTCAATCTATCTTTACCAACGTTTTCCTATGCTCTTTGACACTCTTTGGCATGCCATTAAGACCCTTTTAGTATGGTTTTATACAGAATAATAAGAGTAACTGCCCTCAGAATTTCAAATCAAGTTCTACCAATAAAACAGCAGCAATGTGGTCTTCTGTAATTTTCCCTATTACTCGTGTTCTAAAATTTTGTTTGTTTTCCCTAACGTCCACACCATATTCTGATGTATGCGATTCTTCTGACAAAATTCCACTTCGAATCCTGTCAGACGGGTGTAAAATTAATTATTCTTTCCAAAGCAGGTAACTTTGCATTTGTCAATGCTGAATTTAACCTCCCATCTTGCAGTCTAGCTCAATCAAGCCTCTCAAGTTCTTCGAGAATATTTATTAAAAGACTCTCACCATCTGTAAACATCATCTTGTTTAGTTTTAAGACTAAGAAATCCATTGTGAAGTGTCGTCTCTAAAGCACATCACTTCATCTCTCTCCTTCCACCCACTCCTTCTGAACGCTAAAACATGGACATAACTGATAACTGAGTTTAGAGGGAAAAGTCCTAGCATGTGATAAGTAAAAACAGGGCGAGTTCTAATACCAAACCTCCTTACCCAATTAGATATAACACACATAGAACGCGGTGAACAAGGACAGTAAAAATCACTCAGCCACACTGCTTTTTAAAGAGAATTACACAATAGCCTCTAATTAGGAATCAAACTGAAGAGATCTCAGTAGGTAAATTCTTTTCATCTTTTAAGAATACTGCTAAACACTCAATAGTTGTATTGAGAACATAAACCAAAAACCTAACAAGGGGCTACTCAAGATACCAGTGGTAGAGGACGGAAGAGGATGCTTTGCTTCACAAAGAAGTGATCAAATATTGCTTTGAGAAACATCCCTAACAGGGACAGAGCAGATGGTGCTGCGAACGACAGCCACTCCTGTAAGGGCTTAGCACAGAAACGAAGCACCTGGCTGATTAGAAAATGTGTGACCTCCATCAGATAGAAACTGGTGAGATACAGGATACAGTATAAACAAGAAATGACTACATACACACAGAGCTTCCTTCAACTCTCTGAATTCAGGCTGCTGGACTCCTCGGGTTGTACGATCACGGGCACGCAGCTACACTGCCTGCACGTATTTGCCAGTACACGGAAAGCCACGTGACAAATCCACTGCCAGCTTCAATTTTGTGTCTCTGCGAGGCTGCATGACTTTGGTCTCTGGACACGAAGGGCTCAGAAGCTTTCACTGCATGACCATGGATGAGCTGCTGACCCCTGAAGAACTGACAATACATAAGGTTCCAGGAGAACGCGTAAGCCCTAGCGATAGTGGGACAGTGACCTGTGGCAGAGGCAGACCTTGAAGTAACAGCCAGCATCTATCTAACCTACCTTAGAGGTGCCCTCCCCTTATCTCCAATAATTGGCAATGAAATCCTCACATTTCCAAAGTAAGCTTGACCTTTTGCTTCTGTAACATCATGCTTGCAGACCTGATGCTAAACCAAAATTGCATTCCAGGCTCTTACCATTTCCCTTGGCCTTCATGAGTCAAAGTCTAGTGCAGAACAGTCACCGTACCTAATAGCTTGAACCATCCATCCATCCATCGTGCTGTCTGCAATGTGTATCCAGAGGATGACTATGTCCTATTTCACAGCAGCCTCTTAAGGTTCTGAAGGTAGGGATCTAACTGCACCATGCTGGGCATGAATCACCAGCAAGACTTCAAGATACTCAAGATACGTGGTAAGTGAGGCCAGTAAGCATACTTTAAAGTTCTTCTGAACACTCTGTATTTCAGAATATCAGTCCCAGTAATTACAAGAAAAAGACTTTGGCTTGGAATAATTGAGGACAGTGAAGCACGCAAGAGAACTGAAGGCCACGAGAGTAAAAAGGAAGCTCCAAGAGAATCAAGTACTACCTTCTAAAATTCATATGCTCGACTTGGCAGCTGTAAAGTAACAGAATGATCCATTTCCACAAAAGGATCAAAAGAAGTAGGAAAAAAGACCACTTATCTTTCTCTGAAGAAATCGTAATCATCAATTACGGGTGACAACCAGAAGTATTACCAAAAAACCCATTAGTTGCCAGATATAAGAAGGTCAGAGGACTGTACCACCCTAAAACGGCACGGCACAACTATTATTTTATCTCTAAATGAGGTCATTTTTCTAAGATTTTATACCACAGTGATATATTTTTCCCAGACATCAGGTAATTAAGTTTGACAAGAACTAGTGATGGAATCTTTGCCAAGTCATTTATATCTCTCATGTTAAAAAACAAAAAGGAAAAATTTTCACAACTATTGCTAAATTACATGCAAAGAAAGCCTAATTATGTGATTGGTAACTGGCTAAGTAGATAACCTGCCTTTATATGAGTGAGTAATATAGTTTCTATCATATGAAGCACATACTCTTTCCTTATGACTGTTAACACGTTCAAGGCAGTCCATACTAGCAAGAGAACTGTTGTGCCTAGTAAGCTATCTTTCTGGAAAGACTGCTGGAGTTTTTTTTTTCCCCCTTGGATTAATTTCTAAGTGCCTCAGCAACAGTTTTTGGAACATTTACAAATACAGGTCTTACAGAAGTAAGAAAACACTTTTCGAGGGGAAAAATAAAATTTTGCATTTGATTTTCTGAATGGCTAAATTCTGTGAAGTTTCTGTGCAGATATCGGTCTCATTCCCTCCTGTTTTTCAAAGGGCACCACAGAGCATCCTGCATGAAGTGATGCTTAATTAAGGCAAGGATCTTACATAAAGGGGAAAAACATTTAAGAACTGGAAAAGGTAAATTAAACATGCTTTACACACACATGAAGTAACTAAAATTCTTAATATAGAGATAGGAAAATATTTTAGAAATGTGCAGACAGAAAAAAACAACTGCCAAATAACAAACATGGTATTTTCACCTCTATAGTAGGCTTTAGTTATTGCATCAAACTCCTCTTGACCCGCAGTGTCCCATAACATTAGCCTGACATCTTCATCATTAACTCTGAAATAAATGACACAGTTTTGTAATCAATACAACAAACAAGAGCAATTCAAAACAACCGACATGGAAATATTTCTCTGTCTACAATATAAGAGTAATTCAGTTTAAATGTAACTTCATTTAAATATAATGTAGCTCAGTATTGATAATGGTTCACCTCTCTGACACGCTATGGCAGTAGTCCCTCAATTATGTTACGTGCCCTTTCCCAACCATCCACCTTACGTCTTCCTCTTCCTCTACATTTCCCTCTGTGAGGAAAAATATAGACTTCAAAACAAAACTCAGGTGCCTGAATAATGGCCCTTTTGTCCTTTTCATCAGCTTACAAATTTAGAGAATTTTCTTACTTCTCATTCCTGTAGTATTTTCCATTTTAGCAAACATAATTGGGTATTACCTATTTAGATTACATAGACTAAATCTATGGCATATTTAATTTTTTTCCCATCATTCTAGTCTATATTGGCTAATAAACTTGTGCAATCGTTTTAGCATAAGCACTTCCATTTCCTCCATAAGAAAGAAAAAAAATTTAAAATCAACAGGTGGTAGAAAACAAAGGAAACTTGTCAAAAAGCTTAGTATGACAGAGGTTCCAAATTTTATTTTGCTTTTCGTTTATAATTCTAAGTCTTGGATGGAAAACAGAGTGATATAATTTTAGCCCACTGCGCAAGAGAGAAGGCAACTCCCTTTGCTGTGTTTTGGAGACAGCAGGCCTTGTGTTTCAAGCCTTTGTAAACCATAGGATTAGAGCAGAACAAAGAAATAGAGGGAAAGGTAAAAATCAAGAGCGTGGCAGCTGTTTCATACATACTGGATCTGTCGTTCCAGGAAATCTACACCAATAGTCTTCTTGTAGTCTTTTGTGAAGATCCCCTTGCAGTATCGCTGAATCATACTGGACTTCCCAACAGCTCCGTTTCCTACTACCACCACCTTGATGGCCACCTCCATGTCTTCTTCCAACATCTCTGCAGCCCAAGTGACTCCGGCTTATTCAGGAAACTATGGACTCTGTAAACAAAGTAAAGAGCTATGTTCATTAAAATGCTGTAAACGGGAAGCAAGATGATCACACACGAGCACCCACACAGTCAGTACCATTTATTTCCAACACTGCCACGGACTCCTTAACTGACCTCCGGCAAGTTATTTAACCAGCCTGTACTTTGGCTTGCCACTTATTAATTGGCAAATTATGTAACACTATTGTCATATGTTGATTATGTTCCTGGAGCTCCACTGCTAACATGTACAAGATGCACAAAGGGTCAGCCCAGCCTGTACTGTGAGCCCGGAGTTCGGCAGCTTCTAACTTCAGCCACCGTCCTCTCGAACCCAGTTCAGGTGTCACCGCCCGACACCAACACCCATGCTCTGACGACACAAACCTGTATCATTCTGTGATTATACCCCTTATCCACTTCTTATGAACTCATCTACATTTGTACTTCTGGGGAAGTTAGGTTAAAAAAAAAAAAACAACAAAATAAATTTGTGCACTTTTTTTTTGCATGTGAATCAAAACACTAAATATACTGAATATTACTGGATAATTCTAAAGATTATGCATTTCCCAAAGGTCTTTTTTTAATCAAGAATCACAGAATCAGAATCACAGGATCTTCATGGTTGGAAGAGACCCTTGAGATCGAGTCCAACAACAAAATAATAAAAAAAAAAACCCAAAACCCACCACAAACAGACACAACCCAACAGTCTTGGGCACTAGAGCATGCCCTGAAGAGCCATGTCTACACGTTTCTTAAATACCTCCAGGGATGGTGACTCCACCACCTCCCTGGGCAGGCTGTTCCAGTGCCTGACCACCCTCTCAGGAAAGTCATTCTTCCCAAGATCTAATCTAAACCTCCCCTGCCCCAACTTCAGACCATTTCCTCTGCTCCTGTCATTATTCCCTTGCAAAAGAAACTGAATAATCCCACTGTCTTAAGACATTTTTAAACGTTTAAACTTTTCGATGATTGATCTTATCAATACTCGATCCACAAGTTATTTAAAGCCTGCATCGTTAAGCATACGTTAGGCACAATCTCACATCACGTGGCCACGGCGGGAGAGCCACCTCATTTCTCTCTCATTTCATTTTGCCAACGTACAGCTGTCATGGTGTGGGCCGGATTGGCCAACGACATAGAGACTGAGCTGCTGAAGAACGTGGACAAAGTTCCCATATAGCGATATATATATAGAGAGAGAGAGCACATATAGTGCTATATGGGTGTAGCGCACATGGAGATTTTCATATAAACTAAAATTCCAAGGTGCAAAAAATGGAAAATAACTTATTTGGCTTACCGTAAAGATATAAAGACATTTCATTCAAGTTTTGGTGGTCTGGTTTTGGTTTTTGGGCTGTCTCTTAT
>JAHREE010000257.1:1630618-1653647 GCA_033628505.1 Tringa tobata
ACAGCCTGCCCAGGGAGGTGGTGGAGTCACCATCCCTGGAGGTATTTAAGAAACGTGTAGACATGGCTCTTCAGGGCATGCTCTAGTGCCCAAGATTATTGGTTTGTGGGCGGGTGTGATGGTGAGGTGTTGTGTGTGGTGGTTTTGGTATGGGGTTTGGTTGGTGGGTGCTTTTTTGTGGTGTGTTTTGTGGGGTTTTGGGCATTTTGTTTGTTGTTGTTTTTTTGTGTGGTTGGACTTGATGATCTCAGAGGTCCCTTCCAACCATGGAGATTCTGTGATTCTGTGAAATACTCCTTATTGTACTTCCCAGATTCCGTCGTGGGGGACATGAGATGCATGGCTGGGATTCATCTCACCCAATACCTCTGTTGTAAACACGTGCATGGTATGGCTCACCTTCGGATGGCTGTCAAGTAGCCTGAGTGGAGCACTCCCTGGGTTCTCCCTGTGACTGGAAGGGGAGCCTGTGGTCACAGCTGTGTAAGATAGAGGAGACATGTCCTGTCCCATGTGTCCTAATTTAGGCAGTAAGTTAGTGACTGCTGTAAATAGTTTTAGTTTATAATTTTCTGCTCTTCAGATTCTCTTTAGGGTAATGCTTTTGTGCCGTGTAAGGCTAGAACAGTTACTATGGCCTGTCTGTCATATTGGCGATGCAAAGACATTTCTTTGTGAAACCAAAACAATTCAATGAGGCTAAACCATTCCAGAGTGTCTTGTGGGTATATTGAAAGCAATTCTGGAAACTTTTCTTATCACGTCCCGCAAAGGAAAGAGAAGAAGCGAGGAACCGATACATTCGCAGATTTCAAGGCTTTAGCGTGGATGTGATTTGGTGACTCGTGATGAGATCAGCCAGCTGTGTGACTTGTTTGCGGCTAAAACATTGTCTTTCTTTTCAATTTTGTCTAAATTAAAATTCCAGTCACTGGATCTTACTACATCTTTTCATAGAGATTGGCTAGCACCTACCCTTTGGTATCTTTTCCATTTGCAGGTACCAGGACACCCTCGTGAAATCAGCTGTGAAACTTCACCAAATTGGATAGCCCAAGCCCTGTAAGACCCCTATCATAATGCTAGCTTTTCAGCATCTACATCACTTTCGGTGACACTCCTAAGAATGCTTTCTGCTATTTTGATGTTGTAAGCAGATACACCAAATTAGAAAGCAAATTATACCAAATTAGTGTTAATAGTAGTAGTACAGAGGTCAGGCAACTTCCTACCTTCTACTCTGTGTTCCCTTTTACAGCCCCCCAAAAGGTCATGCTAATCCCTTTTGCCATACCATTTCACCAAGGTCTCCTACTCGGACAGCTTTCTGTTTGTTTTGCTGTGATTACAGCTTTCCAAGGCATTTTTTTAACATGAGCTTATAGCCCATATTCCTTTTTTTCCAGATGTATTATGGTGTAGTTAGCTACAATGAAATTATTTTGTTTGTCTGCAAGGCAAATCAAATCAATCTATAACAAGAAAGTAATGCCATCCTTTATTAAAGTCATCTGTTTGTTAACGGCAAGCTTTACATGCATATCATTGCCTGATTAATCAATAAAAATGTTAAATGATCTTTCACGAAGAGTCCTTGGGAGTCCCATTAGAGTCACTGGTTGCTGAGATCTCCGTAATCACAACTCTGTTTTGAAATCTCTCAGTGAGCCAGTTTAACACCCCTGCTGCCTGCCCTGCTTTTTCCACTCCTTGTATGCATTTCAGCCAATGCAATCCTGAAAAAGAACAACCAAAAGAGACAGCAATTTCTTGATATAATCTGTTTTCTGTGAAAACATTCTGCATGCTTGACTTCTAGTCGCTGTATTTTCGTTAATGGGATAAAGATATTTCCATTTATGTATGTTTATATTTTACTATCTTAAATCCTTTTAGAGTTGGATTTTAATGTAGTTGCTCATCTAGAATATCTAGCAGCTGATGGAGTGAGCTGTGATGATTCCCCATCCTTGGCTTTCTCTCCTCTGACAAAGAGATCAGGTTAACATTCGCCAAGAGAGACACTTCTCCACATTTCAGCAGCTCGGGCTCATAGACACAAACCATCCAGACTTTTTGGAAGGTTTGAGTTGGAAACCCAGGTTTGCCCCTCAAATCGACTGCCACTGATACTCTTCGTTATTCTTTTCTCTCTCTCTGTCTGCCCCCCATTACTACAAGCTTTGCAAATTTGCAATTCTGACCTACTATTTTCTCCCATCCTACTACTTCTGTTGATATCAACTATTTATGTGGCTTTTATGTGCTGTCCTTGCTATGATATCAGAAGAACTTGTTCTCCAAACAGTGCCCATGAGGAATCATCTGAGTATCCTAAAATAAAAATGATCCTGAGTTTTTCATTAGATTCCAAGCTTATACGTCACGCCCAATACAGTGTCCTCTCAAAGCAGTTTTATGTTTTCTCTTTTTCATTTCTTTCCAACTTCTGAAAGTCGGAGAAAAAAATATCCAACCCAGTCACAGGAGTATCCAAGTATCAAAAAACCCATCCACTTGAATTGCACAGTGTGTGTCAGTAGCTATGTGGTATTTTTTTACGTGAAGCCTATCTATGAAATATAGAGTCCTGTTTTTAATCAATATTTGCTTGCATTTTTGACACTAAAAATTTAATCTACAAATAATCCAGTTTTGCTTGGCATCTGAATGAAAAAACAGGCAAAGTTAAGTTCTTAGAAGCTACACCCCTTTTCGTTGCCATTTATTTTTAGTTTTCACACTTTTCATTTATATATCATGCTCAATTTTCATATATTTCACAAACATATAAAAATGAGAATTTTGAGTACATTCTTGTTGTATTTTTCGAAACTGATGATAGTATGACACAATCTGACATCACCATTTTGTAATCCCAAGGTTGGGGCTGTGTCAACAAGGTCAGAGACAGTAAGATGTGCTGCACTGAAGTATTTTTATGGCTATTTTTGTAATTCTGAGCATACTAATGTTTAAGACTGCAATTGTTAATGCATTGTTATGTAAATTTTAAATATGCCCAAACCAAATGTGATCTACGAGTAGAAGTAGAAGAAGCCTTGAGATGTCAACAGTTCTGAAGAAGTTTCCCATGCTGAAGGCAATTGTTTCTATGATTAGGTGTAAATAAAGGAAATGAAATAAGATAAGCTGCTGGCAGCAGTGCTTTCAGCTAATTTCAACTAGTATATTCAGCAATGCTGTTGAATTATCAGGTACAAACAGTGTCATACAATGACAAAGTAAAACTTCTAAATAGTTATTTCTATTAACTCTATAGAGACTGGTAAAAAAATCAAAATAATTGATCTGTGTGCTGTATGCTTTCTGAGTAATGAAAATGTAAAGAGGATAGAAATGGAAATATTTGAGGACAACATCATGATTGAAACACTAAATATTAGATAATTCAGTGATATATATTGAAGAATAATGTGTAATTTTAGCATTTGCTGTAGCTTACTGCATCTGGAAATGCGTTTGCCCAAAGAAAATATTCAAAGTGTTTAGAGTTGTATATATTCAGAGTTATCGATAAGTGATGGTAGCAAAGTTGTTTGAACTAATGGACTTGTTCTCTTTTCCTGCTCTTGCTCCTTTAAATATGTATCCAGTGAATAAAATGTAATGGCTGCTTGAGGAAGAGGGATCTGCCACCACACAAGAAGGAAATGAAGGTATTGATCTTAATTGGGTAACCATTTGAAATTATTTCCTGTAGGCTTATTTAACAGTTGACAGACAACAAAGGCACACAGATACCAAAGGAGGAACAGAGTCAAAATTAGCAATAAAGAGCTTAAAATTAAATATTTCCTATGTCATTAGCACCACCATTTTCCCCTGGAAAAGCAGGTTCTGAATAATGCTTATCAATCTTTCATATGATGGATCTTCAAATCAAAATTTCAATGACCAGGGGGCAAAATGAGAACTGCTAGAAGTAGAAATTATTTGGGGATAAGAAAACAAACCGAATAAATACTCTTGTGATTAAAATTTCCTGCTGAAGGTAGCTGAAGAGAACTGTCTTAATGATGATCAGAAGGCAGAGCCAGTCAGTCATTTTATTAGTAATTCATTCCTTTCTTTAAAATTGGCAGGATATACAGACCCTTCTAAAGTATTTTGGAGAACACCGCGCTTACTGTAGTCAAGCAAACTATTGGCTTATTTTCGCTTTATTTTCAGGGAGTGCTGTTGAATGAAGCCTTACATCTGAATTTCCAGAATTTGGAGTGATAGAAATAAGTTTCAAGTTCACAATGTTACATTTAGGCAACCTGAGTTCTTCTAAAACGATGTAAGAGAGGCTATATGAGTTTTGGATATACTGAGGACTTCCAGCTTGCCTGGAAATCAGTAGAGCTGGAGAATCTGGCTAACCTAGAAAACTATTGTATGTATATGTACATACATGCATACATATCTGTATGCTCATCTAGTTGAAGATGTCCCTGCTCGTTGCAGGGGAGGTTGGACTAGATAACGTTTAACTGGCCCTTCCAACCCAAACTGTTCTATGATTACAGCTTACAGTACATCTGCATATGTTGACTGAAATATCTTGTGAAAGCGTGTTTTTGTACTTCTGTGTGTTTTGTGAATAAACATTTTGTCAGCGTTTCTGGGAAGAATTAAGAAGGCAGAACAGAAACATGATACAAGGAAGGTGACAAGGATCCTGTGAAATTAAAAAAGATTCCAATTAACTGGTTTCTTAAAACTGTGAAATGTCTAATAGGAAAAAAAAAAGAAATATCAGCAGCAATCATTACTGTGGGGAAATGAGCTGGCTATTCAACAGGATAAAGTCAAAAGGTCTAAGAGAGTCAGAGGAAAGTAGATACTTCCATTGCTTTAGTCTTGAGAACTCGTTATGAAAATACATACAATTAATTAAAACAAAGCTACTCAGAGACCTGAGCTGTAAAGAGTTTTTCTTGCTAGCCACTGTCTTTTCTAAGTGCTGTACAGACTTTCTGCAGAGCTGTATTTTAATCCTCATGTGAAATTAGAGGAAAATGTTCCTATGAAGTGCAAAACCTTCCTAATGATGAAGGAGCTGGAATCGCCAGAGTGCGATGAGTTACAGTTAAGCGAGGTCATTCTCAGAGGCAATTATGGGTATTACAAAGATAGTAATTTGCTTCTTTTCTGCATAGATACATTGTCATTCATCAACATTTAGTTTCCCCCACATTTTTCAAATTCTCTGTTGAGTCACTGAAGGCTTTATAGGAAGTAGATGATTTGAGAAATACCTTATGTGACCTTATCTCTGCTTTATGGCCAGATCTCGGCAGTCAGTAAGATGTACTCGCCAGTGCAATAGCATTGGAAACTTGCAGTGGCAGGAATTAGAGAAAAAAAAAACAAACATACACATGTGTATCCCTGTAGCTAGGCCTAGCTGGTGGCCAGATTTTTATTATTTGAGAAATTTTTCAAGGACTGGAGTCATTCATAATTGTCACATTAGTAGACGTGGAAAAAAATCAGCTTTGTGAGTCATACGTGTGCAAACTATTTTTGAAGCAAGTTAACATCTTATGTGAGACTGATGTAACCTTATTTTAGCCCTGCTCTGTTAGATAGAAGGTGTTAATTTATTGTATTAAGTAGTCAGCATCTTTGTGTCCTTAGTTTTGGAAGCATTAGTTCTCTGCATTACAGATTTTGCATGCTGATGGATGTCTTTGCTGACACTTGTTGCTGGAAAGCAGTTTAAATGTGGGCTACCACATTATGCACTGTTATTCCAGAACAGAAGCTTAGCCCATTTCAGACAAAAAATACCACGAAACAAGCTAAATGTTTGAGATTATCACAAACCAGTTTTGTCTCAGGACATACATTTCTGAAATCAAGACACTGATAATCACCATCTGAATAAAGCTTTGAAGTACTGCACTACTACAAAACAATGCAAGTATTTGGGGAAAATGTTGGTATGATCTCCTGTAGCCAGGAAGAGACTTGTATTTACCATATGTTACAAATTTGCCTCTGTGGTATCTTATCTGGTTTCTACTGTGAAATGCCATCTGTCTTGTACGCAAAATCTCTGGAAAAGTAACTGCTGAACTCTGGAATGAAGAGATTGTGGATAAATATTTTGAGCTTAGTGCAGATCTGTATGTATTTTATATTATTAACTTAGTATATTTATGTAGACATACAATTATCTTTTAGCAGAACATAGAACAAAATGAAAGTATACAATTATCAAGATGTTACCCTTCTGATATTTGCAGGTAAAGGAGACCTCTAAGATACACGTGATGCTGTGACCAGCCACTGGTAGATCATATGGCAGATGGTAAGTAATAAAGAATTCCATCTGCAGGTACATAGGGTCCTCTTAAACTTCGTAGCACTATGGGATGAAGGTGTCCTAATACCCAAGTTTATAGATGAAAAGGTTTCACACATCAAATAGGATGGTTTTGGCAGAGATGAAAATGCTCTATTTACATTCTTACAGAAATGAGGATTTCCTTTTCCTCATGGTTAAACCAGATAAATTGTCTGCAGCCATGTAATGGTTTTGGTAATGTGGGACTTCAGACAATTGTTTCATGAAGAATGTCTGGACTGAGTTTGGATTGACTTTTAGATACTTTTGTAAGTACATTTACAAAATTTAACAGAATTATAAAATAATGTTTAAAAAAAACAGCCCTGAACTCCATTTATTGTCCCCTTCTTTACATAAGCACAAAGAAAACTGTTAAGTATAAATGGAGATGCCAAAAAGGACACTCTCCAGAAGTGGAGCAGGATATTTTGTGTTACAGCAATCAGAAAACCCTCGCGCAGAATTGTCAAGAAAACTGGTGGTAGGATAATGGGTCAATTTGCTATGAAATCTATAAAATTTTACTTTCATCCACACTGGATTAAACTCAATAGATCTGCTGCAAATGAACGAAACCTTGTATTTGGTTGTTAAGACAAATAAGTACCAAATGTTTTGACTTTGCTCAGTAAAAACAATGTCAAAATGAACAGTTAGTATTTTTATATAAGGCTACAGTTCCCTTCCTCCTTCCTTCCAGCTTCACTTGTGGCTGAAGGTGTGAAAGTCCTCTCTGGGCTCTGCCTTAGGGCTCTCCAACAAAAATCCAATTTTTTGTGAAGTTCCCCTAAACTTTTCCGTTTGAACAGCGGAGACTGAATCTGAAGTGTGTTAATTACTGTGGGAACAACAACTTTTATGTCACAATCAAACAGTTCTCCACCCAGACGGTACGGCCCATTCAAAGCACACCCCATGCAGTGTTTCTTCTGAACCTCTGAGGCGGCGGGGTGAGGATGAGGTGACCTCTCGGGAGGATTATGTTCCCTTGTTGGAGCCTCTGGAGCGGGGACTCAGGAGCCACAGGGAGAAGCTGTGGTGGTGATGCTCAGCCTGGAAAACTGAGGCACAGATTTGTTTGAGGAGAGAGGAGAGCTAGAAAAGTTTATCTTGGCTGTGTGCAGCTTTATGGAAAGCTTTGCCAGATATTTGGGGTATGTATTTACTAAGCCTCCAATTAATTAAGACTAACTTATTTGGGATTATAAGTGCAGATTGTAACAACTGAGAAAATGCAAAAATACGCCAAGTCGTTAGTTGTACTATAAAAGTAACACAGCATAAGGTGTTTTCTGAGATTTTATTTAGTGTTTTAATCAAGAATGGATAAAATTCACTCGTTCCCTGTGAAGGAATGAGATATTAATAGAAAATGAATACATTAGTAAATATACAGTCCTGAGAGTAGTTATAATTCTATGCCTACATAGTTATTTCTCTTGTTCTTAACATACTTTATCTTATACCTTAAAATGCTACAGACTTGTTTTAAATAACTACTGAAAAGAGTAACAAATATGAGTTATTGGATAAAAAAGTTGATTCCCATGTCCCGGTAGCTGGCCTGTCTTTTGTGTCTTCTCCATAATGCTGGGGTTTTGTAGATTTGCTATCAAGTAACTATATTTCTTAGGACTTGTTTTTGTGCTTATGATTCTACAACAAGATAAGCTTCGAGGGAAATTTATGTATATTGAATTTGGTGTATATATTTCATAAAAAATGAATTATCATAAGGAAATAATTTGCTGTGGGAACGCATTAATTGAATTAAAATACCATTTGTTCAAGCCTTCTCTCTCTGCCCAAGTAACTTGAATCCTATTTTTACCAATATGCTGGAAGGACACATTGGAGGGATAAAAGATTTTAGTTCAATGAGGCAGAAGAGGAATGTGAACTAGATTTTCGTTTTTTCAAATTTTAACTCAAAGCACTGGGCAAGTAAGCGTAAAGAACTGCCAAGATGCTGCCTTGTGCTTTGTGTGAGGTTGGAAGCTCTCCAGATGACGAGTCCTGGGGCAAATGGTGCATAGTGTTCTTGTCTCCCTGTCCTTAGGGGCAGATGGCTCGTGATGGCGGAAGTGGTCTGTGATACGAGAGTTTAACCATACAGGTCTTTAGGACACTTTCTGTTTCTTTATAACCTGATTGGTATAGAATCATAGAATGGTTAGAGTTGGAAGGGACCTTAGAGATCACCAAGTTCCAAACCCCCTACCATGGGAAGGGACACCTCCCACCAGACCAGGTTGCTCAAAGCCCTATCCAGCCTGGCCTTGAACCCCTCCAGGGATGGGGCAGCCACAGCTTCCCTGGGCAACCTGTTCCAGTGTCTCACCACCCTCACAGGAAAGAATTTCTTCCTAATATCTCATCTAAATCTCCCCTCTTCCAATTTAAAACCATTCCCCCTTGTCCTGTCACTACACTTCCTGACAAAGAGTCCCTCCCCAGCTCCCCTGTAGCTCCCTTCAGATATTCAGATACAAGGCATATGCCTTGTATAAACATATTCTGTATGAGGAGCCATGCCCATCACTGCCCCTTGGCTTCTAATTTGCTCTTGCTGGGCCTGCTGCCAGAGGAGCTGCCAAATTTCAGCCATGCCGGGCTACTTGAGGACCATCAGCACCTGATGGGTAGGATGACGGGTAGAGCTTGGCATCACAGACCTCATCTTCACCCAAACCACTGAGTGTAGCCAGTGCTGTTTCAGATAGGACAGTGCCCTTTGTGTCCTCCACTCTACTACCCAACAGAGGGTTTGGGTGAGAAGCTACCACCCTTCCATGGGACCTTATTGTCTTCCATTTTGGGGATGACTAGTGCTGAGCTTAGGAAAAGAAGGGCCATATCCAGAGTGCTGCAGCGACAGCACGTGTCCGTCGGAGCTGCTGTCACATTGCCATGAGAGCAGGACAGAAGCCATCATTGTCTACAGAGCCTAGCCAGTCCAAACATCTGCACTTTAGCTGGGGGCTAGCTTGGTGACAGCGAATGCAATCCTGCTTTATAGTCTTTAAAATAATTTTATAGCCTTCCAAGGACACACATCACCTCAGAGGTGAAAGAAAATATATAGGAAGGTAGGTCATTTGAAGATGATGTCTATGCTGGGAAACAGGCATGTCCCTATGGAGATAGCTTTCTTTTGGTCTGCTCCCTTCATGTCCCCCTGCTTGGTAGTGGATATTAAAAAGGGGATATAAAAAAGTCTTAGAAATGTGTTAAGAGAGTTAGATGTTGTGAGTTCAAACCCTGTCCAGCTGCAATATGACTGGAACCCAGGGCTTCCCAGGTCCTGGGCGGGTGCTCAAAAATTTGACCTTTATGTGAAAGACCTTATTCTCCAAAGGCAGCTGATTTGTTGAATCCTGAGTAAATGAAGACACTTTGAAACAGGAATTAGTTTTGCTGTCTAAAGCCATTAAAATGGGCCCACCCAGGGCAAAATGTTTCAGGTGCATCTCTTTCTTTGGTTATTGCCTGGTTCAGTCATCTCTCTGCGCCAGCTGCTGCAAATCCTCACCGGGGAGTGTTACCCTCTGCCTAATTCAGGATAATTTCATATATAAGATTAGGCAAACACTGAAGTTTGTTTTGTGACCTTCATCACAGACATGGGCAGAGAAAGAAGATGAAGGATGGAGGTCCAAGAGAAATCTTGCATCAGGCCCCTCCCCACAAAAAAGACGTTGAGGGGCTGGAGCGGGTCCAGAGAAGGGCAACAGAACTAGCGAGGGGTCTGGAGCACAAGTCTTGTGAGGAGAGGCTGAGAGAGATGGGGGTGTCCAGCCTGGAGAAAAGGAGGCTGAGGGGAGACCTTCTTGCAATCTACAACTCCCTGAAAGGAGGGTGTAGCCAGGGGGGTCAGTCTCTTCTCCCAAGGAACAAGTGATGGGACAAGAGGAAATGGCCTCAAGATGCACCAGGGGAGGTTCAGATTGGATATTAGGAAAAATTTTTCCACTGAAAGGGTTATTAAGCCTTGGAATGGGCTGCCCAGGGAAGTGGTTGAGGCACCATCCCTGGAGGTTTTCAAAAGACGGGTTGACACAGTGCTGGGGGACATGGTTTCGTGATGGTTTTTATCAGAGTTAGGTTGATGGTTGGGCTAGATGATCTGAAAGGTCCCTTCCAACCTAGACGATTCTATGATTCTATGACCTCAGTCCTGGCCTGAGCCATGCGGGAGGTATTCCTGTGCCTGGCCCTCATCCCGACCTGCTGATTTGGCTTCAGACCTGCCTCATCACCGAGGACTTGCCGGGGCTGTGACTGACTGAGGTTACTGTCACCAGACCTGCCCTGCTCTCCTTGCTTGGACACGGTGGGACTGTGCCCTTGCTGGTGAGGATGGTGCCCCATCACCTTGCTGTCACCCCTGCTCCTGGCTTGCCTTCCCTGGGGAGCAGCCTGCTCTTTGCTTCTCACAAACAATTTATGGAAGACATTTCTTTTCATCTCAGCCTTTTATCCTTTTTTACCTGTAATATTTGCTGGGGTTTTTTTCTGCACTGTTTTGATGCATCTAGATTTTATATTGGACTAGGACTGAGAACATATCTATTTAGCTGATTTTAAGAAAATAATTAAAATTATTCATAAAGTAGAATTATATAGAAGATTTGTGGTCTAAGAGTAAAGTAGATCTTCTAGTGCTTTTGGAAATATCTGTCTAAGAAATCAGAAATCACAGTGGAAGCAAAAAAAGCTCCCGAAAACCATGACATGGTAAGTCAGTCCTAAACATCATTTCAAAGGCTTCCTTTTCCTGTTCTCTGTTTCACATTCACACATTGCTTATTTATGTTGTATGGCTGGTTGCGGCTGAGATGGAATCGGAGGTATTCGTTTCAGATGTTCACGTGCATTGCCAGATTACTCCAAACCTCAGGAAAAGCTCACAAGTTACTGTCCCAAAATGCCCGCTGGGAGTCAGCTCTATAACTCAATGGAAAATATACACTGATAAAAACAATGTCAACTGAAATGTGACCAAAAAGAGGAGGGAAGAGCTTTTCACTGCGAGACGTGGTAACCTGGTAGAGCGCTGCAGCTTGCCTTACACGGGTCGGTTGTCTACAGCTCCTGTCAACAGAGGGATTGACTTTCTCTGCCAACGGCTGCGTTGAAATGAATACAGCTCACGCTCAGCTTCCTAGTGGCATGGTGAATGTCTGCGAAACGAGCTTCAGAGGAAGCTGTAAGTAACTAATCTGTGGAAATCCACCGTTGACTGACATGTCAAAATACTTCAGGCTGAAAAAAATAATCCCTCCTCTGATAGTGTGCTCTTGAGCAAGCAGTGTGCACTTGTGGCCAGGAAGGCCAACGGAATCCTGGGCTGCATAGGGAAAAGCGTGGCTAGGAGGTCGAGGGAAGTCATTCTCCCCCTCTGCTCTGCACTGGGGAGGCCACAACTGGAATATACTGCATCCAGTTCTGGGCTCCCCAGTTAAAGAGGGACAGGGAACTGCTGGAGAGAGTCTAGCGTAGAGCAATGAAGATGATTCAAGGATTGGAGCATCCCCCTTATGAAGAAAGACTGAGAGAGCTGGGACTCTTTAGTCTGGAGAAGAGAAGGCTGAGGGGAGACCTTATCAATAATAAGTATCTAAAGGGTGGGTTGAAGGAGGAGGGAGCCAGACTCGTTTCAGCGGTTGCCAGTGAGAGGACGAGGGATAACGGGCATAAGTTGGAACACAGGAGGTTCCACTCAAACATGAGAAAAAACTTCTTCACAGTGAGGGTGCCAGAGCCCTGGAAGAGGCTGCCCAGGGAGGTCATGGAGTCCCCTTCTTTGGAGATTTTCAAGACCCACCTGGATGCCGTCCTGAGTAACATGCTCTAGCTCTGGGCAATCCTGCTTCAGCAGGGGAGTTGGACTAGATGATCTCTATGGTCCCTTCCAACTCCAAAAAATTCAGTGAAATTCAGTGAAATATCAGTTGAGTTTGGAATTGTATTTAGCCAAGCATAGCTATACGGTTATTTAGCTTGATTAGAGGTGAGATTTCTTTATCTTGAAAATGTGAGGGTTTGTAAATGAGGGTATCAGCAGATCCAAATTCCAAGTCTCCCCCTTAGCAGTGCTGTTCATTTGAGGGTGTGCTGCACTTCCTAACTTTTCCCAAGCCCACAGGAGCACAGCACTCAGATGACGTTGCTTATCTCCATTATGAACAAATTCACCTTTGTAAATTCTGCTGTCAGAAAATGGTAAGAACCTGCTCTTTGAGCCCAAGTGGTATTTTGAGGCCTCACTATTATGCCAAACCCCTTCCTTCTGACAACGGCACCTGTTACATGAGACATCTGCACCATATGGGCCCAGGCATAAAATAAAAGCCTGGTATTTTTCCCCCCCTCTGTTTCATACACTCTTGCTGCCAGAGTGTACTGAGGGTTTTGGCTTTATTACTGGATTACTTTTCAAGCTTTCCTCCCCCTAGAAAGGCTAATGAAACCCACTAAGTGCCAGTACAGGTCTGGAAAGTCTGAACAGCTGGGATAACTAATCCACTTTCGGGTTTGTCTTTTAGAGCTTTGCTCCAGTACAGCCTTACAGTAATAAAAGTGAAGACATATTAAGCTCCATAAATAAAATCTTCTCAAAAATCAGTAAAATGTTCTTCAGGAAAAGACTTTTAAATGGGCTACTCTAACAAACAATGTTTAACTGAATATCTCCACCCCCTGAAGGAAGAATAAAAGCCAAATGTACTAGCCAAATGGCAAGGATCAAGAGTCCAATATATCTCTTTCTCATTATATGAGATTTTTAAAAGGTGACTGGGAGACTAGGGAATGCATTTTTATTGTAGAATGGCAGGAGAAAATTAAAAACCAGCTCAATTAAACGTTCTCACTAGCTTAATTAAGAGACATATAACGAAGCACTTCATCTGGCTGGCTTTTATAGCCAATGGCAATAGTAAGTGTTTTAAAAAGAGAATGAAAGAGAAAAAAAGGAAATACTGCATCTACTTGGTGTATGGGGTGAAGCTGTGGCATAAAGAGGATCAATTGTCTTGAAATTTTATATGTAGAAAATGGAAGAGATAATTTTTGGTGGCCCCTTTTAGGCTTAGAACTTTGCTATTTTATCTTGAAGTCACAATAATTTTTGTGCTGCTTATTTTCATGCCTATTTACTGATACTTGATCCCTTCAGGTAAATATCAGTCTTCCTTGGTAACCTCCTTGTGCTTCCAGAGTGCATATTCTCACTCGTCACTTCGACACCACCCACTAAACACACTCAGTAGCAGTATTGACTGTCTTTTTACAATGACTGTACATAAAGAAGAATCTTTGACAACCGAAACAAAATATTTACCTCACTTTGAAGACCAGTAAATGCCTTAGAAACAATTTAAGGAAGTTAGGGCAGGTTGTGGCATGCCTATCAAGAAAGAAATCAATGAGTTGCATTTATGTGATAGACTGAAATGAAGGCATTGCTCTGCAGGAGGTGGGATTAGGAAAGTGGTGTAGGGAAGCTCAACTTGGATGGGAAAGTTCCAATCAGTTAGGGAAGTCTGGGTTTCAGTACCACAAGGCAGAAGGGAAAATATGGACTCTGAAAATCTCTTTTTTTTGACATTGATTCTTGCTCCTGACAAAAGATTTAAAGCAGAGTTTATGTTTTTAGGCAAAGTAGATTCAGGTTGCTGAGTGTAATTATCAATTGGAAAAAGACCAAATTGAAAAAAAATATAAAAAGATTACAGAAATGCAAAAAGGTATTACGAACACGCTAATAAAGTTATCTCACTGGCAACCTCCTTTCCATTATGTTTCATTATGGCAGTGAATGAAGATTTTGTTATATTCTCCCTAATGTTTTAGTAAATAGAGGACTGGTAAAAAGGAAGCATAGGTGAGGCAGAGAGACTTTGCTTAAACATTATGAGGGTTATAACAAAATCTTCAATTTAGGATTTTCTTCTCTGTCATGGTCTAGACAAATAAAGACCATAGCCTTGGCAATCGGACAGGCTATGTTTTATCCCCCATTATGCAGAATCTTAAATTCTGTGTGAGGAAAAAAAAAAAAAAAGCAACCTTTACTCATGGGGCTGATTAACCCCATTAACTTCTAGGGAGGTCAGTGGAAGCTGGGCAGGAACTCTGCCTCCAGGGAGTTGTCTGCTGTTTGTGTTCTTCAGCCCTTGTCCCAGACTCATCCCCTCCTGTGCATAAACGTGGACACCTAAACTGGGAACTCTTTGTACAGGTGTCAGGAAACAACAGACCTCTAGGGAAAGAGCAATAACATTCCAGTAACATTCAAAATTGTTCTGTGGGTCTGCTTATTCTCCTCATTGATTACAGAATCACAGAATGGTCGAGGTTAGAAGGGACCTCCAGAGGCCACCTGGTCCAGCCCTTCTGCTTGAGCAGGGCCACCTACAGCCAGTTGCCCAGGACTGTGTCCAGATGACTTCTGAACATCTCCAAGGGTGGAGACTCCACAAGCTCCCTGGGCAACCTGTGCCAGCACTTGGTCACCCTCAGAGTGAAATGCTGTTTCCCGATGCTCAGAAGCTCCTGTGTTGCAGTTCATGCCCCATTTCCTCTGGTCCTGTCACTGGGCACCTCTGAAAGGAGCCTGGCTCTGTCCTCTTTGCACCCTCCCTTCAGGTATTTATACACATTGGTAAGATCCCCCCTGAGCCATCTCTTCTCCAGGCTGAATGGTCCCAGCTGCCCCAACCTTTCCTCAAAGAAGATGCTTCAGTCCCTTCGTCATCTTTGTGGTCCTTTGCTGGTCTCTCTCCAGTACGTCCATCTCTCTCGTACCGGGGAGCCCAGAACCAGACACAGCACTTCAGCTGTGGCCCCACCAGCGCTGAGCAGAGGGGAAGGGTCATCCCCCTCTACCTACAGGCAGCACTCCTCCTAACACAGCCACGTTAGCTGCCTTTGTGGCATGGGCACACTGATGCCTCATGTCCATCCCAACACCCAGGTCCTTTTCTGCAAAGCTGCTTTCCATCTGGGTGGCCCCAGCACATACGGGTGCACGGGGCTGTTCTTCCCCAGCTACAGAACTTTCCACGTGCCTTTTTTTGAACTTCATGAGGTTCCTGCCAACCCATTTCTTACTTATAAGAAATTTATGGGAAACAGAGAAATAAGAAATATTTTTTTATAAATAAGAAATTATTCAGATAATGAAAGACTAGAGAGGAAAGATGTATTTGTTCTATTTCTTTTTCCCTGAGGCAGAGCATCTATGCCGAAGTCATTCGTGAACGTATTTTTCTTGTTTAGTTTTAACAAGCTCCAGTAATGAAAACTTGGCAAGTCCCCCCCAGCACTTCTTTACTATGAGAAGGTTTTTCCTGATGTCTACCCTGAAATTTTCCTTGCTGTGATAATTGCTTTTCCTCTGTGGTGGTTTTTGAAAATCATCAGGTTCCCACTTTTCCCTATCAGTCTTCCTCTTTGTAATTTTAGATTGATTTTACCTGGGTTTGGACTCTCCAGAAATATGGACTCTCCATATTTCTTCAAATATGATGACCATTTGCAAAACCACATTCACAGCCTTGCTTGTGGACTTGTGGCCTGGGCTTTTGGTGATGGCTCCTACTGAAATTCCACCCTCCCCCCAAAAAAACCAACCCACAAAAGAAGCTGAACTACCTTGAGCTGAAAAGCCATGCAAAAGATTCACTGTGCCCACCAAGTTCAGTGAAGCTTCATCCAGCTTTCATCATAACAACACAAAAGACAGAGACCTGGGGTTTTGTTTGGTTTGGAGCAGAAAATCTCAAGCTTGCTTCCTATATCTCTAAAATAATATGTGTCAGCTGTCTGCGATTTCAAGCTGGGTCTATGTAATGTTTTTTCTCTGCAGTCCATCTGCAGAGAACTTCGTATGTACACTGCGTAAAAGCAAGGGCGGGCATCCAATTTGAATTTATCATTTTGACTACCTCTGTGCTCAGCAGAAAGAGGGATGACTCCTGGAGGGTGATTCATCTTGGGATAAAGTAAGTGTCAAAAATACACTGGAGATCTTTCACTCTCTGAGACTTCCCCCCAGCCTTCTCCCCACTAACCACCAAGGCAGCCATGTCAATAAGCTTAAACCAGACATTTAGCCTTTAGATGGCTAAATTAGGTGAGTGAAAGTAATTAGCAACAATATTCTGTTTCAGAAATTCTCACTGCTACTGAAAAAAAACCCCAACCCACCGCGCAAGATGACCTCATGAAATGTTATCCTGCTGACTGCTTTGCCCAGTGTAACTGAACAAAAATGCTTGTAAAAACAAAATAGGCAGAGTTGTGGGCTATCTACTCAATAAACTGTACACACACGTCACAGCTAATGACCTGTGGTGAATCTGCTAAAAACGCCAAGGGTTGAATCACTGCAGCATGATCAAATCAAGGGGCAGGAACTGGCTGCTTTTGCAGAGATTCAAAAAATAATATAAAGCAGCATGTCGAAAAAGGGTTGCTTCAATCAGGCATCTGCAGCACAGACTCAGAAATGTGTCATTTTTCTCAGTTTACACAATCACGCGTGTTTTATGCAACACATAATCCATGGATTTGATTGTTCAATAAATTGCTGAGGTTAAGAGTCCAGTAGAGTTAAGTCTTCAGAATTAAGTGCACATCAGTTGTTATGGTCCTTATTTAGAGTTGTTTTCTCTGGGTGTGTGTAGCCTCAAGGAGGATATGCACAACTTAGAAGCAGTAAGCGAGTGCTTATTGACTCACACAAAAATTAGCCTGGATTTAATGACCTCTTAGGCTAAGGATTCATAAACTCACTGCTCCAGATAAGGCACCCAGGGGCATTGCTGCCCAGCCAGGCATCGCTCATGAGGAGGAGGAGAGGGTGGTCCCACAGCTCCCCACAAGGGATACACAGGGCTGCTGAGCTGCTGCCCACCACCAGCTCCACTGACACTCCTGACACTGGTGACCCAGTGGCTCCTGACTAGTCCTTGGGCTGACAAGCATCCCTCTCTGTTCTCAGTTAGGATTTAACACCTTTCCATGCCAGGGTTTTCCCTCTTGAATCCTTGAGGGATGGCTAACAATCTTGTCTTGCCAGTTCCAGCTCTACCTCTAATTTTTATTTTTCTTGTCTCTGTCCAGATTCCCAGCTCATTTTTGGCAGTCTGAGCAGCCATGGTATCAGAGCTGGCCCGTGGCTCACAGAGTGTGAAAGCCCTGGTGGTGGGGCAAGCACTTACTCTGTCATTAGAAGAACACGTACAACTTGTCTCCTTATGGATCACCGTCTTTAAATTCTCTCCTGTGAGGGTGGTGAGACACTGGAACAGGTTGCCCAGAGAAGCTGTGGCTGCCCCATCCCTGGAGGGGTTCAAGGCCAGGCTGGATGGGGCTTTGAGCAACCTGGTCTGGTGGGAGGTGTCCCTGCCCAGGGCAGGGGGGTTGGAACTTGATGATCTTGAAGGTCCCTTCCAACCCAAACCACTCTACGATTCTATGATCTTTTCTTTCCCTTAGCATGCCTACAACACTCTGCTCCATTTCACACAGAACAATCTCATCCTCTTCCCCATTCTTTTTTCCGAGGTCCCTCTTTTCTTCCTCACTGCCAGAAGAAGACAGTACATGTGGTGAACATGGCCTGGACACTGAGTAGCTAAGCGGTGGCTACCAAAAGTGACAGATGATTTCTCTTGTCTTGCCTCTTTTATCTAGGTCTCTTTCACCTACTTAGATA
The DNA here is from genome assembly GCA_033628505.1 of Tringa tobata. Classification (NCBI taxonomy): domain Eukaryota; kingdom Metazoa; phylum Chordata; class Aves; order Charadriiformes; family Scolopacidae; genus Tringa; species Tringa tobata. Next base: position 1,648,711 of record JAHREE010000257.1, read on the forward strand.
CCAATTTTCAGATGACATGTGTGAAGATATCATCTTTGAGATGTTTAACTATCTATATTATTTGGGTTTTATCTATATTATTTTGAATCTACTTTTTACTTTATGATCTACGTTCATAATCTTATATAAAATCATAGAAACATAGGGTGGTTTGGGTTGGAAGGGACCTTGGTCAGCTGGTTCCAGCTCCCCTGCCCTGAGCAGGGACATCTCCCACCAGACCAGGTTGCTCAAAGCCCCATCCAGCCTGGCCTTGAACCCCTCCAGGGATGGGGCAGCCACAGCTTCTCTGGGCAACCTGTCCCAGTGTCTCACCACCCTCACACCAAAGAATTTAAAGATGGTGATCTGTAACGAGCCAAGTTGTACGTGTTCTCCTAATGACAGAATAAGTGCTGTACTTCTAATGCCATAGAGAGTTCAGGAATTACGCCAGGTCCCAGATGCTTCAGGGGGATATTCTTTATTCAGCGACCTGTTCCCGCAGCCTGTGTGGGTCACTCTCCATTCCTAGCTAGAGCAAAGCTGCTCAGACATCCAGCTCTCTACACCACAGCAGGCACTGCTGGCTTTATTATTTCCAACCCAGAGTTGGAATTAATAGTTCTGAAACATCTGGGTGGAGTAATGGGGACAGAGAAGAATAAATAACATGGCTTGTTAGCTTTTCCCTTCTGTTTTTAGTTTATTTAGAGTCTCAAGTGGATCTAAAATTCCAGAAATAGTGTTATTAACGCCTGTAACAAATACAAGATACACCATCTTGTCAGGGTTGCTCTCCTGAAATTTTGGTCCACTTATCAAGAGTCATAATTGCAATGAATACACCAAAAACCGAAACGAGAAACTGGGCAACCATGTCACACTTCAATGAATCTTTCACGAATCTTATATATGAAAAAAGAAAATGTCTTAATTATGTTTCTAAACTTCCAGGAATTATTAAAATGCAAAGAAATGGAAAAATGTGAATTACTCACAATGAATTTACTCTTTGTTTTTCTTTGTCTCAAAAACAAAATTAGGTAACAAATATCCATACTAACACTTTGAGGTTCTTGCTGCAATCTGGGAGGAATGTTTCACTTAGAAGTAACTGTTTTTATTCATATGGCAAAAGAGATAAAAATTATGGATTTGTAAGAGCTTAGTTTTATAAAATTTGCTTCAAATTCAGTATTTAATTTGACAATATTATCTAAAGACATTTAAATGTCTTTTTCCTTTAAAAAAATGTATTATTCAAAGGTTAGAACTTCGATTTTCAGGGGGGATGTTGATGAAACAAGCCTCATAATTCAACTGTCTAGATAAAATAATACCAGCCAGGAACTGATGCTGTGCTTCTTAAGCTTCTACCACTGTGAACACGTGCAATAAGAAATAGCAATGTTTTGCCTCCCAGGGTCAGGATGCAGGTGTTTTTACAATGTTAGTCACAGAACTCACAGCACATCAAACCATTGCTGGTGCATTTTGAGATGCTGATGCCGCGACTTCTTTCAGCTGTGCTGGTTTGAGCGTGTAAAATGAATTGCTTCTCCAAGAGCATGGCTCCTACACTCCACTGCAACACTAACAACAGTAAGAAGGAATAAAGATAATTTGCTGCCTTAAACAAATATTCCCAGCTAAAAATGCACACAGCATACATAAAGCCTATTTTTTTTTTTTTTTTAAAAGCCAATTTTTTTACAAATCTGAGTAACTCAGATTTCTCTAGTCAGGCTTGTGTAGCAAGCACAGCTGGACTCCAGACACTGACTCATTCTCCAATTACCACTATCCAGCTTTTCTTCCAACAGGCTGTCTTCTGCCAATAAATCTTCCAGCTTCCCATCATGTACTGTCAGGCTGAGGTCATGTCAATGTAGACATAAAAACTAAATCTACGTCCACACCCATAAGGAGGAAAACAAGGCAAGAAGTTTGGAACTAACTAGCACCCATAAAAGCAAAAAAAACCAAACCAAACCAAAAGAAAAACCTGGGAAACGTAGAGACAACTTTAGAACTTGTTTCAACAGATCAGAGTGGAAATATTCTGTGTCTGTGTTTACCAGGCTGCCCTCTGTAAGTCTTCTGTAGCTCTCTTGCAAAGCAAGAGAGGAAAGCAATTTGTACTTAGAAAGGCAACCCTTAGGTAAAAGCAACAGGACAACAAAGTTTGACTGTAAGATGTTACAGCCAAACTACAGGGGAAAAAAACCCTATGTTTTGGTAAATACAAGAAAAAAACCACCAGCCCCAGTCTTGCTGTCATACATGAATAAATACTTATTGATCCAAAGTACCATTTTCAACACCTTGCTGCAAACTTCAGATATGGAACACATTCCACGTTCTAGTGACCACAGCGGTTGGGCTTTACTAAGTTTTGGCACAACCGGATCTCCCTTTTACTTCGAGTTTACTTCAGAAAATTTGGATTGGAGTTTAACTGAAAGATCCTAAGATTCACTCTTTCCTAAAGCAGGTATCTTAAACCCGTTTTAGTTGTACACATCTGTACTGTGGATGGAATTCTGTGGCTTGTTTTATGTAGGCAGTTGAAATATGTTTTCTTCTGGCTCTAAAATTTATTGAAAAACAAAACAGAAAAAGTAAATCATAGAGCGTATTCTACTTTTTCTAGCTGTGTTACCAGTCTCTTTCTGTAGACCACCAGCAAGCACCTTCCAGTGAGCCCATCATCAGTAGACCACAATGTAAAATAGACAGTTGTCACTGATGGGAAATGATCTGTCAATCACAAAAACAATCTAGAAATTGCACTGTTGAATTTCCAGAGCCATCTCCTTTCTTAAGGATTTTTCACAGGTATCCAAAGATTCTAACCATCTGACTTCTTGGTCCCATGCAGCGTGGAAAAGATAATGTCCCAGAGTAAAAATGTGGCTGACAAACCAGCCAGTAGAGAGCCCCAACAGCAAAAACAAATCAATATAAAAATTTGGTTGGTTTTGCAAAGTCTCAGCCAGGCACTTTTTTCAGTCTTTTCCAAGTTCAAAAATGTCAGATGGAATGAGTTTCTGACATTTTCTTTGGCTGCTACTGAAAACTCATCTATATTCAGGCAATTACACTTGAACTTTGAAGAGTCTGTCATGGCAGTCTTAAAAAAAAGTTAATGAGTCCAACTTTAGCTTACTGAGGGAGACAGGAACCTTGTAAGTGAATGCAGGTATTTTTATACGAGGCTCTGAGGAAAAAGCTCAATAAAAATCATAGAAATAAAACACTACGAAGAAGGGTAAACGAAACGGGAAGTTATGCTACTCTTTTACCTCTGAAACCAATAATCTGTAAGAGCAGATGTATTTGTAATTATCTAAAATATCACTACCTCCCTCCTCCTCTTTTTATACACCGCATACAATGCTGAATATTCTGAAAAGCCCTATGTCCAATGTGTTTATTTGAATTTCAGTGCCGTCGGGAGACTGCGCCAGGAAGGTGCTGCTGTCGCCTACTTGCCCTGCGCCTATGTTTGGAGGGGGAGAGGGCTGGAAGGCAGGAGCTCCGTGGAAGGCAAGGCTGAGATGGAGCCAGAATGAAGAATTAGCTGCACATGGCCTGGACGAGCATACGATCTGCTGGATCAAGCACTGACTGTCTGGACGGTCCCAAAGAGAGGTGCTCAATGGAGTTAAATCCAGCTGGTGGCCGGTCACAAGTGGTGTTCCCCAGGGATCAGCGTTAAGACCATTTCTGTTTAACATCTTCAGTGATGATCTTGATAATGACATAGAGTGTATCATCAGTAAGTTCACAGATGACACGAAGTTAAGTGGGAGTGTTGATCTGCACGAGGACAGGGAGGCTCTACAGAGAGACTTAGATAGGTTGGATTGGTGGGCCAACATTAATGGGATGAGTTTCAACAAGGGCAAGTGCCAGGTTCTGCACTTGGGCCACAACAACTCCATGCAGCGCTACAGGCTTGGGGAAGTGTGGCTGGAGCTGCCTGGTGGAAAAGGACTCGGGGATTCTAATTGCCAAGCGGCTGAATATGAGCCGGCAGTGTGCCCAGGTGGCCAAGAAGGCCAATGGCATCCTGGCTTGTATAGTGTGACCAGCAGAAGTAGGGAGGTGATTGTGCCCCTGTACTCAGCACTGGGGAGGCCACACCTGGAGTGTTGTGTCCAGTTTTGGGCACCTCAATACAAGAGAGATATCGAGGTGCTGGAGCGAGTGCAGAGGAGGGCAACGGAGCTGGTGAAGGGCCTGGAAAATAAATCATACGAAGAGCGACTGACGGAGCTGGGACTGTTTAGTTTGAGGAAGAGGAGGCTGAGGGGAGACCTCATCACTCTCTACAACTACTTGAAAGGACACTGTAGAGAGGTTGGTGCTGGTCTCTTCTCACAGGTAATTAATGACAGAACGAGAGGGAATGGCTTCAAGCTCCAACAGGGTAGGTTTAGACTGAACATGAGGAAAGAATTCTTCACAGAAAGAGTGGTCAGGCATTGGAATAGGCTGCCCAGGGAGGTGGTTGAGTCACCATTCTTGGATGAGTTGAAGAGTTGTTTGATGTGGTGTTGGGGGATATGGTGCAGGGGAGAACTTGGTAGAGTAGGGTTGATGGTTGGACTTGACCCAAGGGTCTTTTCCAACCTGAATGATTCTATGATTCTAAGAAGAGGGTCTAGATGGCTTCAGCTGTGATTGCTGAACGGGGAGAGCCTGGAGATGCAGAACAAATAGGTTAGTAAGTCTGGTGCTGGTGAAAAGAAGTGTGGGAAGCAATAGGGCTGGCATTATCCAGGACAGCAGGCTGGCTGGGGATGGGGTTAGCACTGTTACTCCATCTACGGAATTACTGCTACCTACAAGCGAGGGATGTAGGTATTTGGAGCTGGGGGATCCGTGTGGTCAGTAACACAAGCACTGCCTAAGCAGGAGACAGAGGCAGGGAAGGAATACATCAGGGG
>JAHREE010000257.1:1669376-1754178 GCA_033628505.1 Tringa tobata
GAGCGTTTGGTGCGCAGCAGCCAGGGCTGTATCGGATATTTTGTTTTAGACTGGTGGTTTTTATGAGCATGTTTCGCTTTCTGGGTGTTGGGACCTCTTTGATGTCTCTCAGGACAGTGATTCAGGGAGCAAGGGCTGCCCTGAACTCCAGAAAACCCCCGAATCCAAGGTTTCCAACACTACAGTGGAAACTGATGTTCAGGGACTCATCCATCCGAGTTAGGTTTCTCCTTTTCCTTGTTGACTGTGTGGATCTCAGAGCTGGGTGAGCTGCTTAGGGCTTGTGGGCTACAGGGTAAGGTGGACCACACTTGATCCTCCATGTTTCATACCCTTTTGCTCCTTGTACCAGTAAAAGCAATTCTTGTGTCCTTACCCCATTTTGTGCGTTTCCCAAGACGTGACACTGTTAGATTGTTATTCAATATATTGTCTCAAACATGGACTTTTTCTTTTTTTCTTTTCCCCAGTGCTTAAAGTAGTTGAAAACCTTGGTGTCAGCTACGTAAGAAGTAGTGAATCATACAAAACTAAGCTTGAGGCTGAGCTCCGGAGACTTAAGTTTCCCTACAAAGTAAGTAAAAATGAAAAAAAGGAATTCTCTTGCGCTCTTTACACTACTCAAACTCTGAATAAAAGTGCAGGTGATGAAGTACTTTTCGTAAAACTTAAATTCTGTCATTTTGTCAGACTTGTAGTTTTTGTTTGAGAGTATAGGTTCCTTTCTTTAGGACAACCCCCTTCTTTAATAGTCTTTCTTGCATTTATTGTCTTAAGGATGAGTATTAATACACTGTTGAACAGCAATGATAAATTAATTGTGTATTTTTAATCGTCAAGAGATTATTTCTCTGAAATAATAATAATAATAATAATCGTATGTTCTGTAGGCTTTGGCTGAGGATGATTATGAGGCAAGAAGAAAAGACCATATCTCTCATTTCATACTACGCCTTGCTTACTGCCAGTCGTAAGTACTTTCTGGATTATGCTGTACTCTTAATTTTAAATCTATACAGATAGTACATTATGCTGTTATAGACATTACAGGTATTTTAGGATTGCATGGCTACTAGGTAGAGAGTATGCTCAAACAAAGTTATTTTTTTTTTTTGCTAGGAACCTGATTTCAACTGTGAGGAAAAGGGATACTTGGAATAAAAATTAATATACAGATTTTGTAATAATTAAAAAAAAAACACAAAAACTTTTGGGTTTTATGCATGTGTTGTGGTTTAACCCCAGGCAGCAACTAAGTCCCACGCAGCTGCTTGCTCGCTCTCCCTTGGTGGGACGGGGGAGCGAGTTGGAAGAGTAAAATTGAGAAAACTCGTGGGTTGAAATAAAGGCAGTTTAATGAGCAAAGCAAAAAGCTGTGTGCGGAAACAAAGCGAAACAGGGAATTCATTCCCTTCTTCCCATCAGCAGGCAGGTGTTTCAGCCATCTCCAGGAACGCAGGGCTCCATCACGTGTAACTGTTACTGGGGAAGACAAACCATACCTCTGAATGTTCCCCACATCCTTCTTCCCCCAGCTTTTTGTTACTGAGCGTGATGTCATATGGTATAGAATATTGCTTTGGTCCTTTGGGATCAGCTGTCCTGGCTATGTCCCCTCCCTGCTTGTTGGGGTGGTGTGAGGAGCAGAAAAGGCCTTGACTCTGTGTAAGCCCTGCTCAGCCGTAACTAAAACATCCCGGTATTATCAATGCTGTTTTCAGCACAAATCCAAAACACAGCCCCGTACCAGCTACTATGAAGAAAATTAACTTTCCCCCAGCCGAAACCATCACAGCACAGAACGTTGATCTGAGTCTCTTCCTTGTGACATGTTTTTTGAGGTTAGAACACACCAGTTTTGTTTGTCAGGCTTTCTCAGGGATGGATAATTTAATTTAAATTAACTGCGGTGCTTAAACTGTTGATTACTAACCAAAGACCTGACTATGGAAATAGGCTTTACATTATTGCCTAAGGAGAGTGCCTTGTTTCTGGCAAACTAAAACTAGCAGCTGAGTTTGAGACTTCCTCTGCTGATTCTGCTTTTTTTTTTTTTCCAAATTCAGTGCCGTGGATGGTTGCACTACAATTTTTTTTTTTTGTTGTTGTTGTGTGAAATCCCAGGCACAAAGTCAGTCTCCTCAAGCATAGTCCTTTTGCTTCAGCTTAGTTTTTGGGTGGAAGTATAGAGGTTGTCAGTGCTTTATGTCTGTTAGCAGCTTTGTTACGCATCAGCGTGAACTTCTGACTCTTTGCCGTTGTAGCCCTTTTTTAGAATTAAAACTAGCAAACATGAAGTGTATACTGTTTTTAATTGTTAATTCAATTGCACTTTACGTTGCGATGTAGTTTGAATTAGATGAGCGTGGTAGGATACATATTGTGGTACTGTGATAGCTGACGTGACTGAAGTGCTGCTATGGATGGATAGCAGGTTGCCTTCATAGGCAAAACCAGACCATGAAGGTCTGAATAGGAGGGATTGTGCTCTAGGCCAAGATTTGGAGCTGGAATGGATGGGGCTTTTCCTTGGAGTGGGTCATGAGACAGTTGAGAGTTTTGGGGCAAGTGTTGGAGAGCAGACCAAGATGGCTAATAACACGGTAGGAGCCTGCTACAGACCATCTGATCAGAGTAGGAAGTAGCAGAGGCCTCAACAGCCTCCAGATGGAGGAATCTTCACTGTCACAGGCCCTGGATGATTTCAGCCACCCGGAAATCTTCTGGATTATTCACGTCCCATCATGTTGCCCTTTCAAAAGACATCTGGGCAGTGCTGAAGGCAGTCTGTTGGTATACGTGATGGATGAGCCCACTAGATCTGAGATGCTTGTACAATCAGGAACAGGTTGTGGATGTGAAGGTCAGCAGTGCAGTGACTCTGATAGTGTAGTTTAAAATCCTGAAAGAGGGGAGGAAATTGAATAACTAAATTAAAACTGAAATTTCTACTGCTTTTCTTTATTCTACATGTACTATTTGTGATTATGAATAACAAATTTCACTGAATTGTCACTGAATTTTTAGAGTTGGAAGGGACCATAGAGATCATCTAGTCCAACTCTCCTGCTGAAGCTGAAGCAGGTTTCTGATAACTGGTTTCTTCCTAGTGCTTATGTTGTGTGTGTTTTTTTTTTTTTTTTTTTTTTTTTTTTTTTTATAAACTCCCTTAGTCATACTGGTCCTGCAGATTTTTACCAGAAGATATCTTGCTTTACCTATATCGTAAGTTTCTACCAATTTCTGCCCACCCCCCCAATCTAGTATCCTTAAATAGATTGGGACTAAAAAGCCCCATAAAACTTAATGTTTCTTAAGATGCACCTAGTGACACTGTGAATGGGCAGTTTGGGTTCCATTCTCCTCTCTCGTAAAACTTTTACTTAAAGCATTCAGTTGTTATTTAGATGGGACTATTGTTTTTCTGTGGGAGATGAGACGCTTGAAGTTGGTAGTGATGCATTTAAAGAAAGTTCTGCTGTTCTAGAAAGTAGAATTGTTTGGTGGCAAGGATCTGATCTGGAATTCAAGAGGCATCTATTTTTGGTTGGTCTGTGGCTTTGGGGAAAAATGAGTGGGTCAGAATGATAGATTGAAATAATTGGACTGCTTTCTTTTTCTCTGCAAGTTAACTTTTTAAAAGAAGATCCCTGTCTTTTTTGTGAGAGCCTGTTCGACTGCAGTGCTTGCTTAGGGAGACACATTTCAAACCCTGTGTTTCAGGGAAGTATCTTAAGGATTAGACTACAGGCAGGGCAGAGGTGGGCAGCCTTTTGAAGGTGAACCGCTTTGCAGAATTTGGGCCACAGAATCAGCAGGAATGAGCCTGGCTTTGCAGTTTAGAGGGAAAGACCCCTTCTTAGGGAGGAGGGGCTTGGATGGGGCTCCGTGGCATGCTTTTTTAAACTACTTGCAAATGTATTTTTGTGTTCCTGTTTGTATACCCGTAGTTTGATGCAGTGTTTCAATAAAGCAGCCTTATAGTCAGTTTCCACTTGAAGTCCTTCATTTTGTTTTTTGTTTCTTTGAAAAGGGGGACTTGGTGATTACTCCTGAAATGGAAAATAGCATCTTAAGCACTGTGAGGTGACACTGTAGCCAGCGTTCTTCATTCTCCTCTGAAAAGCAGCTATTTCAGGGGTATGCTCTGAAACTGGCACGTTCCCCAGAAGATAAAATTGGGAGGCAAATAGAATATACTCAATCTCTTAAGTTTTTATCATACTAGGTCAGAAAAATAAGCTTGGTACAAATCATTAGGTTAATTGATGAAAGCTATTAAGGTAGGAGTGTTTGAAAAAACCTACTTAAGTAGAGGTAGTAACTGCAAAGTAGCTTGACTTCAGTTCCCTGTGGCCTGCCAGGCAGTTGTGTTTACAGGCTTGTTTTCCTGTGACACTGCCTTTTTAAGCTTCTAGTTGGCCAACAGTGCCACCCAGGGGCACGGGCTTACATCAGCTTTTTTTCTTAGCTTGCATCAGTCCTCACTTCAGAACTTGGATTGTTTTGGTTTGTTTTTTCCATCTGAAGGTTTTAGGTTTGGTTTTGGTCTGAAGTGACCGGCCCCGCCATTCTTGTCAGTTAAATTTGGAATGTAGTTATCATCTCTTGACTGTCCTTCTGCCTTCTGAAATCCAAGACTTTCAAGCTTATTCCCATATAATGTTGCTAAGATATGGTCTGTACAGTCTTGAGTGAACAATTTCATCCTTACCCTCTTTTCACACCTCTTATAATGTCGCTTATATCTGTCAAGACCAGGAAATAGATTAATTTTGTTTTATTCACTTTCCTGGCAAACACAGCTCTAAAGGGATTCTTACTTGCATGTTGACCGTGACCATGCATTTCTGCTTCTGTCTGTTGCATCTCTTCATTTTATCACATTAGCTATGAAGAATCTTGGAAGCTCTAGGAGCATAATCTTCACTTTACTTACTTAAGATGGAAGAAATAAATCTTGCCTTCACCCTGACAGCAAAACTCTCTATTCAGGAAACTTTCAAATGTACTTTTGTGCTTGGCATTTTTTTTTTTCTTTTCTCTCTGTGTTGCATAACAAAGACATAAGTTCTTTATGAAACTTAGCAAGGCCTTTTCTCTGCTTCCTGCCATTTTTTTCCCCTATGATAAATTACCCTTGTGTGCTGAGGTTGCTGCTTCTGACATTGACTAGCATTGACTTTTGTGTGCTTTCTGTACCAATGCTCCCCTTGCTGTCTACCTTTTGAAAACTTCAATTCTGAGGAATCTTCTGGTGTTGATTGCCTAGTAAAATAGAGCTCTGGCCAATATCCGGGCGCTTCACAAGTTAACATTAAGTTGTTGGTAACTGAGCTCTCATATTTAATTGCGGAATGTGAGCTACTAGTCTTAGGCTCTGGATTTAGGAGCGTTTTCTTGCCTTTCAAAAATACTTCTATGTTGATGCTTCGTAACAAGTTTGCACAGTCCCAGCACGGTCCCAGACCTCCAACTGCTGGAGGTGGCCATAGCTTAGGACATCCCTTAACATTTTATTTAGAAAGGTAAAAGTGGCAAAAAATGAGAAGACGTTCCTAATGTCTGTGCTTCAGCTACCTGCAAATTGTCTCATCTTCAGCAGCAGCAGCTTAATTAGTTATTTAATGACAGTGACATTGCTTTTCAGTTAAGCTTGTGGTTTTTGATAAGTATTGTTACTAATATGTGTTTGGAATACTCTCACTTTAAAAAAAATGTTAATAATGAGTGTAAGATGTGATTTGGGTTTAGAAATGATGTAACTAACATTTTCTGAAGATGTAAGAAAAATATGAACATAAATAATACCCTAGTGACAGCATTCCTAGGAAAGTCAGTTTTAAAGTATATGCTGGACATTTACAGTAATGTGAACCACCTCATCAGCTAGTTTGTCAACTGTAGGAAGAATCCAGGTGGGTGTGTGTGTTTATTAGAGATAACAGTAATATTTTCTTGTTTTGGTAATTTAAGCGAGTAGGTCAGATTACAGCCTCTGATCTGCTCTTCTGAAGGAAAGGAAGAACAAGAGACTGGCTGGCCTTCTAAGTAACTACGTATGCTTAATTTAGGGTTTTTTCTTGTGTAGGAAAACAAATGCAGTGTAAAGCTGATGAATTAGGAAAAGAGTAAAATTGTCACCTTCTAGGATTTTTTTATTGTCCAAGATGATTGCAGAAGAACCGCGGAAGATCAGTCAAAAGCATTGACTTCAATTTTAAGTTGCACAGACTATTAATACATCCCCAGCACTGAAGCTGGCCACTTGACAAAGCACCTTAACAGAGCCTTTCCACCTGGAATTATAATTTGAATAATAACTACTTTTCTCCAAGCCATATTTCAAACAGAGATTTTGTCCACAAAGCCGCAAACAACTCTGTTGTAATTCACTGGTACCCTCTGGGAAAAGATCCTTAAATCCTGTGAGGAGAACGTGTAAGACCGTAGTATTTCTGTGCTCTGTGAATTCTCCTGGCAGTAGCCCCCGGCGTAGCTCTCGGGACAGTTTTAAAAGAATGCAAGATGGGGTACCACCTGCATTCTGTGCCTGTTCCTGCAGGGTGGCTTTTGTTCCTGGTGTTCTGGTACCCACTCGCTGTAACTGGGAGTAACGTGCTGATGCCTGGGAATCTGAGTGGTGGGATGTTAGCAATCCGGTATGCAAAGAGGGATAGGAGTGCTTGGAGACCTCTCTTTAATGCTAATGACTCCAGTCCCTCCTGGGTTTGTTCTCCTACTCGTTCACCTGTGGTTGCTAAACCTCTTTTTGTCAAGTGTTAGATGTTCTATTTGTGCTCCTCACCCAGGTTCATTGCTGTGTATTTTCCTTTTGCCTGCTTCCAGGGTAGTTTTTGCCTGGCGTAGAGCACTGCTGTTATAGTATACGAGATACGTGCCTGTTCCTTCAGCTGGAGGATGCCCCAAAGTAAAAGCGAGAGTTATAAGAAGTAGGCTTCATAACGTATTTACCTCATCAGGCAATGAAAGCCTGAAATGAAAGCATTATGAAGCCCACATCCCTTCTGGAGAAGAGAAGGCTGAGGGGGGATCTGATCAATGCTTATAAATACTTAAAGGGTGGGTGTCAGGAGGATGGGGATGGTCTTTTTTCAGTGGTGCCCAGGGACAGGACAAGAGGAAACAGGCACAAACTTGTGCATAAGAAGTTCCACCTAAACATGAGGAGAAACTTCTTCACTTTGAGGGTGCCAGAACCCTGGAACAGGCTGCCCAGGGAGGTGGTGGAGTCTCCTTCTCTGGAGACATTCACACCCCCCTGGACACGTTCCTGTGCAACCTGCTCTGGGTGGACCTGCTCTGGCAGGGGGTTGGACTAGATGATCTCCAGAGGTCCCTTCCAACCCCATGTGATTCTGTGGTCAGATTAATTGTGATTTTAATTGTACAATGAAGAAATATTGTGCCATGTTGACAAGAAAAAAAGCTGTCCTCTACGTACCAAAGGAGAATGCTATCTGCAGTTGGTTATTCTTATCTAAACCAAGTAAGAAATGGTAAGTGTCAGTTAAGAGACAGACTAACTGCTGTGATTGACTACCTCTGTTCTTCCAAAACATCCGCAGTCACCCTTCTTTGTGTATTGTCTCTTCAAAAGTCTTGTCTGGTTGAGGGGTCCTTCCTGAAGGTTTCCTTCCTTCCAAGCTCCTCAATTTATGGGTCCCGTACCAAAGTCAGGAGTACATTTAATGCTGTGTTTGCTAGATTTGATGTCTAGTTTATAAAGAAAGAGGGAATGTGTAATCAGAAAACATATTAGATGTTTTTTTATTCTTATTATTTCTTTGCAGTGAGGATCTCAGGCGTTGGTTTCTTCAACAAGAAATGGATCTCTTGCGATATCGCTTCAATGAACTGACTGAGAGCTTAAGGCAGAAATTCCTGGAATACGTTAACTTATCTTTTGAAGCTGTAAGTATGTTATGTTCTGAATTTGTGCTATGTAGCATGTCCCAGTGTTTTTTAAAATGCTCATTAAGATAGTTTTAGTGCTTCTGTTTAAAAAATAAAAAGTGCACTTGTGGCTTTAAAAAACAACCAGACAGAACTTCTCAACTTGGAGAATAGTCATGCCACAGAAATGAGGATTAAGTGATATAATTTTGTGCTGCAATGAGAGAATTTCAGTTTGCTTCAGTCAACCAACACTTAACTGAAAAATATGTAATTAGAAAAGTTAATGAACAATGCCATTCTAGTTCTTTAACACATTTTGAAAAAACCTTAAAGATACCAAATCTGTGTGGACAAACAACTGTTGCTTTTGAGACTCTTTAGGGATATTACAAAAGTGTTCCTGCTGTTACATACCGCTTCTTTTGTCTGAGTGGATTAAAGGAAAATGTCTGTTGCAGTTTCTGCATTAATGATTTCGTTAAAATTTTGCGTTGCATCTCTGAGCTATTTTGTTAGAAAGCTCCAGCTTTGCCTGTAGCTCTCAGAGCAAATGTAATTAATAAAAATTACTCTCTGAAAAAAAACCTTTCTCTTAAAATACTGCTTAATTAGAAGAGCTTAAATATTCTAAGATCTGTGACTGACATGCATGTTTACGTTGCTGGATTGAAAGGTGTGGCAGCAGTGCATGCTGGTGATGAAAGATGACTTGGTGCAGCGTTGAGAATGAATTTGTCTAGCTAAACAGTAGCAGCAGTAATGCTTTCCCGGGTCTTTGAGAGACTATTGGAAATGTCATTCTTTGCTTCGACAGACCTTTCAGCGTGTGGTGTGTCTGTGGAGCTGTATTTCCACTGCCTGTTCCCCAGTCTCATATTGTCCTGTCATAATTCCAGCAGTCGGGCTTGTGAGAATAAATTAATGTTTGCAGGTTGCTGGAAATAGCTGGGAGTATGGCTTGGTTCTGTGCTATTGAATGTACCTTCAATATGTCAAGGTATTACTTTCTTATGCCTATTGAGGAAACCAAGTATCATTTAATTGAAAATCTGCTTCCCTGCTTCTGCTGGTTTTCCCCTCTTCCCACCAGAACTGGAATTTAGGCAAAACCGATCGCTCCTCACACTATTGTGTGTCAAATATTAGAATATTACTAAGGAATTCCATACGTATCTGATCTAGATCTAAACTCTATGGTGCTATGTAGAGACCACTAAAAAATGAGGTCACTGTAAAAGCGGTATTTTTTTCTCAGTGTTGGATTGGTAAAAGGCTTTAAAAGGGAAATGAAGACGGACTGTGCTATTTGTGCTTCTCCATTAGAAGTGAGTGTTTTCATGCCTTGCTGTGCGTAATACAACATGGAAATCAAACCTTGTCTTCTGCCTGTTAGAAAAGGGAATGGCCTCCAGGAAAAGGAAATGAGTTCTGATACTGCAATCCAGTTTCTGTATTGGTGTTTTCCTAATGGATTTTAATTGTTTAAGGTATCCTAAGGAAGGTAAATCTCTTTAAAGAGAAGACAGGTGCCTTGTGTTTTCTGGTAGGTGATGGTTCTGCATCTCAGAATTGCAATCTGAGGTCGGCCAGAGCTGCCGAGTTCGGACCTCGGGGTAGTGTGGCGTTGCTGTGTCGCCGGTTATCAATTCTAAGAACCACTATAAGAAGCAATTCTTGGTACTTAATAAAAGAACCTGTCAGCATTTTGTGGAGAGGGGGAGTAAGTGGATCATCTCATTCAGTTTTGTCACGATTATCTTCATTTACAGCAACAACAGCCGAGCTAAACACCAAGAATTCAATAACTGTCACTTCTCTCTTTTTCATGCTTACTTACATGCGTGGGAAAGTGAGATGCATGTTCTTATATTTTTTGCAGAGGTTTTGCAGACTTAGTTCTTGAGCTTCTGTGAATTATAGATTGAAAATTATTGCTTTATAGAATCAAGAAGTCTTCAGTTCTACTCGGGGATAATACTTAAGCAGCTGTTAAGATTTTCTTTGAAGACTGTAGCACCAGAAGTCTTATTTAGCAACTTTTTGGAAAGAAGGAAGTTGTTAACAAGTAGAAGAAAAATGTTAGACTTTGAATTTTTTATATAACAGGCAGCTGTGAAGAATTTGAAATGATAGTAGTTCTGATCTCATGATTAAAGAGAATTTTTATCAAAGAAAAAGAGCTTCCGGAAAATAAAGATGGACATGAAATTGAATGAAAATGAATGTTTTCGCTTTTGTAATGGGATTTCTTGTGTCCTGTGACAGATGTTTATACTGCTAATGGAGCAAAATACAGGGGACAGGGTTTGTTAAAATAAGTAAATATTTGCTCTGCGGAGCTCTACCTGATTATAAAGATGCCTTTTACTTGTAAAAGAGAGGGTATAAACTGGTCAACGTATTCAGATTGAAGATGATGACCTCAGTATAATGAATTTGTGTTTGTGCATAGGAGTATGATTGTTCAAAATTTCTACAATGTTTGTGGTAATAAGCTTCTCTACATTTAGTATAAATTATGGAAATTTGAAGCTTAGGTAAGTTCTTCGCTGAAATATTTTTACAAAGTTGTCACTGCATTGAGTTAGTCCATCTTTAGTATTTTGTGAGAAGCCTCTGGATCCTGGGCTTTCCGAAAAAAAAAATGAAAGTTTGCTTTGAGTTTATATTTGAGACCCTTTTTGGGACTACTAACAGGTAGATGGCATTTTAATCACTTGCAGGAAATAGCTTTGGCCAATCTGTTTTCTGGTAAGCATTCAGGATGCCTGGTGCTGCTCAGCCTGCTGGAACGTTGGTCTGGTGCTCAGAATTTTACACTGCTCTGAAATATTAGTGTTTATATTATTCTACCAATTTGTGCCAGCATATGCAAGAGGTATTGAATAAAATAGCAAGAAAGATAGAGGGTAGAAGGAAAGCAGAAATAACTGTGGGGGAGCAGGAATGATGGACCTTGCTTTTTTTTTTTTTGGGTGCAGCAACTCCTGTAAATTTTAAATTATTTGCACTTATTTTAAAGTTTCAATTATTTTAAACTCTGATACAGGTGTTCAACTGTTACTGGAGCTGTTGGCAGCTGATATTCTTCCAGTTACTTGTAAATGGTAGAGGGGGAAAAACGTTACGTGAAAGGCAGTGGTGCTTTCCTTTTCTTTAATCATGGATATGGTAGGCTGGATCAGAAGAGGTTGTCAGGTCACTGATGGCAAGGGCTGATGTTGTGCCCGAGAACAGAGACTGATGAGGATTATTTGGAATTTTACTCTTTTTACTTCTTAGTTTGAAAAACTCAGTGGCCTCAACTTCTGAGGGGATGTATTTGACACCTCCAACAATAACTTGCTACAGCTTTTGATTTTTGGCCACGGTTTGAGTCAGGAGTGAAACTATTTTCTTTATTCCTTTTGGTTAAAACATTCTGTGTAGCGTCATGAGTGCTGAGCTCTTAGGATACAAAACCACAACTTTTTTTTTGGCAGAAGGTGTTATGAATAAGTGCTGTTTTGCTTGCAAATAATAATACAAAAAATAACACAGGCTACTCTGTAGTATCTGGGAGTAGGTGTCTTAATTAGTTCATTTCCATAATTTATTTTCTAATGCAGTGATTTATTTTCTAATGCAATACCAACACCTTTAAACTAAACAGCTTTAAAGCTGTTGGTAATGCATTAGAAAATAAACTTTAAAATTGTCTGAGGAGCACAAATCTTAACTTTTTTTTAGAGGTATCTCTTCTTTTTGGCATCTTTTTAAAAATTAAAACAATCAGTTTTGAAGATGATTGATGTCTTAATAAAATAATTTATAAACCTTTCATGAATAGCTTCCTCCTTAAAATTATTGTATTGAGAACTTAAAAAATTCAGAATTTGTTGTGCTTCCTAAGCTGAAGTTGAACCGTGGTATCAAAGGGGATGTTTACAATACACCTCTTTTCCAGTAAAGAAGAAGACCTACTGAAGTAATTTAACTTTTTGGACTTTACCTTTGACAGTAGTTAAAACTTCTGGGGGCAAGTAGCAGTGATTTTTATATACACAGACACTCACTCTATGATGCATTATTTGGCAGAAGTACCTTCCATGTGTTTTCCCAGAGCGGTCAGGCTTGGCCTGGGAGTAGACCTTGTTACGTGACACTTTCACAATAAAAACCTTTAGGAAATAATATTTTGATAAAATAGGTATTTACTAGCTCATTTAAAGTGTAGTTTTCTTAGAGCACCGTCATCTATTTGATAGCCAGTTGTGGGGTATTTCTCTTGATGTTACCTGTTCCCTGGGAAAATGGCAATTTGAATAGCATTTGCTTCATGTTAGTTAAAATCCTGCTGTCTTGCAAAAAGAATCTAGTTGCTTAGAGCATTGGACTCAAGGAATGTTTGCTAAACTTTTCTATTCAGTGATTCTGCAGTTCTCTTGTTCAGTTAAGCTTATTTTTATCCTTATTTGACACTTTAATTTCTGGACCTCAAGTCTGTGATCTTGCCTGTCTCAACTTTTTATGTAATACTTCATAGATGGCTTGCTGTCAGGTGTGCACCAAATTTTGGGGAACTGCTTAAGGGGGAAGAGACTAGAAGATGGGTTAACAGCCTTGCTTCAAAACTAAGGTGACTTTTTTTTTAAAAAAAAAAAAAACCACAACAAACCCACCTACCACACATGGACCCGTGACTCACTCCATTTTCACCTGATTGTATACGTTGATGGTATTTTAGCGTTATGTGGTTTGTCAGCCTTTGAATATGTTCAAATGTGAGTGTATCCTGCTTTTGATGTTTCCTTATCCTAAAAGGAAAGAAGTGCTACACTGCCTTTATTGACACTTTAATGTCACAGAATCACACAGAATAGGGGACATTAAATATGAAGGGAAGATTCTGCTGTATAACTGGATTATTTTATTTTTTTTGTGAATGAGAAATACTTACTAATCTGTTCCAAGCCTCTAGAGCTTGCTTATTTTTAATCTATACTTTAAGAGTATTTTGCCCTGATATGTTGAATATTTTTCTATCACAGTAACAGGAGAATCATGGAATGGTACTGAAGGTATTTGAGAATTTTTTTTTTTTAAAGTATAGAAAAGACTGAAAACAAAGAAAGAAGAAAGGTTTCTAAGGGACAGTTCTGACATCATCCAGATAAATACTGAAGCTTTTTGTGTACATTGTGTAATTTTCAACATTAGACTGTCTGCAAAGTCAGTCACATAGGGAGCACAGGAAATCCTTAAGCAGCACTCAAGAGAAGTAAATGCTGGCATTGAAGGTGACAGAGCCCGTCAGAGGGAACATGCAAACACAGGTGTGTAGTTGAGATTTACATTCATTTAGGAGATTAAAGCATTAAAATCTTACTATAAATGAGTAATTACAGCAATAATGCCTGACAGTTTCTGGCAGTAAAAGCCTCTAATACAGATTTTTTAAAAAGATATTTAAAGGAAAATATAATGAATATTTTTAAATATTATAGTCATTGAAAAAAAGATTTTAATCTCAGAGTAAGTTCTTCAGTACATGAAGGAAATATATAAAGTAAATGGTTTCATGTTTTCCTTTGTTTAAATTAGGAGTGCCTGATTTTATTTCTGCTGGATTGTGATGCAAGACCTGTTTGGAGTCAGTTGACTTTATGCCCGAGCCCCATTTTGTCAGGTAGCTTTATCAGTGAGATTGGTCATCTGTGTGGTTTTCCACCTGCTCTGCTACACATGGACCCCCTTATTCCTCCCCCTGTTCCCACCCCAACCTTTTCACTTGTCCTTTTCCCTTTTTTCTTGTGGCTGGTTGTGCATACCCATATCAGAAGCCCTTGAGATGTGACCGTACTTACACTATTTTGTTATAATAGTGCTTTTAGACCTTCGTAGTGTGAGATAAATCCTATTTTATCAATTTGATGTTCTGATAGCCTTTTTGACAGCACCAGAATATTTATGGCAACTGCCATAGGTTGTTATTGAAAAGCTTTCAATGTGTCTATAAGTTTGAGGAAAAGTGCAAGATACCTGGGTCACTGGTGTTGCTAGAAATTCTTGAATTAAGGTGTTGAGCTTCCTATTATTCACATATTTGGTCTTACAGGACCTAACGCTGGGGAGGTCATTAATCATGGCAATGATGATAACCTGAAGCCAGAAAAATAGA
Organism: Tringa tobata; assembly: GCA_033628505.1. Lineage (NCBI taxonomy): Eukaryota > Metazoa > Chordata > Aves > Charadriiformes > Scolopacidae > Tringa > Tringa tobata. The sequence goes on from JAHREE010000257.1 coordinate 1,683,457, forward strand.
GTGAACTTACTCTTCACTCTGTGTGCTGCTTATCTTTTTCTTGCCCTTCAAGGCTATGTCTGTGTACGTCATGCTGCACCGTAACTCCTAGATCTTAGGCTGGATTTTTGCATGCTTCTGAAATATAAATAGGCATCTCTAATACATTCTGCTTCTTTCATCGCTCTTAAGATATTCTGGGAAAGTGATGACAGTATTCTCTTTAGAGCTTTATTTACACTTTTTTTTTTCTCTCTCTCTTCTAATCTAGGCCAATTTGTGCTTTATAGCACTAAAGGAGAAACTGAGTCAAGAGTTACCTTGTCATGCTGCTATCCTAGCTTTGGTCAGTAGTTAGAAGTGGAGTCCCCTGGATTGGCAACTAACATGCCAGTTACTTTAAATTAGTATTTTGAGTAATGTTTCCTTAAAAGGAAACTCTATTAGCAGAAGTCTAAATTATCTTTCTTTTTTTTGTTGTTGTTTTTTTTTTTTTCTTCCTCTTTGTACTTGCCTTCTACATGTAACTCTAATTGTGCTTTCTTGTTTCTCCTTTTAGCCTTTCTTTGTGTGTGGTGGTTTGCCATTTCTGTGGGTGTCCTTTGCTGTTTTTTAGTGGGGCAACATCTTTTAAGTGCAGTGTCTGATGGTCAGAGTATTCCAGCTGAATCATTGCCAATTTGAAGATGACGTGGAGATTAAATTCATGTATTTGCATTCCCTCCCTCCTACCAATAGAGCGATGTAGAGACCCCTAAGCTGGAGATGGGGAGGTCATGCAATTCCTTTCTTTTCTCAGCTCTTCTCTTCTTCTCTTTGGACGGAACTGGCTCAGATGTAAAACCTCAAAGTGTCTCTGCTGAAATACAGCTGTCAGTTTTAGACCAGATTCTCTTCTCTGATTCCCTTCTCCAGAGCCACTGCAGTGACCCCAGCCTCACAGCATTTTAAAATGTAATCTGCTCTTATTTTAGTATGCAGGTTAGTAACCAAAATATTAATTTTTAGTTTAAAACTAAATAATTGTGGAACTTGACTTAATACATCCTTCTGTTGTTAAGTTCTTCCATACGTGGCTTTTCCAGTTGGTTTTGCACCCTGGTTATAGGAGATTCAGTGGAACTGTTTGGACATTTGCTTATGAAAGTGACTTTAAGGGCTTTTGACAGAGCATGACACCTGCTTTTTTTCCCCTCTCCCTGAAGTCTGTTGCACTGTTAAAAGCACTGAGACTGGCTTAACACAGTTTGTTTTTTGACAGATCCAGGTGGGCTGTTACTTGTCTCCTGTGTTTTATCCTAAGTGCTATCAGATACTTGGAGTTGTTGCTATACCATCTGCAGGAAATTAAGTTGATATACTGGAATAGAATGCAGACTTTTATCCTAAATTTATTTTTCAGTGATGTTCTGGTCATCATCTTGACTTTTCTGTTTTCCTCTGACCCTTCTTTCATCTTATCTTAAGACTTGAAATAAACATATTTGCTCTTTGTTGCTTCCACGGGAAATGAAAATTAATAGTTATTAATAGTCGTGTGTTTATCTGTGATATAAGGATGGTGTATAATTGAATTTAGATCCCCTGCAATGCTTCTGTTCTGTGATATCTTTCTGCAGTGTGCAGAAGAAAAGAACTTCAGCGTGGTATACTTCTTCTTGAATGCATCTTTCAGTGCTGCTGTTTCCTTTCCACAGAGCACAAAATAACCTTTCTAAAATATCTTAGAACTTCTTCACCTCTGAAAAGCCTCTTGAAATTAAAAAAAAAAAAATGACTTTTTTTATAACTCCTAGGCTAGATGCCTTATTTTTGGGTAAGTGCCAGTTGTTGCAAAATTAACCATCTCAATTTTTTTTAAATGCTGTTATAAAGCACATTATTTTAATAAAATGCTTTGGATCATAGTAACGGGGAAGGAACAGCAGATGGGAATAGTCAGCTGGGGGAGCTAATGCTCTGTAGTGCATCTGCCAGCATTCCAGAGGAAAGTATAAGAACTGTAAAATAAAAGGAAAGAGCAAAATGCATTAGTGTTAATTTTTTTTCCCACAGTAGCTCTTTGATGTTGTGATTGAAGTGCTTTTTAGCAGCTTTAAGCAGTAGAAATTAAACTTCTTTAATTTCCATTTTTATGATCAGAGCACTCCTATGAGAGACTTTCTGATATTATTATTATGCTTTCTTCAAAAGCATTTATCTCAGTAGTGGGGCAGTTGAACTACAAATATTTATACATCTTCTTGAAAAAATGTTTTAGGACTGTGTTTTTGGGTGCGGAGGATCCTAAAGTCAGATTTGGATTAATGAGAACGGGACCAGTTTGTGTCCTTAATGAGGTCAGATACAGGTGAAAGAAAACACTCAATATCGTGTCTAGCCACTAGAAGGCTGTGACTTTAATTATCCATTTTGGTACCAGGTGGATAAACCAAAATGTTCTTCTGATTGGATTCATGGCTTTGTGTTTTGGAGGCATCAAATAGTATTTCTTCTTTTACCAAACAGGATGGGCAAAAAAGTGCTTACAAGTGGGAACTGTTTAGAGCCTGATTTTACTGTGTGGAAACTTAAGCCAAGCTCAAGCAATAACTATGTCTGAGGAGGCTGCAGTTTGCATTTGTGAAGGAAATGTTTCTGAATTTTATCTTGGTTTCCTGCTACTTGAATCTTACATTTATCCCTTTGCTTGAAAACCAACGATGCTTGTCTTACAGGTGACAGCAAAGGTCAGAAGTGATGCCTGTGTAAGTGGGAAATAGTGCCTTATCGCCAAAGTAAGCTAAAAATACATATTCTGTCACTTAGCTCCATGCTAAGTCATATAGAAAGAAAATTGTATGTAGAAAGGCTTAGGAGTAGGGTTTTTTTTTCCTAAGCTTGTTAAATAAGGCAGCAAAACATGTATACCATTAGCACCTCAAAAGACGTAATAGATTACTCTCACCCTAAAGTGCTGAATTTCAAAGGGAGTAATAGATTTCTCAGTTTAATCATTCAAGTTTCAGAAGACCGATTTAAGTGAAACCAAGCAGCAGCTTTGTCACAGAATTGACTGTTCCTTTTTTTAACAATTGGTTTTTGTTCCAAATAAAGGGGAAAAAAAAAAAACCAAACCCAAACCCCATTGATACCTGGGTTTATGGCTACCTCTTGTAGTTGGCTGTAGTTACGTATTAGAGGAAGGAAGTCCTAGGGAGACCTCTTTCCTCAGAAGCATTAGCAGCCTGGGAATCCAGTTAAACCAATAGATAGTACTCTTCAGGCCATTGCACTGCAGCCCCAGGATTTGTTAAGCCAACTGGCAGGTCTCTTTGCAAAGTAATGTCTTTTACAAGGCAGTCTTACTGGCTGGCTGCCACCCAAAATAATGGGGTTGGTTACAAAGCACCCTGAGTATTCCAGTGAGCTAACGTTGAGGGATGGGTAGGTGGGGGTGAGGTTTGATTAAAAGATTTAGGCTTAAAGTGAATTGTAGTATTCTCTTACAGACTTTTTAAATAAAGCTTGATTCACAGGAGAATCTAAACGCATCTCATAAACCTAAGAGGGAGAGGTGTTGGCTGGAAAGATGGGAGGACATGCACTTGCTGCTTTTTTGTGCTCTGCCAGGATGGATGAGGAGGGGTCTTTATTCACCCTTCTCTAACGGATCCTTGAACCGTAAGCATGACTTTTATTAGTCATGGCGAAAATTAACATTTTGCTGCAGTAATTCTAGTTGTATGTATTTATTTGCACATATGGCGTTGGTGATGTTCTATAAAATTGTGGAATTAAGTAATAAAAGTGATTGAAGAATATATAGCTACTGGGGATGTCCCCTTTCACCTTCATAAACATAATGAACAACAGTTTGTAAATGATGCAAAATGCTAATTAAAAGTTTTAATTTGGTAATCATCTCAGTTTGATTAGAAACAGATGCTGGTTATCTGCAGAAATCTAAATGGACCCTTAGAAGATAGCTTTTATTGCTTAAAATTGACATGTGAAACTATAGTCAAACTAAAATGCAAACTGTACAGTTGCTTGTGCCCCCATTAGTGCCCTAGAGCACTAGGATCCTTACTGAACAGCTTTGTGTGGCTCATCATCTGAGTTAAGTAGGACCTTTAGAGTCCACTGTAAGGTTGAATCCTTCTGTACTGGGTGCTGTACACGCTTTTTCTGGTTTGAAGTATGTACTCTTCCTCCTTTGAAAAAATGACCCGCTTTGAAATATAAATTGCAAAAAAGGCTGCAATAACAATCAGATGATGAATAAGAACATTATTCCTCCTAATCTGAAAACAACCGGACAACAATTGGAATGTAGTCTGAATCCTGAGGCAGATGTTCTTCTGTAACCCTGGATTTCTAAAGTAATTTGAAATGGCAGCTGTACCAGAATCACAGAATGATATGGGGTTGGAAGGGACCTCTGGAGATCATCTAGTCCAACCCCCTGCCAAAGCAGGTCCACCCAGAGCAGGTTGCACAGGAACGTGTCCAGGTGGGTTTGGAATGTCTCCAGAGAAGGAGACTCCACCACCTCCCTGGGCTTTTCCACCCTCACAGGAAAGAAGTTCCTCCTCATATTTTGATGGAACTTCTTATATTCAAGTTTGTGCCCATTTCCTCTTCTCCTGTCCCTGGGCACCACTGAAAAAAGACCATCCCCATCCTCCTGACACCCTCCCTTTAAGTATTTATAAGCATTGATCAGATCCCCCCTCAGCCTTCTCTTCTCCAGACTAAAAAGACCCAAGTCCCTCAGCCTCTCCTTGTAGGAGAGATGCTCCAGGCCCCTCATCATCTTTGTAGCCCTCTGCTGTACCTTCTCCAGCAGTTCTCTGTCCTTCTGGAACTGGGGAGCCCAGAACTGGACCCAGTGCTCCAGATGGGGCCTCCCCAGGGCAGAGCAGAGGGGCAGGATGACCTCTCTTGACCTACTGGTCACACTCTTCCTGATGCCCCCCCAGGATGCTATTGGCCTTCTTGGCCACAAGGGCACATTGCTGGCTCATGGTCATCCTTTTGGCCACCAGGACTCCTAGGTCTTTTTCCTCAGCGGTGCTCTCCAGCAAGTCAGCCCCCAACCTGTTAACGCAGTGGAGAAACGCGATGGAGAATAGTTATCTTCTACGCCATGGTCTTCTGTCTAATGGCTTGGAAATTATGAAAGAACAGCAATTCCTAACCTGATCCTTGTAGATCCTCACAAGGAGGATTCTCCTTTGGATAATCGAGGTGTTAAGTTCTTTTGTAGTGGTTGAGGTTAAGAATGTTTCCGAAATGAATGTATTCTTCACATACCAGTGAATGCACTAACTTTGGAAATGTTTATATTGCTCCTAAGTAGAGCAGCATAAAAGCTGATGGGATAGTTATGTAATTATGCTGCAAGTAGAATTTACTAGCTACTGTTTCGGACGTAAGCTTCATAAAATGGTCTGCAAACATTGAAAGACTCTTCCCTGCTCATCCCGTGATTGAATCTAGAGAAACATCTGTCAACAGGTCTCTGTAAAATTGAGCCTGACCTTAGCATCCTGGTTTGTAAATGGAAGAACACTTGTTAACTTGTTGCCCTATTTCTGATAAGGATTTTCCGTTACCTCTTCATTGTATGCCACGCTAATAGGTATGTGGTGATGCTTCTAGAGTAATCTGTAGTAGTTGTTTAGTTCAGCTTTCCTTTTCATGGATGTAGGGAAGTGTTTGTCAGAAATGTAGTGAACTGGACCTCTGTGGTTGTGGTAACTGTGAATTGGCTGCATAGTTGAGGAAGATCCATAAAATGTCCTTTCTGTGCCCACTCCTGACTTTAAAAAAAGTCCTAACATCATTTCAGTCGATGGATAAAAACACATAATAACTCTAAGGGCAGCCCTTTATATTTTTAGGAATGCCAGCAACCTGAGCTTGTGCTAAAATAGTAAGTCATAGTACCGTGGAAAAGAATATTATTTTTTTTTCTGAATTAATTTGTGACTGGCCAAAATGGAATTGATATCTGTAAGAAATGTTATCATCAGATATGATGATATGTTTTATTTAAGGCTCTTCATACTTCTGGTAGGACAGCTGGGATTGGTGACCTTTGCTAATCAAGCTACTATTCATTAACTAGCTAAATACACTTTCTGTTCTTAAAATTTAATGTTATCTAGGTTGATACTTTGGTATTAGTTTGTACCGTGATGTGTGGCAATGGATAAGATTGACTTCTTCATCTCATTGAGGAAATGATCGTTTTGTCTGTTTCATACTTAAAATTGCAGTATGGGCCAGGATTGGGAGTGATGCCATCCCTCTCTGAGAAGGGTGTTGTGCCAGGTGAGCACCAGCTGCTCGGTGACCAAAAGACAGTTTTAAAAAGGTTCTTTTTCTTCATTGGAGACTTAGAAACAGCAAAATGAAATAGTTGTGCGTGTATAGTAGTGTAATGTGTGCATGTGTCTTCCTCTCTTCATTAAACCACAGTGGGGACATCAAATTTATTTTGAAGTTTTTGGGCTGCCTCACTGCCTGTGTTTGTTTAACCAAACCTTAGATATTAAATTATTCATATTTTAATCTAAATTTATGTGTCTTTGTGTTTCCAGGACAATTCTGTGATTAAAAATCAATGAATAAACGGCACGTAGAAAGCAAGAAAACTAGAAATAATGCAACTTGTCCCAAATCCTTGCTTCCTTCCTTACCTCTTAGGCCTTCCCTTTTTATATCTTGATTTTTCTAATTTTTTTTCTACGTCTCAAAAGCTTACGATGAAGTGTTGAATTATCTCAAGCTATGATAGGTGACCCGCTCTCACCGACAAGGGAAGATCCTTTTCTTGGTGGTATTCTTTGCTTGTGCAAAGCAAAGACTGACTTGGTGATAAGCAGATTCAGTTTTAATAAAACTGGCAACAAACCAACAGGGCAAAACTAGTAAATTATTTTCTGTGGGGTGGGTTGAATCGGTTGAGTGTGGAACATCAGATCAGCACCAGATGACACCCTCAGAAGAATTCTGTTTATTATTATTATTTTTTTTTAAATCTTTTGAACATCGCAGTATTTCATCATGGAGTGCTGTCAAAAGTTAAGTGGTCTGTTTATCTTCCCTGATCTTGATTAGAATTCTAAAAGCTGCATTTAATTGTGTCTAATTTTTTAATGAATACCGGAATGTGTTCTTGCGGGTGCCGTTTTAGAGATGAAATTATTAAATGTACAAACTGTAGTGTTCTTACTAGAATAAAAAAAAACAAACAACAAAACACCAAAAAAAAAAACCCAAAGCTTTTTCCAGATTCCATGAACCAAGAAAAATTAGTATCTGTGTTTCATGATGCTCCGTATACAGAGCTACGGGCATGACTTAACTGAAAGCTTGAGTCTGAGTTTAAGACTCTAAGGAGCTTCATGTCATTGCATTGCATCTTCAGCTCATTTTAAACAATTTTATGTGAAAAAGGGGAAATCCTTAATGCCGGCGCATGTTTATTTTTAATGTTTCAGTCTTTAGGGAAGCAAGTTCTATTTTTAAGCGCGTTCTGGAGTCATCTCCTAGGTTTGGTTAGAAGCTAGGGATATCCTTATTTCTTCTTCCTCTCTCTCCATTAGCTGGAAACACAAAGGCAGCATGAATTTGGTGAGAAGGCAAGGAGCAAAGTGTTTGTGGGGCTGCTGAAGGTTTGCCTAACCTATAAGATACTTGAGGCTGTAAAAAGTAGATTATTTAACAGCTTTATAAGTGTTATTTATATGATAAATATTGTTTTGCAACAATATTTGTGCGTGTTTCAAAAAATACAAGTTCTGATGAAATTGTATTTTTGGTAACACTGTCCACAGTCTTATCCAGATCTTTAGTCATGGCCCATTAACCTGTTTTTCTGGAGGTTTCCCCAGGATTACTTTTACCTCAACAGTATTAAATTGTTTGCTAGTAAGATGCAAGAAAATATAAAAAAAACTGTGACTTTACATCTGTACAAGGTTGATATGGTCAAATTACTAATAAAGAAGGATCTAGACAGCTGGGGAATTTTAGAGTCAGTATAATTATTTTATGTGTATATTTCACTGAATTTTTTGGAGTTGGAAGGGACCATTGAGATCATCTAGTCCAACTCCCCTGCCAAAGCAGGATTGAAAGATTTAAAAAAAAAACCCTTGAAATTAATACTGAATAAAATGCTTTTGTTTTCCAAAAATCAAATAAGCAAGGAATCCTCGCCTTTCCCTCTTCTCGTTCTCCCCCTAGTATTCAGTCACTGGACTGTTTGAATGGCTTTCTGTAAAAAACAAAATAAACTATCCTTGGTTTGATATTTTTTTTTTAGTGAGATATTCTAGAAGAAATAATGCAATTGTATCCACTATAGCTATACAATATGTTGTATTATTTTTATTCGAAGACAGTTTCACTGCCATGGTAAACTGGGCTCTCTTAAGCAATGTCTACTGAGAAAGCATGAAACTGTTACAGTTGAAAAATGGAAGTCACTATTCTGGAATGAAAATGAAAACTTTGGTCTGTACTAGGGGAAAGGCAAGCTTGTGGGCTGATGTGATGAGTTAGATTTATACTTATTTTAACAAGAAATATATCATCTGGAAGGAGAAGCAGGGTTTTGATAGCACAATGTGAAATTTGTATGTAGCTCCAGGGTATCCCATTTGAAAAGCAGGAATCTTTCAAAGACTAACAAGTATAAGATTGTTAGTGAGCATATTTCATAGAAAATGTTTTCTTGTATCATTTACACAAACACATTTAATTGCTTTTCATATTTCATCTGCCATTTCATATACATCTATCAAATCACTTTCACAGAGGGGATTTGCTGAGCTACTTCTCCAAGTTTGAAATTAAAAGGTCCTTCCTGTGACTTCAAAGAAAGGTGTTTTGTTTCATTTTCTTTTTTTTTTTTTCCGACTGAGAAGGAAAAAGTTTTGTTTAAATGCCCGTTTAACTGCGTAAAATTGTTGGTCAACAAATGAGATATTCTGCCCTGTTCAGAGAGGAAACCGAATGACTTATGCACATCCCTTTCCATGGAGAGGAAGGACACCCTGTGCCTTTTTTATCTTGGGTTTGGAGTCTGGTGATAATTTATTACTTTTTTTCAGGTTTCAAAACCCTATCTTAATCTTGGTTTAAAGCAGAGCAATTTCATTTCAAATTTTGTTGTTAATTATTTTCTGTTGAATAAACCCCCCAAATGATTTATTGACTAGTAAAATCATTACAGTATGCTAATTTTAAGTGTGGTCTCTGTGCTGGTTTTGGTGTGTTATTAAATAATCAAAAAGCATAATATATATATTTACGTATATATGGTATTTAAGTTTTTGTATTGGGAAGTGTAACTGTCTTGGATTTTTCACGCTAGAAATTTTGGCTTAAATACTTCATGTTGTTAAATTAGAGCATCAACTTAACTTAGCTGTTTCAGGAACTAGAAAAGCACTAACATTTACAGAACAGTACGTATACCACTGTTCTCACTCTTCAAAAAAAAAAAAAAACAAAAAACAAAAAAACTAAAACCCCCACAAAAACGGAGAGATAAATCCATGAAGATAAGATGATATGTCATTGTTTTTTAAAGTCTAGATTTAAAGATGAGCTGAAACTGGTGTTTTTGTTAAAAAACTGTCAAAGTTGTTTAAGTCCTTACTAATTGCTATTGAGCCATCGTACTTAATGCATATAGTAATTCTAGATGTGAGTGGGGATTCTCACAAGTTTTAGTTTGAAGAGGTTGGTTTTTAGAAAGCATGTTTTATAGTTATTGTGTTAATGTTTAAAATTATTATATTTTAAAATCTTCCCTACTGCTTCGGAAGGAAGGATATTTAACACTATTGACCACTAGGGTTTTGCTGGTTTCTGCTTAATTAGTTATTAGCGATCACTTGCTGAATATGTAATTCTTTTTCCCTTGTCAACTAAAGGGATGACATACTTACAGAGTAAGTAATCCTTTAGCTCGTATTATTTTTTTTTAAAAAAAAGTCTTATTCTAAAGTATTTCAGCAGTTTAAAACCAAGCTCTTGATTTTAGATTAGTGAAGACCTGAAAAATGAATTGGCAAATGAGTTGTGTGCGTCAACCCCTGGCCTCAGTATAATTAAAGTTAAAGAGCAGATGTTCTATAAGGTAAGTAGAAATTGGTAAGTTCCACAGATTTGCATTCATTCTCTTTCAGTTAAACTTGGAGTTACTAATTTTAAGTTTACATAATACTGATGCTAACAGTTAATCAAAGGATCTAAATTAACTGACACTAATGAGAGTTCCTCTTTTTCGTGCCAGGATAAGGGTAGAAGGAGGGACTGGGAGAACGAAGGGGGCTTTAAACTGCCATTGATGTCTCTTGTCCTCTTCTGCCATCCCTTGTCATCCACAAAAACAGTCTTAAGTTTTAACGTTTCCCAGACAAATGATTTAACTTCCCTGCCTGCCAGACCACTCGGGATGGAGACGTTCTCAAACACCTGTTGCTGAAACTCAGTTTGGTCTGATTGTATTGGAGCAAGAGGAGAGAGGTGAGAAGGATCTGAAGTAGCCCGCTGATTCTTCTTTGGAGCAAAGTTGATTGGGTTCCAAGACCTTTTATGTATAACCTAGATGAATCAAATATTTCAAGATGTCTGAAACAAAGGCAGCAGAAGCCCGTTTTCAAATATCAAATCGGTAAATGATGCAAAGCTACATAATTTGCCTAACAATCATAAAGACAAACTTTAAAGTACCTTATTTTGCCTGGTTGCATGGCTTTCTGTAAGTAAACAGTATTTTCCCACCAAAGCAATGATCAGCTATTCCAAAGTCAACACTTAATTTCAAAAGTCTTTGTGTTTCGCCTGGATAGAGCTTTGTTAAAAGACAGAGAATGACTTAAGGCTTTCCTGGTACATACTGAATCTTAGGGTTGTAAATAATGTTAATGTATTATTTTACTGTTCCACAGTGTGTGTTTTTCTTCTTTCTCAGGTTGGGCTTGCAGATGCTGTGGATCTATTTAGAGCCAGAAGAGTGTTTATTAAAGATGGCTTTGCATACGTGCCACTTAAGGAGATTGATGCGATTGTTTGCAATAACTATAGAGCCAAGTTATCTAAAGCACTGGCGGTAAGTCTGATAAAGTCTGATTTTTACAACTTTGGTTGCATTGTTAAGTGACCCTCTCGGGCAGTAGTAGCCTTTTGGATTTTTAAATTTATCTGCTTCCATCTGGAGAATACCAGAAACCCGATTGAAAGTGCTGACAGCACTTAAAAGAAGTTCATTACGAGCTGGGAGTTCATTACTTTTAAATGGAATTTAGCATGTGATGTGCATTGAAAAGAAGTTCTTGCTAGAGGATTGAAAAAACTGTTTCCCACATAGAGACTAACACGACTTTTCATTCAAAATGTTATCCCCTTAGAGAGAACTGGTTTTAATCTTTGTATCAATCTTTTCTCACACAACACTTTGCAACAGTTTTTTTTTTTTTTTTCGAAACAAGTAAAATAGTGATTTGTGGGTTTTTTCTTTTTTCTGTTGTTAGAACTGAAATGAGGATAAGTCAGAACGTGTTGGGCAAAAAATAGTCTTCATTTTATGAATGTTCAAGGTATCATGTCTAGTCAGGACACCGATGGTAAATACTGTTTGTGAATGTTTTGCTGTTAGTAATTCAATGATCAATTCAGGAATTATTATTTTACAGTATTAAACTCTTCACAGGGTTTAAAAGCTGGTGATAATGTATAATGCCCAGAATTTTAGTTATAGAAAATACGGCATTGATTAACATGAAGGCAGTTTGGATTGCTTTTTAAAAAATGTTTTTAAAGCCTTATATTGCTGTGTTACATGAATGTCAAGGTTAACCATGAGTGTTTGGTAAACAAACTGTGAAGTAAAAATGCATTCCTTTGGAAAGCTGCCAGCATGCTAATTTTCTAATTTCTTAATTTTGAGTATAACTGGAGTCTGTGGGCTTATTTAATGCGCAGTGAAAATTGTGAGATACTCTTATGTGAACGTTTCCATTAGAACTCTTAATACAACTGCAGCTAGAGACAGCCTTATTTCATTTGATGCGTAATGTTCTTGGTGAAAGCTGGTAACACTTGTGTGGGATTTAAAAACAATGAATGTGTTCTATGGAAATGTGGCTAAGTACCCAGGTTATCTGCATCTGTTTAAAATACTTTTGAGAAGCTTTGTGGACTTCTGGAATCTGTCTGTTTTGTGAGTAGCTGAGGAGAAGTCTGAGAAACAGCAGGAACTGGAATGAGTAGACTACTTGACTTTTCAGTTTGAGGAAGAATCTATACCTTTTTCTTGCAAACACAGTATCTTATATATAATTCATTTAAACCAGATTACTTTGGTAAAACTAATAGCTGCTTTGTAGTAAAAAGTACTTTTTATGTTATCCTCTGTAATCATGGTTTAGAAATTTTAGCACTCATGAGCTTGGAGAAGTATCTTCTATAGAAGTGCTATGTTTTAAGTTCTTGCAGTATTTCAGGTTTGCATTAGTTTTTAGTGTTCATACTAATTTTGTTTATTAAAGTTCGCCATATTTTCAGAGTAAAGAGGAAAGGATTAGTGATTTCTGTCCTATTCCAAAGCTCCCGATTGAAGTTGTGGGGTTTTGAGTACTAATTTAGTTTGTTAAACCATATTTAATAAGCTGTTTCACTGATTTTAGCCAGTGCACTGCTGAGAGATGCTAGGAATATTATTAAATTTTTTACATTTTCTGCTAAGGTCAGTCTAACTTGTCACACCAAACAGAGGCACAACTGGAGCGTGACACTTGGTAGCTGGATAACGAGTGCAGCTTTCAGTGGAATAAAACTATAATCATCAATTGCATTTCAGTGAAACTATAAGAATACACTTTCAAAGAAAGGATTGTACCTAAAGATTTTTATTTTTTTTTTTAAACACAACATACAAATTAGGAGGATAATCTTTAGCCAAGTCCCTTTTTTCCTCAGCCTAATCTTAAGCGAAGGAGCACATGTCAGTAGAAGTTACGACACGGTGGCACACTCCCAGCGTTGGTCTGTGAAAAGCAGTTGTTGAAATACTGTTTGGTCTAGATTTAAGTTCTGCAAGTCCAGCTGGTTTAGTATTGCTTGCTAATGCTTTTGTGGCACACGTGTCTTTATGTGTCTGCTGCAAAGGAGAAATGGAGAGAGCTGTGCTGAGTTTCAGGCACTGTGGTCTTCGTGACTTTGCGCAGAAGTTGGGCATCGTGGCCAGACTTCTTTAAGAAGTAATAAAGCCTTAAACAGCATCACTGATTCGTTATTTGATTTGTCTCTTAATGGATGTATTTGATAACATTGCCACTCTGGTAAACGTTACTGATGTGTGCTTTTGGGAGTATGTTTTAGTGTTTTTGCAGCACTTGGCTATTTACACTTTGTTCTCAGCGCTTTCTAATGGGCAATCCTTGTTTTATTAGAAGTTGAGAATTAAGGATATTAATGGTGTGATAATCCAAATTAGGCTTGAATGCTACTTTTAAAGAAGGGGTTTGTGTTTCACAGGGTGATAAAATTAAGATTCTATGAGGTAGTTTGACTTTGGCCAGTATTTCTGGTTCCAAGCTTCTCAGGGACAAAATACCCTGAATATAGGTGGTGGAAAGATGGTCTTTCAGGTACATCATTTTGAGGAATCTTTCTTACAGCTCTCATTAGTGGTTCAATTAATCAATGTTAAAGCACCAATTTTTTCCAGGGTGGATTGCTTGTGTGGTGTTATTGATTTATGTGTACTGTGATGCATGTTTTCCCTCTTGGGAGTTGTTTGGTGCTACTCCGAGGAGTCACTCGTGCAGGCTTTTGGAAGGAAGTTATCCCTACACAGGAATGATTTTATGATGAAGGCCTGCTCTGTCTTTTCCAAGGTGCTCTGAAGCTGTTAACACTGTATGGCGGTGTGCTTGTGCTAAAGCTACTCTTCCTAAGACTCCAAAGCATTGACTAATTCGTGTGGTCACCTACCCATCTTACATTGCTCACCGCGTCACCGGCTCACATTGCCACCATCCTGCATGTGACAGGGTGAGTCTAGACAGGGTTTTAAAGGAGGAATATAATGAGAGTGAATTGATGTGTTGATACTGAGCTTTGAGAGAACCGTAAATAATTCATAGCATTGACTTTAAAAAAAAAACAAAACAAAAAAACCCTTCAGTTTAGTCAGTTCTGCTTTAATCACTTACTACTGAAGCCCACCAAGCAGTCATATATTTTGTTTCATACTTTAAAAATAAGTTTTACATCTCAACTCTGTGTCTATTCCTTGAGACTCAGTAATAGGGGAAGTTAATACTATTCCAGCCTTCTTGACAATTGCAAATGCGACTGAAGAAGTTAATTTTATGTGCAGAATAAATATTGCAAGGACCTTCTTTCTGTATTCTCTGACCCATTTGATAGTAAATAATTTCCTTTGTGCCATTAATGATGATTAAACTCTAGAAAGCCTAAGCATTTTCTGTAGTTCAGGCAAGTTGGAGTATTAGCTCTACAATTGTTTTATAACTTAAAGTAAACCTTTATTAATTCAAATTGCATTATATTTTATTTATGAGGGTTTCGCTGTGTTTACACTAATACACAAACGTTTCTGCAGTAATGCTATGCTGCATTTTGGTAATTTCAGTTATACCCACGTAGTGACCTTAGGTTGTGAAATTAGTGGCAGTATTGGATCTCCTTTCTTTTGAGGACAATTGTCTTAATTTTTTATTTCTTGGAATCAGAAGATTCGGCCGCAAACCCATCTCAGAGCTGTGTTGTACTGAGTACTGCACGGAGGAGGATGGCTCCAGGGAACTCTGAAATGGGACAGAAGAGGCTGCCAGATCATCAACCTTTGGGGACATCAGTGGTGCCCCCAAATAATTGAGAATATGACTGAATATTATGCTTGCAGTGGTCTGACTTGTAGGACAGCCTTTTGCCTCCACGATTCCCGCCCTGTGTGGCAAACTGGGGCTGGACAAGGTCTCCCACATACTGGAAGTGCTGCAAGTGTTTAGTCTGACCTTCCCTTCTCACCAGAAACCACCTAGTTTCTGAGGATGCGTTTGGATGGTTTTTTGAACTGCTTTTCTTGTAGTACCATTTAGTACTTTGTGTCTGATACTCTTCCTGCCTGATTGATCAGAAAATCCTTTATATAGAGATTATGGATTTAGGTTGAGCACATAAAATGCTCTTTTTATTATTAAAGTAACTCTAGTTGTCTTGATTAAAGCTGTGCTCGGGGTGCTGGCGGGGGGGCTCTGTGAGGAGAAGCAGGGGCTCAGCTGGCTCTGACCCATGCCCCCACAGGGCATCCCTATACTGAGGGGTATCTTGGGGGGAAAATATGTTTAAGAAAGGGCAAAACACCCCACAGAGAGAGGAGGGGGGGAACCAAAGGGAGTGAGGAGTAGCTAGGAAACACCAAGGTCAGAGGAGCAGCTCCATGAGGCTGGGGAGCAGATCTTCATGGTGCCCCTGAGGACCCCACACTGGGGCAGGTGGATAGTTCCTGAAGCAATTTGCTGGGTCCTGAATTTTGGTCACAACAACCCCAGGCAACACTACAGGCTTGGGAAAGAGTGGCTGGAAAGCTGCACAGAAGAAAAGGACCTGGGGGTGTTGGTTGACTGTCGGGTGAACATGGCCAGGTGGCCAAGAAGGCTAACAGCATCCTGGCCTGTATCAGGAACAGCGTGGGGAGTAGGACTTGGGAGGCGATCATCCCCCTGGACTGGGCACAGGTGAGACCTCACCTCGAGGGCTGTGTCCAGTTTTGGGCCCCTCACTACAAGAAGGACATTGAGGTGCTGGAGCGTGTCCAGAGGAGAGCCACCAAGCTGGTGAGGGGTCTGGAGAACAAGTCCTGTGAGGAGAGGCTGAGGGAACTGGGCATGTTTAGTTTGGAGAAGAGGAGGCTGAGGGGAGACCTCATTGCCCTCTACAACTCCCTGAAAGGAGGTTGGAGAGAGGTGGGGGTTGGCCTCTTCTCCCAAGGGAATCATGACAGAGTAAATAGCTGCCCCTGCCCTCTGCCCCCTGTCCTGCTCGGGGTGGGAGGTGGAGGAGTCCGGAGCGAAGGAGTAAAGTTGGCTTGGGAGAGAAGGGAGGAAAGCTGTCTGTTTCTCACTACCTGAGTATTTTAATTGACAGTAGGTTACATTAATTTTCCCCAAGTAGAGTCTGTTTTGCCTGCAGTTGTAATTGTTAAGCAATGTCCCTGTCTTTATCATGACCCATAGGCTTTCTCATCCTATTGCCCCCTGTCCTGGTGAGGAGGTGGAGTGAGTTTGGCCCTTAAGTTGTGGTGGATTCTGTTAATTTGTGCTCTCTGGGCTTGTGCATCTGTTGAGCTTGGATACTGGGGAACAGGAGGTTCAGCACTCCGGTCCCAGCTCACGCAGTTGGGTTAGCTTCTGTGTTTCCTGCTCTCCTCCTCTGAAACAGCCCTTGGATAAACTCCAGAGATGGGGATAATAGATACTGAAAAACCTGACTCCGACTGGGGTGCCTCCATTTGTGTTTGCATCAACGAGATTTGAATCACTGTGTCGTTCTTACCCTAACAAATGTTACAGTTCAGAAAATGTTTTGCCCTAGACTTTTAGTGCTTGTTGAACATTGAATTTTAAAACTATAAGCAAATGCTTGAGAATGTGTACATATTCCTATGTAGCATGAGTGCTTTTATTGTGGGTTTGAAGAGTTTATTTTATAAAGACCTGTAATTATCAGTGATAGCATAACTGAATTTTCCATTTGTGGTCTAGTGGCGATTCTCCAGTAGATTTGTCATACTTGCATTTAAATCCAGCCCCTATTTCCCCATATTTGAGCCCAGCAATTGAAGTAATGACTTGTCTTTGAATGATAACTCTACTGCAAAAAGGTACTTTTGTGAAAATACTTTGTCAGAATATAATATAGGATCTAACCATCTGCAAATGAAAATATTAACTGAAAATAATGCAAACTGGTACTGTAAGAAATCAAAATTCCAGTGTTAAGATGTACAATCTTGGTAGCACATGTTTCTTCTGAAGTTAATGCCTTCACTTTTTTGCTTTGCAGTATGATCTTGTGTAAAGTGATAAAATGTCTACAAATCAAATTGTTGGGTTTTGAGGACTTGGAAAACACCAGTGAGGTCTTTCTTTTTGTGCTAATTTTTAATGCATTTTTTTTGGTTTATTCCTTTTCCTATTTGGGATGTAAACTTCAAAACAGTTTAGAACGTGGATCAAGTTGCTCCTGGTTTTACTAATGTTTGCAATGATTTGTTGGTTAAAATTAAATATTAGTCAAATATGCTATGTGTTCAAAGAACCTGCTAGTTTGGGAGAAGTATCAGTATACATAGCACCACCTGCAAAATATTTTCTTCCTAAAACACCTACATTTTCAAGCAGTGAAGCAGAAGGCTTTATGTAGTGGCATTAATGTTGAGAAAGTATGATTGATGATGGTCTTGTCACTTGAAATTCATTTCAGGTGTTGTGTTCCCAGCGTTAACGTAAAGTAATTCACTGTAACATAAATGGATGATTTTTATAATATGCACATACAAGGTTAGTAAGGTAATAACTTTGGCAGTGCTCGCTTAAAAACGTGATTACAGTGACTTTGTCCTCTGAATCTCTCAGATCAAAGTTTGCCAGGAGAGTTTTGCAGAGAAGCAGCTGGTCTTCATTTCTCACTAGTGTAACGTTGTAAGGTCCTTGGCTGAGGCACAGGTCTACTGAATAAAATGGTGATATTTTGGGTGGGTGAAGTGAAATCAAGGGAAGTGACTCTGAGTGTGGTTTTGTGTCAGAGGGGACTCGAGCCTGTGTGCACAATGGCTACCTGCAAGACAGGGAAACTCACTGGACTTTTCTTTGTGGACCTTCTTTTGCTGTGCCCCCTTAATTGTCCTGTTGTTGGCTATTTACAGAAATCCATATGTCAGTGTTCTGTCTTTTCCACTAATTGAAGTGTATGTGTTTCTTTTGGAGATTACGTAGCTTGCGTGAAGTAATTATAAATAATGTTAGGACGCTAAATGAAATTTGATTGTATTCAGTATTCTGTCTTTTGATTTCTTCTGTCTGTTTCTTGCATCTCCTACAAAGCACTTCAATTTGCAGCATAAACAATTGCTGTGGTCTCTGCGTGGTTCTGTGTGGTTTGATTTACATGGAAATGCTTCCATCTTTTAATCAATGTAGGTGTTTCGTGATAGTAAAACTAACAAAGCAAGATGTGCAGGATTTGAAGCATGTGGAAGGTTTGCGTAACTGTTGAGGTGTTCCCCAAACTTCAGAAAAGCTTTGGAATAGAGTATATTAACAGGAAGTAGAATTTTATTTCTGTGTTGTGGGATACACGCAATAACCTGGAAATGCATCACTTGATATAGTAGCTGTTTAGTGTCACGAGACAGCAATCTATGAATGTGCTGGTAACAATAATTTGAGAATGTTCTTTCTTACTGACTGTAGCACATCATTAATGGCCTCTGCTGTTGGTAAGTGAGCAGAGGCCTGTATTTCAGGATGGCTCTGTGTTAAAGTTTGAGTTTTCTCCTGA
Source organism: Tringa tobata (assembly GCA_033628505.1). Lineage (NCBI taxonomy): Eukaryota > Metazoa > Chordata > Aves > Charadriiformes > Scolopacidae > Tringa > Tringa tobata. The sequence goes on from JAHREE010000257.1 coordinate 1,702,036, forward strand.
TTATTTTCTTACGGCCTTCTGTGACCCAGAGACAGCTGCTAAGTGATAGCTGTAGTGGTATCTGCCTGGAGTTGGATTACACGAGACTTAATGACAAATTATTTCCTCAACTGTGTTCTGTCATTTCCTTGGAGAAAACTAGTTACGTTTCTGGAAGTTAACTGGTAAGTGATCTGGCTGATGTTTACCGCCAGTGAAGATGTTCCTAGGTTGTTTCTCAGCTGTCTGGTGTTTCACAGTGCAATGAGACTGATTTGTGTGTGTAATTGTTTCCTGGGGAAACTTTATTCATGTGCACTGGCAGCCCAGAAAGCCTAATCCTGGACTACATCAAAAGTGTGGCCAGCAGGTCAAGGGAGGTGATTCTACCCCTCTGCTCTGTGCTCGTGAGACCCCACCTGGAGTCCTGTGTCCAGCTTTGGAGCCCTCAACGTAGAAAGGACATGGGCCTGTGGCCACGAAGATGATCAGAGGGATGGAGCACCTCTCCTATGAGGACAGGCTGAGAGAGCTGGGGTTGTTCAGCCTGGAGAAGAGAAGGCTCTGGGGAGACCTTAGAGCAGCCTTCCAATATCTGAAGGGAGCTACAGGAGAGCTGGGGAGGGACTCTTTGTCAGTGAGCGTAGTGACAGGACTAGGGGGAACAGTTTTAAATTGGAAGAGGGGAGATTTAGATTAGATACCAGAAAGAAATTCTTTCCTGTGAGGGTGCTGAGACCCTGGAACAGGTTGCCCAGAGAAGCTGTGGCTGCCCCATCCCTGGAGGGGTTCAAGGCCAGGCTGGATGGGGCTTTGAGCAACCTTGTCTGGTGGGAGGTGTCCCTGCCCAGGGCAGGGGGTTGGAACTGGATGATCTTTAAGGTCACTTCCCACTATTCTATGGTTCTATGATTCTATTTATCTCAATAATGCTAGCTTCTGTGATAGTAGGGATCTGCATTTCTCACCTGTCTGTACATTAATAGAGGTCCATTATTGAGATCCAAGTTTGAACCACACACAAAACTAGTAAGTGGTTGAAGAGACACAATTTACCTACCTCTGCCACGTACGGTAAATCATAAACTTCCCTTGAAATGAATATATTGAACCTTGCCTACAACTTTGCAGGATTCTGTAAAGGAGCATAAATCTTAGATGTGCTTTGTCTAAACCAATTCTTTTAAGTGATGTAGTTGCTTTTAGAACACAACACTTATTCACTGGGCTTAATAAATGGATTCTTAAATTCATGATTGGTGAAAAGCAACATTGCTACGTGTTTGAACAAACATGGTCAAATCCTGACAGTAAAATTTTTACAGCATTTCTAAAGATTATGCCACTTCTGTTCTAACTTTCAAATTGTTTATGACTTTAAACTGTGTAATATTTATGCTAAATTTGCAGTTCCTGTAGAATACATATAATATGCTTATTCTTGCTTGCTTCTTTGTCTAATCGCTCTGGTAACTCATTTCATCCCTTCTGTTACATAAATTAAATTTTCTTCTATTTGAAAGCTCTGTGGAGTATATTCCTTTGCCCAGTTCTTAAAATTGGACTTTTTCTTGCTCCAGCTTGTCCCTTCTGCTCATCTCAAGCCTTGTGTGTTGAAAGAAATGTGGAGGTTTTGGGAGTCCCCCTCCCCTCCCTCCTCATTCCGTTTTAGAGTGCCTGGCTTGCACTTGTTTTCCAAAGTGATTGTTTCCTTGCTTTTCTCCCTTGCTAAAAGCTGTTTTGGAAGAGGAGAGGAACTTTTAAAAATCTTTGCAATGTAATCCTAAAAAATTGTATGTGATGGAAAAGGCACGGACAGTGCAAGAGTAAATAGACCTCCCTTCACCACAGTGATTTTTCACGATTTCTGTTGTCTATAACCCTTGCTTCTCATCATCCTTGGTTAGATGGTCAAACCTGGCTAGCGTATTGCATGTCCTTAGAAACCTACTCTACAGATGTCCAAAAAGTTGCACCTTGTTTATAGGGAATTACTATATAGCATACAAAATACAAACACCTGTAGGACTTGCTGTTGTGAGTGGTCACAATGAAATCAGTGGTAGGTTTTGTTGAGAGCAGTACCCACAGAGTGAGCGTCACAGGAAGCATCCGAGAAAGAGCGGTAGTAATGCAAGTTGTTTTGAGACCTAAATTAAAATGTAGTATCTTAACTTATGATTATGGTTTGAATTAGTAGTTTGGATTAACAGCAAAAAAAGGCTGTGACAAATATGGCATATAGGCGATAGGAAAAGGCTATGTTTAAAATGTTTAATGCAAGTTTATGGAGCAGGCAAAACCAAACAGGTTGAATCACTAAAAATTGTGATGACTACCTTTCGAATGACATGGTTTGGTTTGGTTCCACTCCCCCTTTCCCCCCCCCCTTGCACATTTCTCTGTGAAATACAGAGAGTGGCTGTTCTGCTGAATAAAGTTGTGCGATAGCCTAAGACCATGAATGTACACTGCATATGTGATGTTAACGGGGTTTTTCTGTTCCTACTAACGATAAAGATCAGCTGGCTGTTGGGGAAGGACTAAATCTTAAATCCTTTTTTTTTCAGTCAGAAGGAAAAACGGGAAATGACTCTCAGTAGCTCAAAGTCAGACACGAAATAAATCGAACGACTGATAATTGTATCAGATGATGCTTGGTTAATTAATGTATAGAATCGTTCTAGAGGTTGGAGCACTTCTTTAAGTAGCAAGTGTAAGAATAAAGTATGCTTAAGTCTTATCTCAGAAATGCCTTTGCCAAGATGTGTTTAAAAGAAATTCTGCTGTAAGACTAATTTAAAATAACCACTAACTTTACTGATTACAAAACTCAAGTGTTTTGAACTCTTTTAAGAAAAAAATGTAGCAATATGCTTTTTGAACTTAATGAATATTTATTTTTAAACTGTTTTAAATATAGATGAAGTGAGTATTTTTAGAAATGCTAGTCACTGTCACTGATTTCTGGGTGGTCTCATTATATGACTTTCCATTTTACTGCAATTTCCCAAAGGGAATTTCATCTGTTAATTTATTTCTGCTGCAGTTAATTGCTAATCTGCCTACTTATGCTAGAGAGGAAGCGGACATTTTTTGTAGTTCTTGTAAATTAAGATTATTTGTCAGAATACTTTTTTTTTTTTTTTCCTGGTAACAGGAAACAAAAGGGTATGTTTCAGGGACAGTATATATAGCTGAGCAGAATTTTTACAATAAAAACACCCCCGATGTCTTATGGGCAGTCTGCACAGCTGTCGGTGGGATCACTGGAGTGCTATCTTCCTGAAATATTAGAAATGTGGGTTAATCAGGCTGCAGATAGAGAGCTCGGGTAGTTACACTTGGCTCTAGGAGCACTGGGCCTGGCCCACTCCCTTCCCAGCCGTGGCTTCATTTAGCGGCTCTGGCTTCTGAAGAAGCAGATCCTTATTTGAATGATTAATTTGCTGCAGGAGAGCATCAGGTGCCTCTGCGTTGCCCGTACTCTGCTGCCAGGCTCTTAACTGGAACATTGGTGACCAGCAACCTACCTGCCTGAGAAGGGTCCTACTTCATCCTTGAATACCTTGATGGCAGAGATGGATTTTTAATTTGGTCTGTTACGCTCAACTGATTTCCTCCCCCCCCCAGCTGTTTTCTTGTTAAGTTTCTCTTGGGTACCTGACACAGATTGTGAAAGGCTATTTTTTTGGTTGGTTGATTGGTTCCAGAGAAGAGCCACCAAGCTGGTGAGGGGTCTAGAGAACAAGTCATATGAGGAGAGGCTGAGGGAACTGGGCATGTTTAGTTTGGAGAAGAGGAGGCTGAGGGGAGACCTCATTGCCCTTTACAACTCCCTGAAAGGAGGTTGGAGAGAGGTGGGGGTTGGCTTCTTCTCCCAAGGGAATCATGACAGGACCAGAGGAAATGGTCTGAAGTATTAGATTAGATATTGGGAAGAATGACTTTACTGGGAGAGTGGTCAGGCACTGGAACAGCCTGCCCAGGGAGGTGGTGGAGTCACCATCCCTGGAGGTAGTTAAGAAACGTGTAGACATGGCACTTCAGGGCATGTTCTAGTACCCAAGACTGTTGGGTTGGGGTTTTTTGGGGTTGGTTTTTTTTTTGGGGGTGTGTATGGTTGGGCTCGATGATCTCAAAGGTCCCTTTCAACCATGAAGATTCAGTGATTCTGTTTGGGTTTTCTTTTGGCTATGCCTCCTTCTGGGTTATCTCAGGTCATTTTATAGTTCACTCCCAGTCCTTATTTTTCTAAATTCCTGAAGTAGTGACCTACAGGGAAATACTGACCCACTGATAAAAGCTACTTCTTGCTAGGGAGCATACTTTCTAGTTAATTTTCCATTCCTTATTAAGGAGAGTAGCCTGAGTTTCTCTATATTGCATCTGCATAGACAGTGATCTTGTGTGATCCGTTGAGCCTGAAGAAAGGTATGGATTGAAAGTTGGGTGTGCAAATGTTACTAAATTAGCTTTCCTTAAGAGACCTTGTGCTGCTGTGTGTCGCCTTTAAGGTCTACCATAATCTGTTGGTGTTTCAGGCCTGCTTGGACTTAGAAGCACTGAAGTCCTGAAGGAGGACAGTAACTTTGCGTGTGGAGCGCTTTGACATTGCTATAAACTGAAATTTCTTTGCCTGAAGTGGCTTTCTTTTCTCTTGAGGTATGTGAGGAGGAGGTGGTCTACAGTGATTATCTCTAGATTAGTAGGCATGTCTAGATGACCTTCCCTGGGATTGTTTTCGTTATTCCTTGAATCTTCTGTTACTGTGAAATAGAAAACCAGGAGGGGTTTTCTGTAGGTTCGACACCTGTTATGTACTTTTGGTAGTGTGTCAAGTGGAAATATATATATGTAAATGTCTTGTATAATCTCATTTGTCTGATGATGCCTCATCTATCTGATGGAGGAGACACAAAAAAGTACAATAATATAGATGTTTTGTAGTAAAAATGATTTTTGAAAGGCAGTGATAGATTTATTCAGCATCTTGGGGCACAGGGAAGTCTAGGTATCAGTAAAATTTTGTAACAGCTTGTATGTGCCCTGTAGATTTTGAAAGGACACTGAATTAGCTGTTCAGTGTCTGAGTTGAAGAAAGGCAGAAATTAACATGAAGTATTAGGGAAACAGACCAATGAAGACATATAGTTTCAATTTACATGTAGCTTGTGATCTTTTTAGCTGTAGTTTTTTTTCTGTATTTATGTAACCAAATTTCTTTTTATGTAAATACTAGTATTTTTCTATTTGTAAGGAATGATGTTTAATTTAAATAATCTGTGGTCTTGAACAAATAGCAGAAAGCAAAGGTTTTATTTTATTATCATCTGCCACGAGTTAAGCAAAATGACATGATTTATTAATGACTACAGCCTTTGTTTATATGTGTACATATGAAAGAAATGGATTAAACTTGGATGTAGTGCTTACAGCTTCTTAAGCAATAGAAAACCACATCGGTTTCCCTGGTTGTCTTCCTGGCTGTGCTGCCAAAATGAGGTGAAGGTTGTTCTGTTACCAGCTTTGTTAATCCCAAAGGTTTTGTGTTTGTTTTCACTCCATCCTTTGGATGCATGCACAGTAAAAGTCTGGCTCGCTGTCGTGCCTAGTCTCGCTCACAATCAACCTGTCAATGTGTTTTTCTTGCTGTTTTTGACTGCCCCACGATGCTCACGGTGTATGTATGTGTCCAGGTGCTTCGCTTGCCGGAGAGGTCATAGTGGCACCCTCTGGCCTTGGCCATCAGAGGGCACCTCAAGAGTGAGGAGCAACGTAACCCAGGAGAACTCTGCCTGAAACGCAGCCTTTCTGTACAGAGATTGGCATTCCTTTAAGGAGGAGATGAAGACAGGGGATTGAGCTCTTAATTCTAAAGAAAAATGTGTTGTATTTGGTCTAATGTGGAATGTATGGAAATGAGGTTGATTATATTCTCTTGGTATACACCAAATGCAAATAAGCATTTCACTAAATGTCATTAATTTTTAGTTCTGTGATTAATCTCCCTGTATCTGTCAGTAGGAACTGATAAGCAAAAGTTAAGAAATGATCAACAGTTAAAAATTCTGATGATGTCTTAACAGTAGCCTCATGAATCTGCTTGCATGTGGCATTCATAGTTATTAGGCTTTTACGTGTTTGTGATGTGTAGCTCACTCTGGTTTTTAATCTGGTGTAGCAGGTATCACCTGGTGCATTCGAAGTTTTCAGTGTCTGAGGCAATACTATGTTTTGTCCATGATGTTATGACTATATAGATTAATCTTTGAGTCATTAGACTTCATTCCATAAGGTTTAGCATCAACTAAAGCAAGTATCTGACCATAAATGAGTAATTATGTTTTTCTCTTAATTATTGCTGAGACAGCCTAGCGTTGATTTTTTTTTTTTTTTTTTTTAATGGGCAATTCCTGTTCTTGTTTTCTCTCCTTAGTCTCTTAGTTAATTTTGTTCCTAATGTCATTGTATTCTTGTTAAAAGGGCACTTCTCATTCCTTTTTTTAACAATCTATGTTAAAAGCTTTGTATTATCTTTAGAAGTGATTCTTTCATAATATTTTTTTACCAACTAACGCTGATACTGGAAAATAATGCTCTTTTGACTAATGGATAAGATGAAAAACCGTGTTACTAATCAACTAGTTACTCATCCATTTTGAAAACTTTGCTTCTGTTTTCATGTCTTTTCAGCTTTCTAAGATTATTATTTGTGCATTTTCCTTCAGCATCCTTTCAGGTTCCCTCCAGTCTTCTATAACCTGAAGTACTGCATCACCATCAGTGCACATCTGGCTGTAAGAGTCACCCTGTGTTTAGAGCTTTGGTTTTGGCCTTATGTGCTTATTTGCTTCTGCAGTGATCCGTTCTTGTGGCGAGATAAAGCAATACAATACTCTTGAAATATATTTGACACGTTTTCTGACATAATTTGTCTGTAAGCAGCATTTTTTCTATGGCTCATTTTCGCTGTTTTCTTCCTGTACCGAAGTCTTTTCCTACAGCTTGTGACAGTCTTTCTCAACATCATAAAAGTAATAAGAGAAGTAGGACTTCATCAGTAGCAGAGATCTGACTTAAAAATCCTAACTGTAAGGTGTTAGTGCTACCTTAGTGATAAAAGTTGTCTTTCCTGTATTTTTCAGTTACATACTTGCATTTCTAACCTGTGTTTGTGAAGTCAGAATAGCAGTGTGCTGTATAGACTTGTGTACTGCATTGAACTGAAAATACAGTTTAATTCTGCTTCTTTGGTTTTGTCCTGTGCATACCTAAATGCTTAGAGCAAGGCAAATGCAGTCTTTTGGGCAAACTTAACACCATACAAATGTTCTGTGCTTTCCTCATTTTCCCAGCCTATACTAGAATCATCTGATGAGTTAGGGATGGACAAATGTAGTCAAAGTCTTATTTTGTGAGTGATACTTCCAAGCAGGCTGGGACAATATACAGTTGTTTTCATCTGTCATTTATTAAAGGCATTAGGTGCAGAAAGTTTGAGTTTGGGAGGGCGGGGGGAAATAGCATTTTATTGCATGTGCCTTTTCGTTTTGACTTATTGAGCTGGCTTTAAAGAGCAGAGATAATCTCTTAGACAAATAATTTCCCTTTAATCCTGGCTTCGTAAAACAATGTCACTTATGGGTTGTGGGGTGACTGTCATTGCTTTGGCATGTTATCAGAGCTGTTTTCTGTTTTCTCCTTATCTCTTCCATTGTCTCTTGCACGTATTTGAAAACAATTTTATTTTCCCAACCTCAGTAACCTTATTGTCCTTGTCTCAGATAATTTTTCTCCTGCTTGAATATTCTGTACAGGCTTAGGCTTGGAGAGGTCACAAGTTAGTATGAAAAGAAGTTATGTGTCTTATGCCAAGCGAAGAGTGGCATTTCATGTGATTTTCAAAAACCATTAGAGAAAACGTTGTAAAAAGCAAAATTCAAGTTTAATTGATGTGCAGATTTGGAGTTTGGGTTTTTGTGGTCACAGAGATATTGGGTTATGTTGACTGCTATAGGACGTCTGCTTAGTAAGACTTGTCATCATAGAGTCAATAGAGTTGTCTAGATTGGAAGGGACCTTTTGGATCATCAAGTCCAGCCATCAACCTAACATTGAGGAAAAACCATCCCTAAACCATATCTTTAAGCACTATGTCAACCCGTCTTTTAAATACCTTCAGGGATGGTGCCTCAACCACTTCCCTGGGCAGCCCATTCCAAGGCTTAATAATACTTTTGGTGGAAAATTTTTTCCTAATATCCAGTCTAAATCTCCCTTGGTGCAACTTGAGGCCATTTCCTCTTGTCCTATTGCCTGTGACTTGGGAGAAGAGACCAACCCCCCCTGGCTACACCCTCCTTTCAGGGAGTTGTAGAGAGTGAGAAGGTCTCCCTTCAGCCTCCTCTTCTCCAGGCTGAACAACCCCAGCTTCCTCAGCTGCTCCTCGTAAGACCTCACCTCCAGATTCCTCACCAGCTTCATTGCCCGCACCTCAATGTCTTTCTTGTAGTGAGGGGCGCAACACACATCAGTGTGTTTCAGAAAATAAAGTATTTAATGAGTATTTTTAAAAAGAAAAAAAGTGTCACACAACACATCTGATCACAGTTAAGTGAGAAGATCACTAGGGCCTTTTTGGTGTCCAAGTGTTGTGCTAAACCAATCTACAAAAGAATTCGTAAGTTGTCTCTCATTGACAAGTGATTATTTGTTATTATTTGCTATTGGTGTGTTGATAAACTGCCCAGAACAAGCCCAATCCATATTTGTGTCTAGTCACTTCTAACTTGTATATCGACCTTATGGTTTTTTTATACTGTATTTAACAGTGGCTTTGTTGAACTATGTAGTAAGTAGCTTTTTTTGTACTTTATTTAGTCTTTCTCTACACAGGTTATTTTCTGTCATGAGAGCATGCCACAAGTAGTTGTGAGCAGCTTAGACCCTTTAGGGCTTTACAATTACTCAGCTGCCATGGCAAAACAGATTTGATGCTAGCAGCAGGAGTTCCTTGGCTAATATAAATACTTGAACTAGCAATTACAGCCTCTGATCCTCTGCCAATAGTAATTACATCCTCTCTTCCTCTGCCCCAAGGGAAGTGAACTGCTGTAACTCGGGACAGCTTCTGCTGTCTGTTGCTATCAGACACTTGGCCAGTACCCATTGTATATTTTCATGGCTCCCAATGGATCATAAGGTGTGGCTTGAACACTAGAATAATACAAAGAATACAAAGGATATTTACTCACAGGTTTTGCCTAACACTATGTTGGTCTTGATTTAGAAAATGGATACTGGATCTGTTCAAAGACTAATGCTTGGGGAATATGTTCTTCATAAATACTTTTTTTTTTTAAATGCCCCCGTTATTTGAGGACATACTGTAAAGTACTTCTCTCCTGAAATGCAGTGGTAATGCCTGGTTGGGCTCTTCTTTAGGTTGGGTATTCTTTTGCACATTCAACTGGCTTCAAACAGCCACTTCTGTCTTTCTAACCTGTACACTTTTGGTTGCTGGACTCCCTAGTCTTTTGCAGCCCTTGAGCTACAGTTATTATGTGCATTTTTTTGCTCAGTGTCTATTTCATTAGTCATCTCACAGTAAGTATATGCACTGGCTAATGGGAGCAGCTTTCAGACTTACTTCCAGATGATCAGTAGTCAGAAAAAAAATACAGGCTGGTGAGAGTCATGGTCCTAATAGCACCTTCGGATATTTTCCTAGTGTCCTGTCCATGAAATCTGTCCTTGAAAAGTAGTAGACACACCTCAGTTGCTAGTAAACTCTTCTGTTTGTCTGCTAATTTTTTCAATTACGTTGTTATCTGATTAGGGGGCTAGTTTCCTGTGATTATTTTGTTGTTTAGATACTTTAGAATTTAACATACTGAAAACTTGTAATTGGCATATAACGCGTTTTCCCTGTAGAGTCTCTGCTGGTGTGTACAGTTTATGTTCTTTTTTTATCGTGTTTTGCTTTCTGAGAGATAATAGTGTCTCTCACCTAATATTTTCCTGTGAAACTTGCTAGGATTTTGTGTCTTTCAGATTCTTTTCTCTATCAATTGTGGTGAGATGGGCTAAGATGGGTAAAAGTTGTTAATTCTAACACTTAAAGATGAGTGTAGATAGCAGGATCACTCATCACTCCTTTTTTTTTTCTAGGAAAAATGGGCAAAGTAGTTGTCATGCTGTTTACTTATGTTTTGATTTGCTGGTCCAACCTTGGTTGAAAATGTGTCTGTCTTTGCCAGTGAAGCTGGATTAGTTGTTTTCCAGAGGGGACACGGAGACTGAAAGGTACAGTGTCTTGATGACATTAAATGTAATGCTTTTCATAGGATTCATCTTCAGGAAAGGTTGAATTGCTTTTCTACTCTAGTTAGGAATGGATTTGCTGGCCTGCATCTAAGATTCTGTTAAGAGAGGTCATTCTGTATAGTTCTCTATGCAATTGCCCTTTGTCTTGAAGAGTCACTGGCTTTCATGTCCAGGGTGGTTTCTGTCAAATACGTATTTGAATCTAGTGGAAGGCTTGTTAAGAAGAGTATGTGCAGGATGAGGACATCACGTAAAATAGTTGATGTTCATCTTTGCCCTTTACTAAAGCTCTATCTAGACAAAATTTAGTATTAGCAATGTGTCCTTGTGGCAAGGAGTTCTAATGGGACAGCATTAGAATGGGTGGAGTGTTGCTGGCATGTCAAGGGAGGTGATCCTTCCCCTCTACTCAGCGCTGGTGAGGCTATACCTGGAGTACCATGTCCAATTCTGGGCTCCCCAGTAGAAGAGAGAGAGATAGACATACTGCAGAAAGCCCAGCAAAGGGTCACTGAAATGATGAAGTCCCTACTGGACTCTGTGGGGAAAAGCTGAGTGAGCTGGGACTGTTCACCTTAGAGAAGGCATGGCTTGGAGGGATCTTATCAATGTCTATGTAGATACCTGAGGATGACTGGGTACTAGCACAGGTTGCCCAGACAGGTTGTGGAGTCTCCCACCTTGGAGATAATCAAAAGTCAGCTGGACATGATCCTAGGCAACCAACTCTGGGTGGCTCTGCTTGAGAATGGGGATTGTACTATATGGCCTCTGGAGGAGGTTCCTTCCATCATCTCTGGATATGTCTTTTCCAACCTCAACAGTTCTATGATTCTGTGGTTAGGTAGAAAAGCAGCAGAAAGAGGTGGCCAAGCCAGTCCATTTGACATTTACTATTATGGCTCATAACTTAATGGCGCTTTTTACTTTCTCAGCTTCTGTGTCATGGCTTTAGAGATTCAGGCAATCTTAAGCAAGCGTGTATGGAGTACATCACTTGCCACTTGATAGCAGCCTTGTTTGTGTACAAGGTCTCTGTTCTGTACCAGATGTATTCAGGAAGGACATCTTGGTGGGATAGCTATTTCTTTTCACGAGTGTGCTCCATGTTGTACATTTCATTACAATACCATTGCGTGCAGGACTAATTTAAACAAGCCAGGAGAAGTTACTCTCCACAACTTCTGCTTTTCCCATGTTCACGTCTAACTGTATACATGCTTTAAGATCCAAGATCTTGCCAAGCTGTGTGGTGAAGGTGTCTGAATTTGTGTCCTAATGCTTCAAGAGCTTTGATTGGAGTTCTGTCAGTCTGGACTGAGCTGTGCTGTGCTTTCTTTCTATTGCGTTCTCTCCTTTGCCTCATCTTGACTGGTCATCTTTCTTACTGGTTCTGTAAAATACAGTGCTCTTGCCATTGTTCTTGGTTAACATCAAGGGGCGAACCACATCTAACTGTTGAAGATGGGAAGGAAGTGGTCTTATCCTTATGCAAACATATCTGGTTAATGGCTATTCAACATGAAAAACTAGGACAAAAGACAGGACAAGTAATAATAAATTAAACACCCAGATACACAGACTCTGAGGAGTGGGCAATAATTACAAAGAAACCAAAGAGCAAAGCTATCAGACTCTTGATTGAAGGAGCAGCTCAAAGCCTTGAGGGAAACAAGATTATCACGTGTCTCATGGCAAAGAGCAAATTTATGGGATATCTGAGGGGCCTTGTGGGATTGTTTAAGAGTTATTATGGATCACCTAATGGAAGAGCCAAAGGCAGGAAAAGGGAGCGTAGGAAATCTGCTGATAATTAGGTTTGTGCCCAGTGCCTTCTTGCTGCAGTAATAACTTAATGAGAAAATCTATCTTATTAAACGCTATTCCTAATTATTTTCTTAGTTGAGGTTTCTCTCTGTTCCCTGTGTGCGTGGTGCTGGTGAACTTCAATGCGGAGTAGCTGGTGGGTACCCTCAGACCTCTGAGAGCCGGAGCCCATAGGTCTGGGGGCAAGATACTGGAGACAGCAGAGGGTTTGGGAGGTGGGGACTGATGTCCAAGCCAGCTTCTAGAGGGACAGTCAGGGCTTTGAGAGGCAGCCTCTGGGGAGACCACGGTTTGTGCACAGCTACGAGAGGCTCATATGTATGACATCAGCCAACACGTATGAACAGATCAGGCCACTTGTATAGTGTCTTTATGCATGTGCTGTTTGTGCGTGTGTGGTGCCTCTTGTGTTTGTGGTGCTCTGGTGGCCAGCAGCGTCTGTACAGTGTGTGCATGTGCTACCAGACACCAATATAGGTTAGGGGTGCACCTGCTGGAAAAAGTTTCTCAGGAGAAGGATCTGGGGGTCCTGGTAGATAGTAAACTATCCATTAGCCAGCAATGTGTCCTTGTGGCCAAGAGGGCTAATGGAATCCTGGGCTGCGTAGGGAAGAGTGTGGCCAGTAGGTGGAGGGAGGTCATTCTCCCCCTCTGCTCTGCACTGGGGAGGCCACAACTGGAATATACTGCATCCAGTTCTGGGCTCCCCAGTTCAAGAGAGACAGGGAACTACTGGAGAGAGTCCAGTGTAGGGCAACAAAGAGGATGGAGGGATTGGAGCGTCTCCCTGGTGAGGAGAGGCTGAGAGAGCTGGGACTCTTCAGCCTGGAGAAGAGAAGGCTGAGGGGAGACCTTATTAATGCTTATAAGTATCTAAAGGGTAGGTTGAAGGAGGATGGAGCCAGACTCTTTTCTAGTGGTTCCCAGTGACAGGATGAGGGGCAACGGGCACAAGCTGGAACATGAGAAGTTCCACCTAAACATGAGGAAGAACTTCTTTTGGGTGAGGGTGCTAGAGCCCTGGAAGAGGCTGCCCAAGGAGGGTGTGGAGTCCCCTTCTTTGGAGATCTTCAAGCCCCACCTGGATGCAGCCCTGAGTGATGTGCTCTGGGCAACCGTGCTTTGGCAGGGGAGTTGGACTGGATGATCTCTAGAAGGTCCCTTCCAACTCTGTCAATTCTGTGATTCCGTGTGTGAGGGGTACATCATGAGCCTTGCTACTGGCTGGGGGCTAGGGTCAGGAGGTGTGGCAGCAGCGGGATGGTGGTGGTGGTGGACTGGGAAAGAGAACATCTGAGGGCCTTGAAGCTTTGGCTTCACGTTAGCTGCTTGCTCTGTGCACTTTGGCTTTTACTTAAAAGCACCAAGCCACAGGCCTTGATAGGAGGTCAAATGGAGGTCCCACGGCCATAGTTAAGTTCTAAGGCAACAATATTACGTTTCATTATTAAGTAGTTTTTATGAAGACTTGGTTTTCTGCTTCATGAACTTCAGTCCTAGGGGAAGTGCCCTTGTGTTAGAGTGTTTTTACTCAGAAGTAAAATATTTGTGATAATTGCAAACTTAAATAATCAGCATTTTGAAGAAAGGGAATGAAAAAATTGCACATTGTTGAAGGTGCTAGTGGCTTTCATTAATGCGAGTGCCTTTTCTTTTTGGAAAGAAGATATTTAAACATTAACTCTTACTCATACTTGGGGAAATGTCATTGCTGTTGCTGTCAACTGAGAGTTGAGATTAAGTAAAATATTTGAAAATGTTGATAAGTAGGCTTAGATTAATGCTGTTTTTTTAGCAGCATGAAATACAAGCGCCTGTCATGTCTTTAGGTCTATTCGCTAAAGATAAGAACGTAATCACTGGTACTTGAACATATGGGAAGCTAGGGCTTAAAACTCCTTCAAAGGTTGACAAGATTTGATTTTGCTTCTTAAAAAAATAAAGTCAACTGTAAAATACACATAACTGAGCAAAAGTATTCCAAATACCTTTTTACTTTTAGAAAACGTAGAGTATCTAAGTCTTGGCAGCAGAACAATTATTTCCAAGCAGAGAGAATAAAACACTGGAATTCAAATGCCTTTTTTTTGTGGATTGAAAGTCAGAGGTTGGCAGCACACAAACTCTTGTAATAAAACCTTTTCGGTGTTTGCTGTTACTTAAGAACAAGTATGGAATTCTTAAGGCTTACTTAAATTTATTTGAAGTTCCTATACAATAGTAACTTTCTGAAGGAAGAAAAAGTCAGTACGTGAAGATTTGGCAAGCTCATTAAACAGAAAATGCTTTGCAATAGGATCCTTTTTCCTTAAAAGTGAATGTCTTTACCCTGTGCTTAAAGACTGAACAGGAACGTAGCCTTTGGCAGCATCGACTGTGGTGAATGATGCTGGTCCCTAATGATAAATGTTTTTAAGATTTTTGTTAATTATTTTTCTCTGAAAGCGATCTAAGAGTAAAATGATCTCATTTCTAAAATTTCACTTCATCTTTTTCTTATAACTCCTGAAAAATGATTTAACAGTCTTGTTAGAGTTTGTGTCTAATTGCTAATCACTAGTAATTTTGAAAATTTCACTAATTGCAGTTGAAAACATGAACTTTTGAGGAAGCTTAGAGAATGGAAGTACTTGTATGGCAAATAGTAATGCTAGTGGTTGTTTGGAAATACTTGGTACTGGAGAACTGTGTCTTTGATTTTAGACAATTGTCATTCTTTTTAGCTTCCTTGATGCTTCGATGAGATTAGATTGACAGAATTTGTCTGATCTCCTGTGTTTTTTCCACGGAATCCCGGAATGGCTGAGGTTGGAAGGCAGCTCCAGAGGTCATCTGGTCCAATGTCCCAGATTGAGCAGGGTCATCTAGAGCTGATTTCATGGGACTGTCCAGGCAGGTTTTGATTATCTCCAAGGATGGAGACTCCGGGGCCTCTCTGGGCAACTTGTGCTGGTGCTCAGTCACCCTCATAAGGAGAAGGCATTTCCTGATGTTCAGATGGTACCTCCTGTGTTTCAGTTTGTGCCCTTTTCCTCTGTTCCTGTCACTGGGCACCCTTGAAAAGAGCCTGGCTCTGTCCTCTTTGCACCCTCCCTTCAGGTATTTATACACATTGGTAAGATCCCCCCTGAGCCATCTCATTATATGGTGTAGGGGAGGACTTTGTAGAGTAGGGTAGATGGTTGGACTCGATGATCCCAAGGGTCTCTTCCAACCTAGATGATTCTATGATCTCTTCTCCAGGCTGAACGGTCCCAGCTGCCCCAGCCTTTCCTCAGAGAAGATGTTCCAGTCCCTTCATCATCTTTGTGGCCCTTTGCTGGTCTCTCTGCAGTGCATCCATCTGAGATCTCTCTTGTACTGGGGAGTGCAGAACTAGACTGAGTAATTGATTCCCAGTAGTAAAATCCCATTAAGAAAATGAAATGTGTCCTCTGAAGTTCTGTAGTAAAACTGATTTATAATAACTGATTTTTATACAGTGGCAGATGTATATATTTCCTGTAGTGCCTTCTGAATGGGATGGGGCTTTAGTAATAGGGTTTGTCAAGATTAATAACTACATAACAGCTTTTTAACTTGGTATTTTTACGATGGTCAGCGTTGTAGAACAGCAGATGAAGCCCCGTAGCGGTAATGATAACTGGAAAATGAGATTTTAATCAAGTGGATTGGATGGGTCTATAGATGCTGGTTTCTTCTCTTTGTGACTGTGTCTTGTCTTCAGCATTGGAGAAATTTTGTTAGTGTAGTTATGGTTGTTCCTGAAGCAGTTTTGGAGCATATCGTTAGTGTTAGACTGATGAAGTTTGTGGTGGGAAAATCCTACGGTGGTTTCTGTCGGTGACTTTGAGGGTGCTTAATGAAGCAATAATGAATCTTGCATGCTTTTTAGTCAATTCCTTCTTATGTGGTATTGGTAGTAACTTCTACCAAATTAAGCAAAGATGTTGTTTTTCCTAATTTCCTGTTCATGAATGAAGGGAAGAGGGGAGGAAAACTTCAAAAGTATAACCTTAAAACCTTGGGGAAATCACTGATTCCTCAAGGTCTGAGTGACCTTGTCCCCCTCCAATAATGCTCTGTTGCTGCAAGTTAATTAAAGCAGCAACATGTAGTTGAACTGAAGAACAGATTCCAGGTTATCTTGGGAGTACTGGAATCAATGTTTTTTTTTGTGAATATGGGAGAAAGACAGCAAACTGTAGAAACTTCTGTTAATAAATAATGGCAGAAAAAGAACCAAAAGATCTGCGCACAGTCAAGGAACAGTAAGCAGTATTGAAGAGTTGGAGACATATTTGCATTTATCAGAAGTTGGTAGTGAAATAAAGTAAATGATTGCCTTTTCCAGGCTTGCTGTGAAGACAAGTGTTCCGGTACACCACTACTTAGTTTTAAAATTACTAGCTATCTGGAACTAGATATAAAAAAGGACTAAATTTCAAGTTGACAAAGCTATCACTAAAGGGCAAGCCAGTTAATAAAATCACTGAAGAACCTTCACAATTACTGGAGGTAGTATTATTTAACAGAAGATTTGGATTTTGCTGACAAGGTAGCTTTAAGTGGCTACTTCAGTCTGCATATAATTAAAGCCTGAAAGACACTATATACTGTTGTAAGAAAGATGGAATTAATAATCTGTTTTGGGGGAAGAATATCTAACGAGCATCTTGGTAACTGTCAACTTTAGCTTTACGTTAGATTGCCAAAAAGTACAAGAGATGGGTTCATTTACATACTTTCACCCTAACATGGAAGTGAAACGAGTATATGCACAAGTAATAATGATGGAAAAACCAGCAACAGTTCACTTACCAATTAAATAAGGTTTAATTATTGAAAAAAATTGCTTTAAAGACTAAATATTAATCTTCAACCCAGATGTTATTTATACCTCAGTATGAATATGAAAGCGAGGCATTTCCAAATGGAAAAAAGAAATCAATTACTTTCAGAAGCAAATGCCTCAGGAAAACATTAATTATTATTCTGAATGCATTTGACAAATGCTGAGCTGAAATTAGTGGAGTTCAGTTTCTTCAAAGTTCTTAAAGTATTAGGTAGATATCTAGGACACGCTAGCAAGGAGTTCTTCACAACTGTTAATTTGTTTCTTCTGCCGGAGAAGATGTGTCCTTTAACAGCTTGAATTAACTGACTAAGCATAAAAGGCATTTTATATGACACATATATCTAGAAAATATTTATAATTTTGAATATGTGTTTTATAATATAATTTCTTTTTATGTATAGATTTTAAATTGCTAGATATAGCATTTTAGCATCATTGATAATAACTATGGTGCCCCCCCCGCCTTTTAGAGTCCAAAAAAAGAAAATGAGAGTGCTAAGAATATAACTTAAATTCCATTTTTTTTTAATAGGTTAGCTGTTGCCTTTGATTTACTTTCCTTAAAACATTCTTAAAACTTTTCATTCTCTGTGATTTTCCTTGGGCTGGTTTGTGTTCCTGCGAAGGGTGTGCATGCGAGAGAGAGAAGAAAGCGGTGGGGAGTTTTATTTAATAACAAACCCAACCAAAACCAAACAACAAACCCACAAAACCACCTTTAGCCTTATATTGATGCCTATATCAACCACTAGAGATTCATAAGGAAAATTTTTATCTTGTCCTTTGAAAATGTCAGAGTTGTTACATTTGTAGTAGGAGCCCAGTAATGCCAATTCATATTATTTACTTTTTTCTTCCACGCATTTGGTGTTGCAATATGAAAATAATCTAAATGCATTAGGTATTAAATTATATTGGCCTTTGTTAAAAAAAAAAAGACAAAAACGGTACTGTCGAAAACATTTTTGCTTAAATAGTTTTGTTAGTTTTGAAAAATGTTATCTCCTATCATATAGATTGTGTGCGAACAACTCGCTTGGAACGAATGTCATATTAATTGTTTGCTTGACTTTTCATTGAGCATATTTCAGTGTAAGCGCTGCCGAAACAACTTTTAATAGCTGAAAAAAGCCTTGGCAAAAATTACTTATTAATTTTGTACAACACTTGAGATTTGTAACATGCTGTGAAAGGTTAAATCCCAACTTTTTTCCAAAGGAAATTGATCAGCTCTAAAATGTCAACTGTCTAGGTAGAGCAGCGTGCCGGCATGCAAACGCCGGTCTCTTTATTTCAGGTCCCCCAGCTGCATAGCATTTGCATTGTGACATTTTGGTACAACATTAGCAAGATAGCTGATGTTTCAAAATCAATCAGGTTTTGTTTGGTGTGAGGCAGCCTGCAACTTAGTTGGATGTGGAAGGAGTTTTTCCTGAAACGCGATTAAGTTGAATTTAGTGGGTTGGGGCAATACCTGCATCTCGTGACTTCCTAGTGGTGGTTGGAAGACCATGTAAGATTATCATTCTGAAATACCTTAAAAAATAAAAAAAAAAAAGGCAAAAGAAAGCAATGTTAAGACCTTCTCAGAAGTACAAAACTTTTCTAGACATTGTATTTTAAATTTATTTTAAGGCAAGTATTTTGTTGCCTGGTGAGTTTGAAAAGGAAGACAGAAAAATAAGCTGCCTTACTGGAGAGTTCATATTCTTTAAAATGACTTTTTAGGGAATTGCTAGCTAAAACTCAGGTTTTGTGGAAAATGAAGTGGTTTTGGTTTTGGTTTTGTTTTTCTTTAAAGTCTTAGAATTCCTGTTCATCACCAGTGCTTCTAATGAGAGAGAAATGTATTAAGGAGCCTTTTGTGACTAATACTTCCCCCATTTAGGCTGCGTTCCGGAATAAAAGGTACATCAAAACTAGTGTTCATCTCTGAAGACAATCAGATTGCAGTGGGGAAAAGGATTTGAGTGATTTATATTTGAAATGAGATATCAGTGTATAGTAGAGTCTCCCTTTTTTTAAATAAAAGCATAGTCTTGATTATATGCATTGAGAACCACTTGTAGTTGGACTCGTTGTAAGGGGGACTGAGACTTGAAAGCCTGTTATTTGCTGTAATCATGCTGGGTGTGTGCATGGTTCCTGTTGATCCTAAGCACTATAAATATGTAAAGAGCACTTTTATGTGTGGAGTGTATCTCTAATGATACAGTGACAATTATGCCACAGTCCTTAAGTAAGTGGAGCTAAGATGTTTCTACAGCAGGAGTTGTGACCTGTTCTGTACCTTAAAATGGGGGTGAGGGGAGGAAAGGCTCCCAAATGCTTTTGTAGCATCTCCCAGAGATTGTTTGTTTTTTCTTTAGATCACACAGAGACTCCAGAAGGATAGGTAAATCTAGATAGACTAGGGGTAAGGAGAAAAGGCCTGAATGAAGGTAAAAAACTTTTAACAGAAATATCTTACTGTCCTGTCATTTTTCAGATATCCCTGGTGAGGGGAGAAAGCTGGGATCTGTATTTCTAACTCTAAGATATGTTGTGCCTACTGTGCTGGACATAAAAAAAAATATGTGGGTGTCTGGTTTTGGTTACACCTGAAAAACTCCTTACAACGTTGCTGGCCAAACACATCTTTGAACAAAGCTTGTCTGGTTTTAAGGAGTTAGTTGAAACAAGCGTAGTGCCTAGTACTGTTAAATAGGTATCTCTGAATGGAGTCTCTCTTTCAAAAAATTCAAAAGAAAGGTGTGAATAGGTAAAATGGTGTTCTTACTACTTTCTAAAATTTGCTTGCTGGTTATCTAATTAAAATCTAACAAAAGTCTAACAACTTTAGTTATTCTGTGCCGCGTCAAAATCACTGTTATAGAAATTTGCTGTAGTTGTTCTTCACTAATGCGTTAATGACATTTAGTTGAAGAGTTAGAGAATGGAATATAGGAGTGTTATTTCTAAATTGTTGAAATCAGCATACAATGCACTTGTCATAGAGGTTTTTACTTGGCTTAATCTACTGGTTTTGTTACTGTTGCTACAAAGATGGAAAGAACTGCAATTGAGCAATGAAATTTTACAAGGTAAACACTTTTCATACACTATTTTTCTTTTTTCATCTGTGTGCTTTGTTGTCACAATTTCCTGTTATTTCTTGCTACTGTTAGTAGTATAACTGCTTCAAGTGTACTTTTTTAAAAATAATTTCTGTGGGTGGAGGATAGGTCTCATGAACCTTTGTTGACTGATTTATTTTTTTTTCCACCAAGAATTAGAAATTGTTATGGTATAAAACATTCGTGGGTAATGTGAAAAGACCATATAATTATCTTCTCAATGTTGTCTCCAGCAGCATTTAAGACTAGTTTGGGTAAAAAGTTGTTTAATTAGAGCATTTAAAAATAAAATGGAAAAGCAGCTAAGCCTGGATGGGATCTCTCCAGCTTGAAAGCTGAAGCCTGGTATTGGAGTAGTGGAAGGTTAAAATGGTTGTACAGGAAAATTGTAAGGAGATGTGCAATTGTAGGGAAAAATTAGCTAATGCATAACACTATATATTCTAAGCACAAGGTCTTCCTACATTTTTCTTTTACCTTTTTGGGAGGGTATAAAAAAAGTGCTCTAAATTAATATATTAAATTTGATAATTAAAAATAGTATAATTTGTTAGTATCATTTCAAATCGACACGGTGACTATACTTGTTACATTTGGAGGTGACTTCTTCAGGTCAGGTCTCTAGATTACTGGGTAAATAGCAGTGGGGGTTGAAGTTCAATTTTTTTTCTATCTTGAAGGGGTTAACTTTCTGTCTTTTAAATGGATATTTAAAAAAATCTAATTTGTAGTGGATTTTGACCCTTTGTATCTTAGTTAATAGTTACATATGTAGTTTCTGTTTTGTTTTTATTTTATTCCCCCAAGTTTGGGATGTAATTTTTCTTTTTTTTTTTGTGGGTTTTTTTTTTGGGGGGGGATGTGTTTGTTTCGTGTTTTTTTGTTGATGTTTTGGGGTTTTTTTGGTTTTGTTTTAATTTTCCTCTATTAATAGGGAAGGCTTGCTGCTGAGTGTAAAAGGAAAAAGGAGGTGATACAGAACCACCTTCAGGAGCTTTTGTATAAACCAGTAGCAGCCCTTTTTGGATTTCTGTAAGATAAGCACAAGTTTCACAGTATTTTGAAAGCTTAGGTGTCTAAGATGAAATTTATCAGCTTCTTATTTGTGTGAAATGTGATTACATATCTATGTGGTGGATTGACCCTGGCTGGCAGGAAAGCTTTTCCCCCCCTTTGCCTTCCCCAAGGGAGCAGAGAGAGATTCAGGAAGGGCAAAAATAAGGAAACTCATGGACTTCGGTAAAGACAGTTTATTAAGCAAAGGGGGGGGAAATGGAAAAAAAACCCAAGTGATGCTCACCACCAGCAGACCGAGATGCCCAGCCAGGCCCTGAGAAATGGCTACTGGAAAATGGGAAAACTGCTCCTCAGTTTTATTGCTGAGCGGGATGTTGTATGGTCACAGGTGATGGGAGACTTCTGCAGGTGGCAAAGGCTTTTCCCAGTTTGTTGGTTTTGAGTGTTTTTGTTAAAGCCTTTTCTTTAGTTTTCGTGGCTGCCTTGATCAGTCCCTACTTTAACCTTACTTTGCATTTGCATCCCTTCACACCCTTTTTTAGCGGTGTAACTATCCTAGCAGGAATAAATAGAGAAAAACATCCTAGGAATATCTTTTCAGCTGTGCCACAGAAGGCTCCCAAACCTATGTCTGGTCTTAATCCAGAACCTTGTTTCATTGAGCGGTGGAGAACACATGAAGGTGATGCTTGTTCTGGACCTGCCAGGGGAGATACAGGTAATTTAATTAAATAAATAATTTAGGTAGCCCCTGTAAAGAAGTGCCTGTATTTCCAAGAACTGCGGAGTGCCTGCTGGAAACCGTAGGCTCGGCTGTAAAAGTACTATGTATTTTGGAGGTGTGGTTAGCACTTGATAGAGCAGTGCTCCATCCAAAGTCTCTGCGAGCCTTCTTCAAGTAAATTTTGGTATAAAGCTTGGAGTTATGAAGGAAGAATTTACTGGGGGGGAGGGAGGAGGGGAAGCAACATAACTTTCCAGGGACTGAGTGTTCTTTGAGATACCTTGTCCCTGGACATAATCACAGCACAGTCACCTTCCCTTTTAAATATGAGTCCCTTAGGATGTAGTCCTGCCTGTCTGGGTGTTAAAAGAACTGAGGATGCAAAAGCACATGAAGCCTTGCTTGTACAGTGTTTAGAATCACAGAATCACATGGGCTTGGAAGGGACCTCTGGAGATCATCTTGTCCAACCCCCTGCCAAAGCAGGTCCACCCAGAGCAGGTTGCACAGGAACGTGTCCAGGTGGGTTTGGAATGTCTCCAGAGAAGGAGACTCCACCACCTCCAGGGCTCTGCCACCCTCAAAGTGAAGAAGTTCCTCCTCATGTTTAGGTGGAACTTCTTATACTCAAGTTTGTGCCCGTTTCCTCTTGTCCTGTTCCTGGGCACCACTGAAAAAAGACTGGCCCCATCCTCCTGACACCCTCCCTTTAAGTATTTCTAAGCATTGATCAGATCACCCCTCAGCCTTCTCTTCTCCAGACTAAAAAGACCCAAGTCCCTCAGCCTCTCCTTGTAGGAGAGATGCTCCAGGCCCCTCATCATCTTTGTAGCCCTCTGCTGTCCCCTCTCCATCAGTTCCCTGTCCTTCTGGAACTGGGGAGCCCAGAACTGGACACAGTGCTCCAGATGGGGCCTCCCCAGGGCAGGGCAGAGGGGCAGAATGACCTCTCTCGACCTGCTGGCCACTCTCTTCTTGATGCCCCCCAGGATGCCATTGGCCTTCTTGGCCACAAGGGCACATTGCTGGCTCATGGTCATCCTGCTGTCCACAAGAACTCCCAGGTCTTTTTCCTCAGAGCTGCTCTCCATCAGGTCACCCCCAACCTGTCCTGGTGCAGGGGGTTATTTCTCCCCAGGTGCAGCACCCTACACTTGCCCTTGTTAAATCTCATCAGGTTCCTCTCTGCCCAACTGTCCAGCCTGTCCAGGTCTTGCTGGATGGCAGCGCAGCCCTCTGGTGTGTCAGCCAGTCCTCCTAGTTTTGTGTCATCAGCAAACTTGCTGAGGGTACATTCCATCCCTTCATCCGGGTCATTGATGAATATATTGAAGAGGACTGGAGCCAGTACGGACCCCTGGGGAACACCAATGTTACAGACCTCCAGCTGGATCCTGTGCCACAAATAACAACCCTCTGAGCTCTGTCTTTCAGCCAGTTTTCAATCCACTTAACTGCCCATTCATCTAACCTGCACTTCCCAAGCTGAGATATGAGGATGCTGTAGGAGACGGTGTCAAAAAAGCCTTGCTGTGTTCCTTGAAATAGGAAAGAAATAGCATGAGTGCCAGCACAGGTAGTTCTAGGATTTTTATTTTTTTTTAAAAAAAGTTGGCCTTAACAAATTGTGTAGAGGCAAATCATGGCCTGTGGATGCACATGTGGACAGCGTGCCTTCAGTCGCTCCTTTTGTTCTAGGAGTACTTAGGAGTTGATAAGGAAATACTTTTGGTAATAAGTTACATTTTAAGTTTTCTATGCACTCTCCTATAGGAAGTGATGGGGTTTTTTTCCTGGGAAATTGTAGAAAGAGCCTGGAGTAATTCAGTAGCCTACCTCAGCTAAAAGTAATGTTTGCCACAAACCCCTTCTTTCTATGCTTTTTTCAATGACATCCAACTTAATGTGATTTTTTTTTTTTAAATGTATTCATCAAAAGGTCTGACAGCATATTAAAATTTTCTTGTGCAATACAGCTAATTAGAACATCTCGTTTAGGAAGTAAACTGTGAAAATCAAAATTCTCTCATCTTTTTTTTTTTTTTTGTGCAGAAAAACACTTAGAGAGCAAATAGCTCTTACAGGATAACACCAAACTCAAGAAATTCACACACTCCTAAAAAATTGAGACAAGTTAATTGAGCCATGATAATCTTCTTCTTAATTGCCATGTATAAAAATGTCATTGCCTTCCTGATAGCATGTGGAGCTGCTACTTAACACTTAAGGCTTTCACTTTCAGTCAAGTTAAATTGTTTTTTTTAAGGTTCATTGTAAGTCTTTGGTATCTTGCAATTTCACGTGCTGGTCTTCTGTTTGGATGGGGGAAAGGAAAACAGACCAATTCTTAGTCATCATCCTACCTTATTATTACTTAAAGAACCGCCGCCAAATCTTAAATAATTCTAATGTTCATGTAATTTTCCAATCATTGCATTCTTTCTGTGTTCTCAAACTGCTACCTTCTTCATGCCATATGAAAATGTCCTGGTTTTGTGCTGTGTCTAAATTTCATTGCAGAGTGATTGGAAAAATACTGCAGAATTTCAGTTTGGATGCTGTAATTGGAATTATAATTTTCTTTTAGAAAACAAGACATCAAATTCTTAGCTCTTTGAAAACACTAGCATTAATTTATCACCACCTTTGTAAAAGCTAATTTTATTTACAGTGTGGTGGCTCTCTCGTGCAGCTTTTTCTAGGGTATATTTATTTATGGCTTATAAATAGAAGTTGCAGCCTGCTAGTTAGTCCTACTTCAGTGCTTGCCTTTACTGGTGTGTTGGAGCCAGCAAGGTGAAGCTGCACCGTCGATGCTAAAAGTTAGTTTAGGTTTTCATTGTCTTTTAAGTAAGATTTTTTAAGAAATATGTATGCTATTGTCTTTTAAGGAAGATTTTTAAGAGGTATGCGTGTTATTTTAAGTTACCTGTAAAACACTTAAGAAGTTGATGATTTGTACGATGTGAAATACGTTGACACTTTAAGCTTGTACAAAGGTAATTTTCAAAATACAGCCTAGCTTGGCAGCAATAGCATCATGAAATCCATGTTATATTAAATACATTGTATTAGATGTATGTTCGCAGTATCAGAACTGCTATGCTTGTAACTTTGATGGGTGTACTGGTATTAAGCAAATTTAACACATTTTTCCAATTATTTTAGTTAATACACCAATTAACTAGTATTCTGCAATAGTGTGACGTGTACTTGTTGATTTATAGACTGTTAGGTTTATTTTTTCAGGAAATGAGTCATATGAAACAGTTACAAGAAAAAAGTATGTATTTAGTTTAGAACAGTCAAATCACAAAATACAAGTTCTGCCCATTTCTAAAAAAGCTCTTTACAGAGAGGCACTATGTAAAAGTCATATAGTGATAAATATTATTATTATAACAACATAATTGTTTTTCTATACAAATGTAAATTGTATATAATATGGCTTAATGGACTATGTTTACATTATGTGGCTGCTAGAAGGCTGTCTAGGTAGAATATGACTTCTAGTTCAAATATGTTTGGAAAAAAGTATACTACTTTCAGTGATATCTTGCTATTGAATTCAAATAACATTGTAATTTTATAAAAAATAAATTTTTCACCATTTGATTTTGTTAACTTGTAAATATTTCTGCTAACTTCAGCTTCTGGAAGGTTGTGCTTAGTTATTTTTCGTAGAAGAAAGTATGTCTTATCCAATGTTGTAGGAAGTGGTAGCCACACAGGGTGATTTGTTACAGCATTCCTGCTTTGTGCTATCAATTTTTTGGAAGCCAGTATTTTTATTAATTGAACTTCTGTTTTCTTCTAGCTGACAGCACGATCACTGCCCTCCGTTCAGTCTGACGAGAGACTACAACCTCTGCTTAATCATCTCAGGTAGCGTAAACTGAAAGCCTGAGTGTGTTCTTTTCTACAGGTTAAAATAATTGTATTTGAATGTTTTAGCTACTTTTTTTTTTTCCAGACACCTCATCTGTGCAATTGGCTTTGACTGGAAAAAAAAACCCTGAAAGTACCCTTTTAACTTAAGGAGGGCTTTATAAATGATATGAAACATAATTTGCAGAACTGTTGTTACTTCTAAGTAACAAGAAAATATTTATAGTTTTTATAAAAACTTTTTTTTAGTAAGTGCAAAGTTGTTAAGCTTCTCTATGAACAAAACAGATTCCAAATTACACTGCCCAGGCAGTAATTTGCCGCCACCGTTGCAAAATTTTATGCTCTATGATCCTTCTGGAAGCTTTCTATGTTACTGTCATTGATGAATGGAGTCCTGTTTTCTTCTTTTAATGGACCTAAGGAGAAAGCTGAAAATGTGAACCATTAATAGTACTCTACAAAACAGCTGAAATCATCTGCCTCTATCTTAGGAGCATACAGAAGCTTTCCACTTTCTTTGAATTCGTTTGGAGATGAAGAGTAAGAAAAAATACTTTTCTGATGTTCTTCAGGCTTCACTGAATTTCTCTGAATTTTTAGAGTTGGAAGGGACCATAGAGATCATCTAGTCCAACTCCCCTGCTGAAGCAGGGTTGCCCAGAGCTAGAGCATGTTACTCAGGACGGCATCCAGGTGGGGCTTGAAAATCTCCAGAGAAGGGGACTCCACAACCCTCCCTGGGCAGCCTGTTCCAGGGCTCTGGCACCCTCACTGTGAAGAAGTTTTTTCTCATGTTTGAGTGGAACCTCCCATGTTCCAACTTGTGCCCGTTACCCCTCGTCCTCTCACTGGCAACCACTGAAAAGAGTCTGGCTCCCTCCTCCTTCAGCCCACCCTTTAGATACTTATGGGTATTGATAAGGTCTCCCCTCAGCCTTCTCTTCTCCAGACTAAAGAGCCCCAGTTGTCTCAGTCTTTCTTCATAAGGGAGATGCTCCAATCCTTGAATCACCTCTGTTGCCCTTCGCTGGACTCTCTCCAGTAGCTCCCTGTCTCTCTTGAACTGGGGAGCCCAGAACTGGATGCAGTATATTCCAGTTGTGGCCTCCCCAGTGCAGGGGGAGTAGAGGGGGAGAATGACTTCCCTCGACCTGCTGGCCACACTCTTCCCTATGCAGCCCAGGATTCCGTTGGCCTTCCTGGCCACAAGAGCAGGTTAAGCATAGACCTGGTCTCTTATATACATGGTTGCTTTTTACCACTCTATAGTGTTTGGGAGAGTTTTCTTACTACGGTAGTATGCAGGAGAACAAAGACCACACAATTAGAAGGACATGCATTGGCTTAGAATCATAGAATGGTTAGAGTTGGAAGGGACCTTAAAGATCATTGAGTTCCATCCCCCCTGCCATGGGCAGAGACACCTCCCACCAGACCGGGTTGCTCAAAGCCCCATCCAACCTGGCCTTGAACCTCTGGAGATCATTTAATCTATCCCCTGCTCAATGCAGATCCAGTTAGATCGGGTTGCTCAGATATTTATTCAGTTGAATTTGTAATATCTCTAAGGGTAGAAATTTACTTAAATATTGTATGTTAGTAATGAAAGCTCTGGTTTTGAGGACGTGCAGCTTTGCCTTAAGATCACTGAACGGATGTTGAATGAATTAGAAAGTGGTGAATTGGAAGCGGTGAGGCTCCTTCATGACAGCACTGCACTGGAATCAGGATGCAGATCTAGTTAGCATGCTCTTTGTTTTCTGTAGTGCTCTGATGCTTGAGGTATCTGTACCCCAAATCTGACATTTTATTTTGATTAAAGAAATTTCTCATATTTTTTATTAAATAGGAGCAGTTTCATGTGTTACTGCTTTTAATGTAAATCCGAATAGGAAAAATAGCTTTCATTATATCTCTGCTTATTTACATATGATTGAACTTTGCTCGAGAGCAATGAATTAATTAAATATTGCAGTGTAATGGCTGTGTATTTGGTTAGGGGATACTTCTGAATGCCAATAACCTTCCATGTTTTTATTACCATACATCTTACTGGGTTTTTAGAAAGTGTGCCTCAGTGGCATACCTTTCTCCACTCCAAGCCAAAGAGCAATTAGGTTTGCCTTTTATAAATCGTGCTCTCTAGGAGTCATTACTGAGAAATTTGGAATTTCTTTTGTACACTATCCATCTATGTAAGTGGAGGAGCCTTCACTATCACAGCAATCAAAATCTTCTCTGTGCTTTTTTTTGAAAGGGAAAGGCAAAAAAAGCTAGTTTAACATCAGGTACTTTAGCAAGGATATTGTATCCTACATTTATACATTATGCACGTTCTTATGTTAACTTTATGTATGTTTAACAACTGCTAAGTTACTTCCATTTTGCTTTTGGGAAAATGGAGGGGCTGTTCCTATACATTTTGTCACCAATTGGAAAAAAAACTACAAAATTGCCTCGGATTTGCCTTTTTGGAAGTTCCATTAAAATAAACAAAATACCTCAAACCTTACTACTTGAAAAACAAGCTTTGGTAGTGAAGAGGCAGATGAGCATATAGGTCTTCTCTGTTCTTTGTTTCTGTGAGTCGGTGAGTCGTTTTTTTTCTTCATCTTGCTCATAAGAAAGGAGAATATTAGTTAGTTGTAGGCTTTCCTTTACCTTCGTTGTGTGTATTCTTACAGCAGTATTTTAGTTTTGGCATATGTCAGTAGAGCTTCATCAGGGGAGCAAAACCTTAGATAGAAACGTGTGAAAAGAGCATACAATTGAAGGTTACAGAGTGTGGTTTGGTTATTAATGCCCCACACATTTTTTTTTTGGCAGCTATTCATATCTGCTTGTGACTTTTAAATTAGCTAGTCCTCAGAAAAGGTCATTTTACTATGGATTATGTCTGCATAGATATTTTAATCCACGCCCATTTCTTGAAATGGACTTAACATGTATTTTGTAATTGGGCTGTTCTGGACTAAACATGTATTTCATATTCTGTGACTTTGATCCCCTTTTTGTCCTGTTCTGTTTCATTGGTGCTTTCTAATATTGTACTAGAAAAAAAAAGATCATTTTTAGTTAAAATGTTAAAATATTTGATGCAAGATTGTGCTTAGGGATTTCACATGTTCACAGTGGGCTACAAGAAGATTTAAACTGCTAAAACTTTAGCAATTTAATAGAAATGGAAACTTTATGTCTAGATGCTTGAGAAGAACACTTCTGCAGCTTCTGCTTTCAAAGGAGTTTAAATGGGTTTTGTCATGAAATTACAGGGTCATAACACTCTACTGTTTACAATCCTCAGCAGGAATAATTTCAAGGATAGATAAAAGCTGTCGTGTGTAATCCCATTGAACTACTATAGGACTGTGCCTGTACATGAATTAAAGTTGAGCTAACTTTGTTTAGTCTGGTGAAGAGGAGGCTTAGTGATGGTCAGATAGCAGCCTACAGCTGTCTGAAGGACAAACATTACGGTATTGGATTTCTTGATGGTGCCAGAGGACGTAACAAATGACAGTGGTCACATATAGCAGCTTGGGAGGTTTAGATCGGACATTAGGAAGAATGTCTGTGCTAGAATGCTGGTGCAGCAGATTGCTCAGAGATGTGGACTTTTGGTTGGTGGAAATTTTTAGGATTCATCTGGAAAAAGCCATGGCTTGCCAGACTATTATCGGCAGACATCCCGCTTAAAGTGTGGGGTGGGGCTAAATGGTCTTCTAATATCCTTTGCAACCATAGATTTTATTAAATCTATCTTCAAAAGATAGTTCAGAAGGTTGATACAGAAAGCAAGTGTTTTGCAAGACTGAATATTTTTTAATGGATAACACAATACTCACGCAGACAGGTTTGCCCTCTGTCTCACACTCATCTCACAAGCAAGTAAAGAAGAATGCACACCTTAATAGACTGATGTCATTTATTATCCTCAACATAGAATCACAGAATCACATGGGCTTGGAAGGGACCTCTGGAGATCATCTAGTCCAACCCCCCTGCCAAAGTAGGTCCACCCAGAGCAGGTTGCACAGGAACGTGTGCAGGGGGGTTTGGAATGTCTCCAGAGAAGGAGACTCCACCACCTCCCTGGGCAACCTCTTCCAGGGCTCTGCCACCCTCACAGGAAAGAAGTTCCTCCTCATGTTTAGGTGGAACTTCTTATGTACAAGTTTGGGCCCATTTCCTCTTGTCCTGTCCCTGGGCACCACTGAAAAAAGACCATCCCCATCCTCCTGACACCCACCCTTTAAGTATTTCTAAGCATTGATCAGATCCCCCCTCAGCCTTCTCTTCTCCAGACTAAAAAGACCCAAGTCCCTCAGCTTTTCCTTGTAAGGAAGATGCTCTAGGCCCCTCATCATCTTTGTAGCCCTCTGCTGTCACCTCCACATCCTTGCTAAATCTCATGATATGCTAACACGTCTGTGAACGATACAGTATTTACCCGAATGATCCTAGAGCTAGAAAGACATAGATCCCATTCTTGGAAACAGTGATGTAGTGGTCTTGGTCAACAGTGATGTGAATTTGTGTGTATTGATCTTTAGTTGCAAGATATGTCTAGAAAACCTTTGGTAACTAGGATTTGGATTTTAGAAAAATGAATTTTGAGTTACTGAGGCTGAATGGAGAGAGACGGGAGTTTATACATGGACATAAAATGGAACTGTTTTTTAGTGAAAAGTGAAGTCATTGCTTCTTGCATTCCAATAAATCACAAAAAGAAGTTATGAAGAACTCTAGATATTTCTAGGTGAGTAAGAAGTAACCTATGTGGAATGAAAGAAAGGATGAGTCCAAAGTAAGAGCTAAAACTGGAAGCAAAAAAGAGGAGAAGAAAGCGAGGGTGATCACCAACCTGGTTGATTTGTGTTGAAATGTGTTTTCAAACCAGCAGTAGGAAGCTGTTTGGCAATGTTTAATGACATGAAAAAATGAGGACCATTGCTCAGAGAACAACGGATAGTCTTATTTCTTTTTCCCCCAAGGTTTTTGAGATTTTTATTTTTTTTTAATAGAAATGTAGAGAAAATAATGGCAGTCCATGGAGATCAAGGGAGGGAGGTGGGGAGTCTCTACTGTAGAAATCAGAAGACCTGATACCTAAAACTGCAAACCCAGTCCCTTGAGCTCCTTGGGATGGAAATCCAGCAGCTTAGCTGTCACAGGCTACTTGACTACTGCTGGCCTCTCTATTCCCAGCTCCAGTCTACCACATCTTCTGGCTGGTTAGAGCATAACCCTTTTTCAGAGCACCACCTTTGATGGCAGTTTATAGGGTTTAGCTCTTTGGTGAATGATGTCAGGTATCAATAAACTTTCACCTCGCAAAGGTCACATGCTGGTTTTCAATGTGAAAATAGAGAAACATTTATGAAAAACTTTTGCTGTTTGCTTACCATGCTGAGATTAGTTGAGCTTTTTGGAGGCTGAAAACTATGGGTTTTCTGTCCTTGCAATAAAGTTTTCTACCAAGTCCAGATGTAACTCTCTGTAAGATTCAGAGAGTATATCCTCTTTTTAGCAGTAACTGCTGAAGTCTTATTGTGTCCACTTACTATATAGGAAAACTTTTGTGTCTTCTCTCTGACCTCCTCTTCCCAGGCCAATCCTTTCTACGGATGCTGGGAAGAAGTGGCTTTCTTTAGCTTAGTCATTTTTTTCAGTATTGGTATGATTCTAATAAATACTGTAGGGTGCAAGCTGATGATCTGAAGTGATTATGGTAGGTTAGGAAATTACCAGCACTCATCCTGGGATGTGATAACTTACTGAATGGTCGTTTTCCTAATTGGTTGTTTACAAAATGAAATGAAGTTGCCTAAGCAACAGCTGTTTTCTGTTGTTCTGTGCTTCCATTGTAATATTTTTGGGACCGTGTTTTTTGTTTTGTTTGTAGTTTGCCTAAGTGAAGTGATGCAGATCTGATTTTACAAGGAAATAGTAATAGACATACTTGCATATTTACAGTAGTAATAGATATACACAGCTCAAATACTCTTTAATTATTTATCCATTGTTGTGTAATGAAAAAAATAATCTCTTAAGTACAGTAAGCTTGCCTGGTGTTCCAGTGTGTGCAGAAATAAGACTAAAGAACAAATGAATGCATGTATAATTAAACAAATGATTTCCACTGTAATAAAAGCAACTATTAAGTATATGCTTTTCACACTTTGTAGTATTCAAAAATGTCACAACATAATCTGTAGCATTGAGTATCATCATTTAGCACAACTCCTTTTTTCTGGAGTCAACTGCTGTATATCTTCGGAAGATCTAAGAAATTATCTTTGCAAGTTACTTGCAAAAAGCCCTCTTTCACAAAGAAATGTGTTCTTACTCATACTATGCAACCTGATTTTGGACCAATATGCTGTATCCAAAGCTTCAGTTTTTTTGATTGCCTGCTGTATTCAACTCTTGAGTTTGGGTTGGGTTCTGCTGTAACAATCTCTCTTGGCCTCCTCTCCAGCCCTGCGTATATCTTTCTTCAAGAAGTCTGTATATTTAAAAGCAAAAGCTGGGTGTTAGATGTTTGTATTTTATTTGAGGTTACTTTGGTGACAATGTCTCCGTGACTGTCTCTGCTGTAGTGTAGGGTCACCTGAACGTAATGGAGGTATCAGAGGTAGCTTCATTGCTTCATCGCAGTACGAATGAAGGACAACACAGCACACACAAAACTGTGTGCTGCCTTGGTTAGACAAAGTGCTGTCAGGAGTTAACGTGTGTTTGGATGTCAGCACTGCAGAAAAAGCCTTCCAGCTTTTTATTTGGTACTTTATTTGGTAGTTTTCAAGTTTTTTACTTTTGCCTTACAGTAGATGTTCATAGTGATACAGCAGTTTGTTTCTTTGTTCACTACTTGTGCAGCATTTTAAAAGTACAAGGGGTTCTTAATTACTGGAAGAGAGCAAAAGTGGACTCTGCCTTCACAAAAAGTAAGGATCCATGGAGCTATAGACTGGTCAGCCTCATCTCAGTTCCAGACATAGGAAGGACAAGAAGGTGATCATAAGTGGTCAGCATTTTATGACTGGGAAATTATGCTTGCCCAATCTCATAGCTAGTTGTTCTATCATAGAAGGCTCGGATCTTGACTTTAGCAAGGTTTCTGACGCTGTCTCTTGTAACGTCCTGATTGACAACTGATGAAGTATGGGCTAAGTAGATGGACAGTGAGGTGGATTGAGAACTCTCTGAAGTGCTGTGCTCTCAAAGGTTTGTGATCAGAGGCATTAAGACCAGCTGGAGGCCAGTCACTAGTGAAGTACCTCAGGGATTGATAAAGGCTCTTATGTTGTTTATCTGCTTCTTTAATGTCCTAGGTGATGGAACAGAGTGTGCACTCAGCAAGTCTCAAAGGATAGAAAACTGGGAGGAAGGTTTTACACCAGATGGGTGGGCTGCCTTAGACAGGCTGGAGAAACGGGCCAACAGGAACCCTAGGAAGTTCAACAACAGGAAATACCAAGCCCTGCATCTGGGGGAGGAATAATCCTGTGTACCAGGCTAGGCTGAGGGCTGAATGGCTGTGAAACAGGGTTGCAGAAGAGGACCTTGAGGTTCTGGTGGACAATAAGCTGACTATGAGCCATCAATGTACCCTTGAAGCAAAGGAAGTTAACAGTCTCTTGGGTGGCTCTAGGAAGAGCACTCCCAGCAGATCAAGGGAGGTGATCCTTCCCCTCTACTCAGCACTGGTGAGGCCACGTCTTGAGGTATGCGTCCAGTCTTGGGCTTCCCAGTACCTATGAGGAGAGGCTGAGACTGTTCAGCCTGGAGGAGATAAATTTCAGGAGGATTTCTGTGTGAATCTTATCAGCGATGTCTGATAAGGGGGAGTAAAAAAGACAGAGCAGTGGTATTCAGTGATAGCCAGGAGGCAGTTGGCACAAACTGATTCATGGGAAGTTCCACTTATATTTAAGGAAACACTTTTTACTGCCAGGGTGGTCACATACTGGGACAAGTTGCTCAGGAGGTTATGAAGTTTCTGTCCTTGGAGATGCTGAGAACCCACCCGGATGAGAAGCAACTGCTGTAGTTAACTCTGCTTTGACCAGAGGGTTGGACTAGATGATCTTCAGAGGTCTCTCTCAACCTCAACACTGGTGTGATCCTGTCATCCGAATGCTGAATGACCCCTCGCCACTCCTTTCAGATAAAGGGAGGGAGAATTTCTTGTTGACTCTAATGCTGGTTTTATAAATCTTAATTACTTACATAACTGTCAAATACTGTTTTGTTGGTTTTACCTGTTATAAAATATTTACATCCCTTGATTGGTAAAATAATTTCTTTCTAAGTTTTCTGAACTTTTAAAAAAAAATGACCGTTTTTAAATGGTACTGTACTGTTTACTTTGTTTTTCAGCCATTCTTACGTTGGCCCAGATTACAGTGTGCAGAAGAACACCGGAAAAATTTCTCTGGAACAGATCGATGCTGTAAGTCCTCTGTGTTTGTTGAGCTATATTGTGTGTCGATACGTAACTTTTTAAACTCAAGTACTCTACGTACAGAAAACGTATGAAGCCTTGCTCTTCTTCTGATTCCTATTTGCTTTGTAACTCTTGAGAACTACTTAAATGAAATTGTGATAAAGTTTAAAATGGAGCGGAATTAACTGAAAATGCGTCTAATCAGGATTTAGACTGGAGTTATAATGAATTGCTTAATTTGCTGCTCAATTTGATGTACTTTCACAGATACCTAACATAATTATAAACAGTTTAACAAAATTTCCTTGTTTAATAATTTTGCAAGCCATGATGTTTAGTTTATCATTATTGCATTGCATTATTAGTCTTTTCAATCTTCTTTTTTTGACTTCTGACTTACAGAAGGGTTTTTCAAAGCTAGGAAGTAAATGAAATAGATTGTAAAACCACATCATGGTGCCAAGACAATTAAAAACACGTTACAACTCCTTTATCTGAACTTCAGAAATTGTTTGTTCTCAATATCCATCTTTACCATGATAGTGTTTCTTTGGTAGTGAATTCCATGACATGACTCAGCTGCTGAAAATAAAAATGCCAAGCCCAAGTAAACTTGACTATTCTGTTTTTTTTTGATCTCTGAGATCTTGCCTTATTAAGAAATAGTATTTTTCAGGGGAAAAAAACCTGCGGATGAGTTGCAATGGATTTTTCTCCTGCTTGTAGTTTTTAAAAGATGTTTAAAAAAAAAAACCCATCCCTTCCCCCAGCCCCCAAAAACTCTAACAAAGGTCACCTTGCCTTTCCAGAAGCTAAAATAAGGAAGAAGCAAGAAGCACTGTAACGGCACCGTGGATATATTTTTCCTGACAGCAATTAAACCTATGTTCTTTTGTAACTGAAGCCAACCTGATACTACCACCTGTATTACTCTGGCTTTTGTTCTTGAGATGGTTACTGGATCTGATGGCTCACGGACACACTTATCATCAGCCCCAGAGACTCTACACCTTCACACCTTTTCTCCCAGCCATTGGCATTTTTGAGTGGAGCTAATTAATAATCACAATAAGCGTACATCCTACAAATGAAATGCTCAGCGTGCCTTAAACACAATTTTTTTTCTCTTGGCAGCTTTCTGGGAAATCCTACCCTCTTTGCATGAGGCAGTTGCACAAAGCCCTGCGTGACAACCATCACCTCCGTCACGGAGGCCGTATGCAGTACGGGCTGTTCTTAAAAGGCATCGGCTTGACCCTGGAACAGGCACTGGAATTTTGGAAGAAAGAATTCATCAGAGGAAAAGTGGATGCAGACAAGGTAATTCAACAAATGGAAAATACCTAAAGAGGTTAATGTGTATATTGTGCTGCGTATTTGAATAGATGCTTTTTAAAGTAGATAATTGGGCAAAAGGCACAGTACTGTCTTTTAAAGGTGTCTTTTTTTCATGTCTTTGCTTATGATTTTATTAATTTTGTTGTTCATTCTCATGGGGGAAAAATGCAGGCCACAAAGAGGCTTTTGATAGATGAGGACTAGAAAAATCTTACTTTGCCACTAAATCACTAGCAAACCAAATGTGCTTTATGAAATACAGGCACTGTGTAACTAAATTAATTCACCAAGCAGGTAAGTGATCACAAACAGTACAGAAAAAAAATATTAATTGGACAGGTGTGTGTGAGGTGAGCTTGCTTTACCAAATTTAAAGTCTAAGAGTCCAGAAGTTAATGAAGACAGAAGAATACGTTCAAGGAAATTAGTGAGAAAATGCTGTTCTGTGCAACGAGCAGTATAATTGACATATTAGTCATTGGCCTAAGCCTTTCTGATGTTTTTGAGAGTATCGTGAGTGAGGAAGGTCTAACATGCCTGTGCTGTCTCTTTGAGAGCGTGAAAAATGTATGCTAATTTTTGGAGGTTTGTGATGTGCTCTGTACCTTAAACAGCCTGGGTAGAATCAAGCAGGCTTCCTCTGTCATCCTCCTCTGCCTGGCCTGTGGCATCTGTTAGAGCAGAAGTTTCAGATCTTACGTGGGTTTTGTTTGGACTGTGATACTTTGCATTTAATATTGTGAGCTCTCAGCTTTCCAGAGTATTATAAAGTGTTTTGGAGTGTTTGGTAGACAGTCTTTTGTTAGCTTAGGTTCTCCGGAACATGGCTGTTTATACAAGATATGGGGCAAAAGGTAATGCTGTGAAAAAGTTATGCAATGAATTATGGTGTGTGTGTCTCTTTCAAGTCCCAGAAGACAGATCAACTGGTCTGCAGATTTTTTGGGAAGGGGAAAGGGATTTGAAGGTATGATTTGAATGAGTACCAAAACCTCTGTAAATCTAGCTCCTTATGTGGGGTATAATTTA
This sequence comes from Tringa tobata, assembly GCA_033628505.1. Lineage (NCBI taxonomy): Eukaryota > Metazoa > Chordata > Aves > Charadriiformes > Scolopacidae > Tringa > Tringa tobata. The sequence continues at coordinate 1,738,596 of JAHREE010000257.1, forward strand.
AGAGGAGGTATGTATTTTGTTAAAAAAGAAATCCAAAATGTATTCCCTTACAGAATTTTCAAGAAAGGATTTGAAGAGAGGTAATAACATAAATTTTGCAGTTGAATACCAATTAATTACTAGTTGAATTCAGGAAAATACAGACTTCTCAGTTGCGGGTTCCTGTGCTTAAAGGAAATTGAAAGAATAAAAACAAGCTATCAGAAACAAGAACAACGTAAATATATACATTTATTATTGCAGTTCCAAAGAAATATTGTGTGAACAGGTTCAATTCCCCCTACTTGTGCTTTGACCCTGGGTGCATGCACATGTATGAAGACATGTATGCACCTTAGATCCTGTTTTCAATCACAGGGTTATGACTTTCTACTCTAGCATCTCTCTTGATAGGAAAAAAAAATGAAGCTTTATGATCCTGTGTTTAGCTATGAAAGCTAGAAAACATATTGTGAATGAAACAAGGGGTTGTAGTTACTGCATTTTATACAGGCAGGCTGCTATTTCCATGTTACTTTCATTCTTCTTCTCAAGTTGTAGATAACCAACTTCAGACTGGGGTAAAAAAAAAAAGCTGATTTTTTTTCACACCTGTAACTAAAGTCTGGCCTGTGGTTTTTCACCGTAAAATGTCATATAATATTTAATGTCCTGAAAAAAATGAAGATTAATACAATTCTTACTGGTACTTTCCTTCTTTTGACATTTTTATTTTCTGACATTTACATCGTTCTTCCTTTCCTGTAGAGTGGAGATAATTGTACTGTTTTCTCTTACTGGAGCATTGTGAAGATACATGTGTGATACTTGCTAAAGACCAAGGTTAATTATTTGTTACTGACTGGTGTATTGCAAAGGGGGGGTGTTCAATTTGCTGCAAACGGTTACATGTGTTGGGTTTGTGTGGCCAGGTTTTGGTAGCAGGGGGGATAAAAGGGTGGCTTCTGTGAGAAGTTGCTAGAAGATTCCCCCATGTCCGATAGAGCCAATGTCAACCGGCTCCAAGATGGACCCACCGCTGAGCCCATCAGTGACGGTGGTAGCACCTCTGGGATAACATAAACTTAAGGGGGAAAGCCTTCAGCCTTCAACCCATCGGTGTCCTACTGGAGTGGCCACCACCAGGACAGAATCATAGAATCATCTAGGTTGGAAGAGACCCTTGGGATCATCGAGTCCAACCATCTACCCTACTCTACAAAGTCCTCCCCTACACCATATCCCTCAGCACCGCATCTCATTGTCTCTTAAACACATCCAGGGATGGTGACTCAACCCCCTCCCTGGGCAGCCTATTCCAATGCCCGACCACTCTTTCTGTGAAGAATTCTTTCCTAATGTTCAGTCTAAACCTACCCTGTTGGAGCTTGAAGCCATTCCCTCTCGTTCTGTCATTAATTACCTGTGAGAAGAGACCAGCACCAACCTCTCTACAGTGTCCTTTCAAGTAGTTGTAGAGAGTGATGAGGTCTCCCCTCAGCCTCCTCTTCCTCACACTAAACAGTCCCAGCTCCTTCAGCCTCTCTTCATAGGATTTGTTCTCCAGCCCCTTCACCAGTTTCGTTGCCCTCCTCTGCACTCGCTCCAGCACCTCCAGATCTCTCTTGTATTGAGGTGCCCAAAACTGGACACAACACTCGAGGTGTGGCCTCACCAGTGCTGAGTACAGGGGCACAATTCCTGTTAAATCCTGCTAAGTCACAAGGAAGGAGCAGGGCTGAGATTCCTCATTGACTGGACCCAATGTAAAGCACGTCAGCGATGCCCACAGTCACCGGCCCGTGACTAGAGGGAAGGCACTGTCAGCGTTGTCAACGTTCCTTCTCTTCAGTGGCGTGGACTCCATCATTCTGGAAAGACTGCAGGAAATTAGAGCTAGAGATAGCTGTTTGCTTCCCCTTTAATTAAGCATCGTGAGATCAAATCAAAAGGCTTTAAAGTTGTTTTCATCAGATGATGAGTTTTATTGGGGCTTAAAGTGAAATAGTAGTATGGAATCGCTGTCATTAAAATAACATGCCACGTTGTATTTATGGACATTACTGCATGATAGGATTAATAATACAAGTTTTGCAAAGCAGTTGATACTATTTCTACTTTCCTGACAAACAGGAAATCCTGAGTTTTCTGCAAAGGGATTTACAAATAACATCTACACTGTTTACAATACTCACACAAATGTGTGCAAATTTGTAGGTGTTGCTGCTCTTTATTCTTCATTAAATGAAGAATAAAGATGTGGCTCTTTTTTCTCATAGTCCATTTTACTTTTCTTTTTTTTTTCCAAATTAAGCAAGTTAATGAAGCATGTCATGGCTCCAGTTGGCATATAAGAAGTCAGATGATGAGAAATCAGATGTGAATATAAAATTAGATGTTTTGTGATACATGATAAAAATGTCTTACCACTTATTTAGCTAAATAAGATGAAAGTAATCAGTTTTTCACCATTTCTGCCCATATTCAATGTATGTAATTGTCCTGGTTTGAGGTAAAACAGAACCATGGCAGTAATCATCACTGGAAAGGTACTGTTAACTTAGAACTTTAAATGGATACAAATAAATGAATATATATACATAGCGTGTTTGTGTATAGATGTATACGTAGCCTGCACATGATTTAACTATTCAGAAGTGTTCAAAATTGGAGTAAGAATAATAATGGATGGTGGGTGGTGCATGATGTTCTGGTATTGAATTCAACTAGTTAACTTGGCTGGTATAGAAATTTGCAGGTAAATTCCCTGGTAAAGGGATCACACCCACCCTTTTTAATATCAATTAATGAAGTCGTTGGCGTTTCCAAAATTAGCCGTGTTCAATTGATGCTGCATCAATTCCCTTTACCTTTTAGTGGGGTAATAACCTGCAACTTCACTTGGTCCTGTTTTCTTTCAGTGTGTATTAGACTTTTGGTTTACGTGCCACATCTGGAGTTCTGAGGATTAGAAAGAATAAAACCAAACCTTTATTTTTATACCCTTTTACTTGTAAAGATGTATTTTACTTTAAAACAATATTGCCTGACCTTTTAAATACAAGGTCCTTCCTGGTTTATCAGTAAAGTTAAGGATACTAAAGAGAAAGTGTCTTTGGGACGTAATTACATAGATTTAAGAGAGTGATGTAGTTTTAATTATGCCCTGTGGTTAATATAGATGCATATTAAACTCGGCCGTGTTTCTGTGTATTTCCCTCTGAAACTTTCTTTTCTCAGGCCTTAAATCACTAATCAGCATACGTCAGTGTATCTTACAGCTAGCTATCTAAGCTTATTGAACATTGACAAGCATCTGTTTCACTATTTGTCATTTCATATTTTAACTTTTCAGAAGACAGTATTCTTGTTACAGAAACTCTATTTTTAAAAAACTCCTTAAAATTAAAGAAAAAGCTAATTCTTATGTAATAAGATTTGAAATCTTAAAGCACTATTTCTTAAATGAAATGGAGTTGGTATAAAAACATTATTTTTCGCTGTGTTTTTGTTTCATGTGTGTTATTCTAATAGACCACAACTGATGATGATGTACTAGAAAACATAAAATAATTTTAGACTATGATATACTTGGACGTTCTTGTGTGGGCACACAAATATTTTAGGAATGACAGTAAGGAGTGCTACGGTAAAAATGTGTGCTCTTTCACTCCAAACACAGTCCTTTCTTCAGTTGCTACCAGATATTTAAATTACGTTCTTTTAAAACTGGAATTCTCAAGTCTTTGTTGTCAAGCCAAAGTTACGGTATCATTTTCCTATAATTATTCACATTAAAGTCCTTTAATTTGCTCAGCCCTTTTTTAACCTGTTAACAATGTATCTGTCCTTACTTTTGATTTTCAGTTATCATCTGATTTAGATTATACAGAAAATTTTGGATGGGCTTCCAGCCTGCAGCATGTCTTAGAGAAGAGCTCTAGCTGCATAATCTCTTTTCCAGGACTTTAATTACAGTGCTGGCATAATTTTAATGATGCTTTTTAACTGTACCAGCTACCATAAAAACAAATAAGATCAGTTTTCATAGTTGTTACATATTAGGCACTGAAATCTGTATTTAGTAACGTAGTGCATGAGCAGGTTAGTGATAAGGTTCTTGTACGGACAAGAATGAAAGCAATAAATATCTTTCCTGTACTAAAATAATTGAGATAGAATCTGGTCTCTTATGACTTGTTTTATTCTCGGCGAGACACATTTTCTTTCCATGCTGTAGTATCTTTTTATAATTATGTGTAAAAAAAAAAAAACCAAAAAAAAAACATGTTAAAGCCAGACCTTTAATTTAAGATTCTTTTTGCAGTCTTGAGCCGCTTGTCAGACTTGCACTTTATTATCTCTGTAGAAAGACTGTGTACTTGTCAGAAGAGGTTTGTGTTTTATTAGTGGGCACAGCAGCAGCAGTAAGTAAGTGCGTGACGTTTTAAGAAAAGTAATAGATGGATTTGTCTATTCGGTTGCCAAATTTCTAACTTCAGCAATTGTAAAGTATCTGAGTGTCACTAGTATTTAGTGACAGTCTTTAGCAGGCTCTGTCGAGTACCTTCTAACCATACAGCTCTCACTTTATGGCCATCTGCTGAAAAATACACCACCAGTACCGTATGTAAGCTCTTTGGCCATTTACACCAAGTTCTGAGGCAGTGGTTAATGGTTTTTGAGATAAAAATCTTTTCATCTGTATCTTTTTATTACCTTCCAGGACAAAGAATGACATGGCAGGTCTCTTCCAGTTGTGTTCCTGTGCTTTTTGAACAGAAAAGTTGTGATAGAATAGTTCTATTAATCTTGATATCATTGTTTGAAAGAATAATTTAAAATTATTTTATCAGATGTTCCGATTTCCTCTAACCTTATAAACTGACTTCCAAAAGAAAATCCAAAATCCTGTATGCTTTGCCTTCTCTTTTGATAAGGTCCATGTAATTGTTGTAACGTCATATAGCTGTCATATTCCATCTGTCTATATTCAGCCAGCAAATTGTGGCTATATTTCATATTCAGTCATCCAGAGAAGCAGCATTTTGTATCAGATGTGTGCTCTGCTGATCTACCACGTAGGCACCATGTAAATAAAAAATGTGCTTTTACTTTCAGAATTGATTTAACATTGTCGCATATCTTTGAAATCCATTGAATCTCATGAATACAGACGTGACAGCTCTTCTATACATTATTTGTGCTATGCACAATTTATGTTTCCGAAATTTAATATATTGATTTAGGAAAGTTGAATTACTATGATAGCACTTAAGTATTTCAACATTATAGAGGTTACTACTTCTTGAACGAAGGTTAGATCTGATTTTATATTGAAACCTACAATGCTATCTAGCTGTGAAAGTGAATGTTGTATAATGTGGTGTGCTCACAGCTTTTCCTGTTCCCTCTGTCCCTTCTTAAGGGGGAATTTTTTTCTAATTCATCTATTTAGTGGAGTTGGGTTTGGGGCAGGAGAACTGGGAAATACCACTGAAACACAGAGGAACTTTTTTTGTTTTTAAAAGAAAGATTTGGTTGTTGTTTTTTTTTTTTTTTTTAGATGAATTACAACAGTTTGACTCTTTCTTGTATTATGATACTGGAGTTATTTCCCTGTTTTTAGAACCTTTCAGCAGGCACTAAAAATGGGACGTATGTCACTTCGCCTGAGATGGTTCAGAGCAGTCTGACAGTAGAGCTGCTTCATTTTTCTATTTGCATTTTCCCTGCAGTCGTCTTTTAATCAGTGATGAATTAAAAAAAGTAAATAAATAAATACATATATAAAGATGGGAAAATAGTCTTTTAATGTTTTGTCTTTTAAAGCAAGCTTTCTTCTCTCATTGTTTGCTGAAAGACCCTTGTCATACCTGCAGCCTATAGTTCAAATACATCTTGATTACAGCACAGCCGTGCATGAGTTAGAATATAAAAGGATCTTGATAAGTAAGCAGTTTTCCTTATTATGACAGCAAGGGCTAAAGTCTGCTTATCTGCACTTCTGTTTCCTTTCATCATCATCTTAAAATGTGATTTTGGTCTTTTATAGTGCTGCTAATAAAGAAAATATCTATTTTTACAGCAGTTTTTGCAGAGAGAACAATAGCATTTTTGAGCCAAACGGTGCTGTGTGGAGAGCTCCGATATCTAGTTCACTCTGTGGTCAAAAGGGTTGAAAAACATCACATCTCCATACAAGGTTTTGTGTTTTGATACCTTGTTTTTGTCATTCTTTTATGACTGCATCAAAACAGTTAAGTCTACGTATTTCAAGAGTAGATATAAGGAAGATTTATCAGTCTGAGGAAGCACATTCATTACTCAGCCTCCTTGTAGTTTTATTTTAAGACTTATTTGATTATTATTTCTTTTTTCCAATGATGAATGTGGAAGCCAGTGCTGAGTGGCATTCCTCAGGGGTCGTTACTGGGACCAGTGCTGTGTAACATCATTGTCGAAGACATGGACAGTGGGACAGAGAGCACCCTCAGCAAGTTTGCTGACAACACCACGCTGTGTGGTGCAGTCAACATGCTGGAGGGAAGGGATGCCATCCAGAGGGGCCTGGACAGGCTGGAGAGGTGGGCTCGTGCAAACCTCATGAAGTTCAACCAAGCCAAGTGCAAGGTCCTGCACCTGGGATGGGGCAATCCTAGGCACAGCTACAGGTTGGGCAGAGAATGGCTGGAGAGCAGCCCTGAGGAGAAGGACTTGGGAGTGCTCATGGATGAGAAGCTCAACATGAGCCAGCAATGTGCACTGGCAGCCCAGAAAGCCAACCCCATCCTGGGCTGCATCAGGAGAAGAGTGGCCAGCAGGTCGAGGGAGGTGATTCTGCCCCTCTGCTCTAGTGAGACCCCACCTCGAGTCCTGTGTCCAGCTCTAGAGTCCTCAGCACAGGAAGGACATGGACCTGTTGGAACAGGTCCAGCGGAGGGCCACAAAGATGATCAGAGGGCTGGAGCACCTCTCCTATGAGGACAGGCTGAGAGAGCTGGGGTTGTTCAGCCTGGAGAAGAGAAGGCTCCAGGGAGACCTCATAGCAGCCTTCCAGTATCTGAAGGGAGCTACAGGACAGCTGGGGAAGGACTCTTTGCCAGGAAGAGCAGTGACAGGACAAGGGGGAACGGTTTTAAATTGGAAGAGAAGAGATTTAGATGAGATACCAGAAAGAAATTCTTTCCTGTGAGGGTGGTGAGACACTGGAACAGGTTGCCCAGGGAAGTCGTGGCTGCCCCATCCCTGGAGGGGTTCAAGGCCAGGCTGGATGGGGCTTTGAGCAACCTGGTCTGGTGGGAGATGTCCCTGCCCATGGTAGGGGGGTTGGAACTGGATGATCTTTGTCTCTTCCAACCCAAACTATTCTATGATTTATCTGGAAAATATATATATATATTTTTTTTTTTTTCTAATCTGCACTTACACTGCGGATTTGCTGGTGTCTTGAGACATTACATGATGGTGCACTTAATATCCTTCTGTTCTGACACTGTTCCTTTTCCAAGAGGTTTAACCATATCTCAGTAAAAGCCAAGATTTTTACCGCAGTTGTGTCAGATTTTGATAGCTTTGTCACTTGCCTTGGTTGAAGGGATATTCTCCAGCCCAAGTCACTAGATCTCTTTGAGAAACGCTGCCGGTTCTGCAAATCTGAGGCTTAGGGTAAAATTGAATCTCTTAGACTTTACTGGCTCTCACTACAGATTAGATTGGGCCAGTCATAGATTTCTACTGGAAGAGGACTGCTCTGCTGGTCGACTGTTACAACCTGATGGTGAGAGCAATTTACCTCTTGATCTCATGATCCGTGGAGAAGGCCTTTGTTTTTTTTAAACTTTTGTGTGCCTTTTGTCATGTAACGCTGAACTGGGCTTCAGATGTCATTCCCATCAGTGTATCGATTGAGGAATAACAGTCTGTAAAAGATTCCTAATACCCTTGCTGCACCACAGGGGTGCTTGCAAGGGGATGCAGTAATAAATTAATGAAGGAATTCAATGATATCTAATCAGTCAAGATGTGGAGCTTGCTCAGGTGAACTCCCTATGCAAGGTAGATGGTTTTAGAAGGGAAGAACTCTTCTGTGGTTTAAGTAGTCCAAAAGGTCTGTGCAAAGCCTAGTCTGTCCTTCAAACATAGCATATTTAGGGAATGCTGTGTAGTTCAACCAGCTTGTAAAATACAAACCACTGAGTGAGCACCTGATATCCTCCACTGTGTCGGGAGATGGTTGCTCTTCAAAAACAATGCGTAGACAGAGAACTTCAACTCTTGTGGTGAGCTTGCTCAGGTCTTTTGACCCTCTGACGGAGGTACTAAGTAAACCTGGAATACTGGGTCATGAGTCAGGCTTCCTTGGATTAATTCCAGTGTCCTGTAGAGGTCTTTGAAATTGGGAACGCCGAGGTGAATTGTAGCCCGTGCCAGCAGCAGAGCTCTTCCAGAACAGCTCAATGTGCACAGTTCCTTTGGACTCATTTCTGGTGCTGGAGTTGAACACGTGTTGTTTTGTTTTTTTTTAATGCCAAGAGTCCTGTTGAAAGCGAGGCAGGTCCTGCTGATTTTGATTTGCCTGAAATGGCTGAGACAGTTTTTCCTCAGACCTTCTCTGATTTGTGAGCTTCCCTTCTGCTATCCCAGCCACCCGGGAGTCGTCACACCCTGCTAAATTTCCAATTTGTCATGTAGCTGCTTGGATAGCTTTGCTTTCTGATACGCTCTTTCACCTTCCGTGTAAGGAAAATTATTGTTACTAGAATGAAGGGGCCTGCCATGCCAGACTGTTGAGTTAAATGATAACAATTTTCGGTCTGATATCCACATTGGACTATTTTTCCGTGAAGCAGAAGATATCACAAATATCTAGAGTACAAGCTGGAGCGGAGAGCAGTGGCTCTCTTCTGTAACTCCGCTTAAGTCCATTTGGCTACCACTTTGGCCCCTTGGAGTCTGGGCTGCTGAATGCCTCTGTCTTCTCACCCACAGCTTTAAGATGTTGTGATGGGCAAGTGTGCATAAACCCTCTGTTGGTGTGCAGTCTAAACCTCATGTCCCAGGCCTGCATTTTATTGCTTATTTATCTAATAACCAGAGTCCAGGTGGATACATTTTGGGATTCTGCACAAAGTGATGCGTCTCCATGCTGGCATCAGTTTTCTTTTCTATTTTTTCTCTAAATGTTTATTTATTATTTTTTTTTTACTGTACATGCTGATACAGGTTACAGTGTATGCTACAGTAGAATAGAGCATGAGCTACATGAGACTGCAAATCCATTACACGTTCGCTGTGGAACGTCATATGAGAGCACTCTTGTTTAGAGTATTGATAGAGCTTGGATAAGCAGTAGGAGTTTAGTTTTTTGGACTTTGCAGGTGTACCTGGCCAGTCTTCATCCATCTTATCTGAAAACCTGAAATATGTGCTGCAGTGGTGTGTATATACAAGTATAGATTTCTCCTAATTCTGATACAGACTTACTGAATTTCTTTTCTCCTTGGTGCACATATTTTTTCAACTGGAATCCTCAGCTGCCATTATGATCAATAGAGATCTAGCCTATACAGTCAATAGTGTCTAGAGAATGATTTATTTAATGAGCCTCTAGGTGCCTACGTTAGGGTAAACTGAATTGCTCCCCAGCCGCCTCTGATTGCATCGACCTCCACTGACAATACTGGGAGACGTCTGGATTTAAATGTCTGGGGCTGAATCTTATTCCTATAAATGCACACGTTTAGTTACTATTCTACTTCTGTTTAACTTTCTTAGTAGGTTTTTTTTTTTTTTTTTTATTGCACCACATGCCAAATTTCTGCCTGCTTTGCAATCTGTTAACACTCTTAGGTCTCTTTCAGTGATAATGCCTTCTGTGGTTTCTCTTTGCCATTGAATGTTTTGGGGATTCTTATCCTCTTGTCTGCCATTTCTGATGAAATGACTAACCCTGTTAATTCACTGCTTCCCTTCTGCTGAAAGATCACTTCCAATTTATATCAGTTAATTTCTCTGAATATTGAGATGTGAGGAACACGGATTGAAAAACAGCAGCAGAAAAATGCGAAAGGCTTTGGTGTGCTTGTGTAATTCATGGAGTACCACAAGTGTGGTCTGGGTTTTTTTTTTTCCTAACTGAATGAGATTCCTTGGTTTAGAAATTGATTATTGGATTTATTTTTTTTTTCATCTCATATTAAACTTTCTAAATAAGTGTGTTATGGAATAAACATCTAGTAAAGGATTCAAGATTGTTCTCTGATATTAGAAAGATTTATTTATTTTTTTTTTAGTCATTCTTTAAAACCATAAAGAATGGTCTGCAGAAATTTGTTGAAAATAAAACATGTTTGCAGTAATTGGGTTTATTGACTGTTCGTTTGTTACTTGAAGGAAAGCACCGGTGTATTTTTATAGATACATAAGAAAAGCATCGCATCTCTTATGGTCCTGTCAAATATTGCCATTCTGATGCAGCTGTTTAATTCTTGTTTAAAATAAGATTTAATATTTTCTTTTTAAAAGCAAAGCAACAGAAGTTCTCATCACCTGTTCAGTGTTGATTACATCTAAAATATTTATTTTCTTGCTATAATTTCCAGTTTCCTTATAATTCTTGATTAGAATTCCTAAACATGACTATTTCTGTGTAGTTGTTTCATTCGAAATGACAAGGAATTTACACCTCTATGTTCAGTAACACACTGAACTACTAGCATGAAACTGTCAGTATTTTCCATAAGATTGTGTATTAATTTGTTAGTGGAATTCTGATGTGAAGGAAATTGTCACCACAAACTGGTTTTTGCCTTAAAACAGCTGTTATTTCTCTCACATTTTTCTGTTTTTTCATAGAGTTACTGACTGAAAATTTTGCAGTAGGTTAAGCATGTATTTAGGAAAATTACTGATTCTTGGGAATATCAAAACAGCAATATTCAGAGATGTGTAGCATCTTCATATTTTTCTAAGTTTTAATTTGTAGAAATATTAACAATATTGGGGAAAATGACAAGTATAATTAGCAGAGCACTATGTGAAATGACTTAGGCATTGTAATCCCTTAAAGAATTAGGATATGGGTGCAGTATAATATGGAAAGCATTTATTTCTTTCAAATATATCTATGTTTTTATCCAAGAAGAATGCTATGTATAGGTGGTATTATACTAAGAAGACAGGACATCATGCTAAGGAAATCGTATCACGTTCTATAAAAATAATCTTTAAACAAAGACTGTTGGATAATTCTGTAATCACAAAGACATTTCAATTTACCAGAAGTAGAAATGAATCAAGTATAATAAAAATATCTTTGGGTTTTTTTTTTTTCAACTCTTACTGGTGAGCATTAAAATGAAGTCACAAATTTACATGCTTTTAATTGTTTTTTAAAGCAGTGTTTACCTTTATGACCTCCACAAGCTGTTACACCTGTGGAAACTTTATTTTAGTGGCAGTCTGCAAAACAACAGTCTTCCCTGTGCCAGTTTCTTGTTCAGAGGCTTCAGTCTGTTTGAAAGCAACTCCTTCATTGTTTACTCCAAACAATTGGATCTGAATTGAAATTTCTCTTGGACCATATGTTTTGAATGCACCTTCTGTATCTGAATTTTTTCAATATAGTGTACGTGAAGCATCAACAGACTATATATAAAAAAAGTACTGATGACTTAGATATAGAAAGAAATTTGCATTGTCTTGAAGTAGCTATTAAAATCTTTCATAGATGACCAAGCGTTTGCCTAAGAAATATCGTGTTGTTACAGGAGATGGCTTTAAGATGTGTTATGCTGGTAATTTGTTGCGGTGTCTTCAAGCAGAAGGCAGCCTGCTGTGGTTTATTTTGTACTTTTCCTGGCTCAAAGTCTTGGTCCGTGTAAATGTACGGAGAAACAGCGTACATAAATTGTATATCTAGCAAAGTTATATTAAGGTAAGCTTAGGCTACTGTAAATAAAAGCCTACATTGTCATATTTTTGCATTGAGTGGTCTGGGGTAGCCCAAAAACCAGTTCATCAGCCACCCAGTTTATACTCATGTGGGTGGTATACAAGGAATTCGACCGATCCAAACTTTTCTGATTTTCTTGTGGGAGATGGACCCATCTCCAGGACAAAGCAGCCCTTGCCTCATGGGGTTCAGAAAACCTGAAATCAGAGGGAAGAAGTTTTTTTGTATTCAATGTGACTCGGTCTGTAATGACTGCTGCGTGTTAGAATTTTCCAGCTCAATTTTAGCTGATGTCCCTGATCTGTACCTTAAAGCATAGAAATCACGCTGCAGGTTGAGAATTTAGGATAAATTGAGACTTTTTGTCGCTGGCAGAGGGAGAAGCGTTTATTTGTGCTCCTAAATGACAACTGTGGTTGGGAAAAGATAACCTCAAGTTGAGGTTATTTTAAGAGTGAACTTTTTTTTTTATTTTTTTAAAAAGTTGCTTGGAAAAAGATATGCCAACTAAGCAGTGTCAACAGTAATGATTTGAGTGACTGCCTAGAAAAGGGATGAAAAAGTGAACCAATTATTTCAGAAGATACACAAGATTGTGCGATAAATTTTGAATTTGAAGCTGTTATCTATACAGGCTCAACAATTTTAGACGGGAAATTACTCAATGGATGTTTGAAAAAAAGGTGTTAAACCATTACTACTTTGAATTTTGCAGAGTTGGAACTAATCTGGTGGTCAGCCAAGAAGCTAGACAAAATTACTGCAGTCATTTTGCTTAGTTGTTAAACTTCAAACGAATAAATCTCCCAGTACTGTAAGGAATAGATGCATAAAAACTTACAGGAGTATTTAAAAGTAGTTAAACTGAAACATGAAAGTTTGGCAGAAGTTTGAACCTTGCCACGCAGGGCTTGAAAGACCTGTCAGCAAATTATTTTCCATCCTAATACGCACGCTGAATATCAGAATTGATAACAAAATTTATGGAGGACCTAGTTCTATTGCCAGGTGCCAGTCTGCAAATATTGCAAGTGATGTAAGGAAATTAACTCTCAGTGATGACATGGTACTTATTTCTGTAGGGGCTGGCATGCCTTGGGTATGTCATTTATTGTCCTCTTTTGAAAGTGTAGTCAGTTGTGTGGGATTGCTATTTATTTGGCACACGTGACCCATCCTTCCCTGCTTTGTTTGACGAAAGCTTTTCTTCAAAGGAGAACATAGATACCTGCCAAGTGGTCCATTTGGTGTACATCCTCATTCCATATCCAAAGATCTTGTGTGCGTTTATGTGATCAGAATTTATTGAAAATAGCACTTCCTTAAATTCCTATCTGGAACATAGTAATCTGGTATTAGGTTATACCAGTTGCAAATTTATAGTTTTTATATATAGAGAGAGATATCTTTTTATTAATATCTTACTTATACCTTAAGTTATAACTCGTATGTCTTCTAGTGAAGGCTAATACAGTATGTGTGTCTTAAACTGACAGTTATAAGGCAAATTAATCAGCATTAGTCTGATACTCATGTTAATACACCACATAAAAGCAAAATGCAAGTTCCATGTTAAAGTACATTCATTTATACCCTGTGAATTGTCCCACAGCCTCCTTGATTCTGGCTTTGGACTATTCGTTTAGTCCCATTAATCAGTGCTAAGAGTCTAATTTCTTACAGGGAGGTGTTGTCTACGAGAGCCTCAGTGTCACCCGTTCTGGGATACCCAGGATCATCGTTAGGACAGTTGGTACCATGCACTGGACACCTTAGATCATTACAACAATTACTGAGGCATAAAAACTCACAACTACCCCCTTGTCACCCATCAGCAGTGCCCTTCAGACCAGGCATTGTGTGCATCCCGCAGCCGTGCCCAGAGGAAGGAGAAGTCCTCAAAAATCTTTGTATCTTCAGCGATCAAGTTCTAAAGCTCAGGTAGTCTTTTAAAACAAAAATTCACACTGCTGCTAATCCCAAGATTTGCACATTCCAACCTGGAAGTGACCAGTTTTGACGGAAGTGTTGTTAAAGGGTTGCCTTTGCCTCAGCTTCTTGCCTGAACGGCATGAACCAGCTCATTGCTTAAGAGACATATTTCTTGATCCCTTTTTCCCTTACCAAAGCCATGGCCCATCCACCCAGCATGTAAATTACAACTGCCTTTTCCAGATTTCGGAAAGCTCAAGAGAGCTAAATAGAGGAAAATAATTGAGATAGTTGAGATGTGGGCCATGCTGTTAGAAAGCTGCAGAGAATTCCTGCTCTCAGGTCTCACCAGCAGTAGGTGATCCAGTATATATAGATACTCAATAGTATCATAGTGTAGCTTTAACATTTGCTGTTCTATTGTAACTTTGGCAGTAAGTTTCCACTGATATTTAGCACAGACTATGGCGGGATGTATGTGCATACCCAGTTTTTCTATGATAAAATATTTTTTTGCCTTTTTTTTTTTTTTTGTCCCAATGGAAGCTGTCAGGCCGAATACAAGGAAAATGCAGCATCTTTATTGTGGAGCAAGTTTATATCAGGTTTCAATAGAAACCTTGAAGGTTCTTACAGGACCATCACCAAAAAAGTGTTTTTTGAAGTCAATTATTTTGAGTTTTCACCTTTTACAGTGTTTTGCCGTGATGACCTTACAGTAGCTTGCAATTAGAATATACTGTAATGGTAGTTTTACAGGTTTATAAGCGGTTTCTCTGAAATAGTTCAAACCCAAGCAATTTATAAGCGGTTAGAATGGCCCTGCAAACACCTATATGCATGATGTGTGCTGCGCGTAATTTGTTTTATTTTATTCGAGGAACTGTGAAAATCCAACCACTTCAATTTGGGGGCTTAGAGTAAATGGGAGGGCACAGTTCCCTGCCTCATTTTTGCCCATTTCAAACATGTCTAATTATACCTCGGTGCTTTGCTGGCAAAAGGGATTGCTCCTGAGGGGGATTTTTCTTTGTGTACATCCTGTTGTGTATTGGGAAAGAGCAAGTCCAATTGTTGAGTTCATTCAAGCCTTGGAACGGGCTGCTCAGGGAAATGGTTGAGGCACCATCCCTGGAGGTGTTCAAAAGGTGGGTTGGTGTGGTGCTGGGGAACATGGTTTAGTGATGTTGGGTTGGGTGGTTTTTTGTCAGAGCTGGGTTGATGGTTGGACTAGATGATCTTTAAGGTCCCTTCCAACCTAGATGATTCGATGATTCTATGATTCTATCATGCTATCTATCATTCACCATTCATGCTTTTCTTCCCACCGAGGGTGACCACGCAGTCTGTTGGGCATCAGCCCTGCTAAAACCCCGTTTCATAGAATCATAGAATCATCTAGGTTGGAAGAGACCCTTGGGATCATCGAGTCCAACCATCTACCCTACTCTACAAAGTCCTCCCCTACACCATATCCCTCAGCACCACATCTCATCGTCTCTTAAACGCATCCAGGGATGGTGACTCCACCCCCTCCCTGGGCAGCCTATTCCAATGCCCGACCACTCTTTCCGTGAAGAATTCTTTCCTCATGTTCAGTCTAAACCTACCCTGTTGGAGCTTGAAGCCATTCCCTCTCGTTCTGTCGTTAATTACCTGTGAGAAGAGACCAGCACCAACCTCTCTCCAGTGTCCTTTCAAGTAGTTGTAGAGAGT
>JAHREE010000257.1:1759140-1814068 GCA_033628505.1 Tringa tobata
ATTTCCCCCCCCCCCCCCCGCCCCCAGCTATTAAATTTCCACAGAGCTATCATTTTTAGTGAGGAACTAACTAACCCTTTTCCTGTCAGTGACTGAATTGCAGCCTGTTTACGTTGGGATATTTTATGTAACTCTTGAGCCTGTGGGGCCCTGATAACCGTGCAGTGGAGTAATTATTAAAAATAATAATAAAAATATAATAAAAATAAGCAATTGTACACATGGGCAATTAACTTTCTTATTAATAAGCTATTAGGCAATTAGGAACAGCTTAGCTGGTCTCTTGGGTGACACAGCGCTAACTCCTGGGTGAACGGCCTTGTTTGAGAGCTTGCCTGCTTTTCCCTGCCAGGGTGCCCATTCCGCCACAGCGATCCTGAGCTCCTGAAGCAGAAGCTGCAGGCATACAAGATCCCTCCCAGTGGAATAACCCAGGTAAGGCCTCGATTTCTTTGGTGCTTTGATGAAGAAGGCACTGCTTTTCAATTTCACTTCCTCTTCCAGTAGAAATGCCACAAGCCATTTGTCAACGCGCCTCTCCTTATGAAGGGTTTAAACCAGAATCCCGACTTTCTGGCCCCAGTGCTCCCACTGATGTTTTGACTGTTGTCGTCACCTTTTATTGTTTAATATTATAAGTTGGTTTATTACAGTACTGGATACGATGCAGAATTTTGTTTTATTTCGTTTTACTGCACTGGGATAAAGAAAAGTTTAAATTAATCTGGCAATCTTTTGGAGAATTTATTCTTGCAGTAACTTCTAAAAACCATATATTCTTAATCACGCGTTGCACTAAATTCCCCTAAACAACAAAAGGGCATGAGAAGCCTAGTGAAATTAAGCAGAGATTTTTAGCAGCTTTTTAAAACGTAACATTAAATTGAGGACCCATCTTACATAGGAGGGACAACGCAGAAATACGTGTATACCGAAGAACTGTGACCCTCATTTCTTGCTCTGCCAAGAGGTAAAGACTAGGAAAGGGTGCCATCATCTTCATTGGAGGAAGATGTACGGGTTAGAGTTAAGCTGAGACAGTTCAGCAAAAAGCTGCCTATATTAAATGTCTGAAACCTGCCTTAGGTCCGTAGGAAAAAAAACCTGCTTTAAGTTGTCATCTTTACTTCATGTGGAGCGTCACAGCTGCTTGTCAGGCTTCAACAGAGCGTTGAACTAGATAAAAAAGAATGGGAAAATTCCGCTTAAAGTAGTTTCCCTTCGAAGGAATAATTAAGGTACAAAGTAAAAGAGAATAGTTTCAAGGTGTTTATTGTTCACTCCTAGTCATTCTTGACAAATTCTTGAAATACCCAGAGTTTTTCCTAGAAATATTTTTTTGGGTTTTTTTTTTTGTTTTTTTCCTTCTTTTCTCCTGGTTCATATATATAAAAAAAAAAAGCATTTGACTGTCTTCTATATATCTGACAGGTACCGGAGATACTTTACTTTGGCTTTTTCCCTTTTTATATGCATCGAAAATTGATGCTGCTCTGAGGTTTTTATCCTGCTAATCATTGGGAAGATTGGTGGGGATTTAGCGTTTTAGCTGCCTCGCTGTGCGTGGGTGGGCTTTAGTAGAGGTTACTTCTTCAGTGAATTTGCACAGTGGGGCAGTATCTATATTTAACAGTTCCTTGCTTGATTTGAACTGGCTTTCAGGTTTTGTGTCTGTGTGTGCTTTTGTTCTTTTTTTTTTTTTCTCCTGTGAAGTAGGATTGGGATTCGTTTTAATGTTTCTTATCAAAAGGGACTTAAGAAAAACTCTCCCCATCAGCGTTTGCTTTGCCTGGAAATGGACACTGTGCTGTCCATGAATTTTGTGGTGACAATTAAAGTGCAGTTGGGGTATAGGGTCCTGCAGTGGCCTCTCCTGGTGTTAAACCAAAACAAAATACCCTCTGCCCAAAACCTAATAATAATAAAAACAAACAGAAAAGAAATGGGCTGTTGCTGGATTTTCAGAACTTGATCTTTTGCCGCAGACTGTCTTTGAGATACTCAGGAGGAGGAGGAGGAAGAGGATTGATTGGTTCACATCTGTCTCCAACATCTCAAACAGATTTTATTGCTACCACTTCATTTGTGTGGTCCAGTGACATTTGCATGATTAATAACAGTTCAGGATCCTTCAGTCCAAACTGTGTTTTTTTAGGGTCTTCTGTGATGCTGGGGATAGTTGCCGAGTATCACAAATGTCGTTTTCCCTTCAGCTCAGTGAATGGAAATAAGGGTGGATGGGAATAAGGGTGGATGGTTTGTCAGTCTTTCAAAGCCTGATGTAGTTGCTTTTCCAGTATCTGGGCCTCAAGATTGATGTTTGGTGAAATGGTACACTTTGAGTCTGTTAGCTCTAGATCAAATGAGAGCTTCCTTATGACCCCACAGATTCCTGTATTTAATGAATGATTCAGACTTGACCTTTCAGCTATGTATTTTGATAAATCGTATGTCTCTCCTGAGTCAAGGCCTCTTACACTTGTTCCTAGCTTTGTTCCAAAATTCTTTTGCTGTCTTCAAATGTGACTTCGTTTAGTGTCTTCTCTTGCTCTGCATGCTCAGGTTGTCACAAAGAGAAAAATTCCCTTCTGTGTTGTCAAATCCAGATCGATGCATGTACCTAAATGCTTTTTCAGTTCTCTCTGCCTGGTTCATGGTAGAGATGAACGTGTTGTTCTGGACAAAGTGGACACTCGAGTGGCCACCTGCACAGGACTGCAAACTCAAAAGGAGCAGTTTTGTTTTTTTTACAACAGTTTACTAGGATTTGACAATGAGTAGAAGTCTCGCATCCATTCAATGAAAGGTTAGTGTGCAAAATCAGTGCGTCATCAATAAATAAATCATCAATAATTACGTGTGGTGGTGTCACAGGTGAGACAGTAAATGTTAACCTCTAGTGAGTCTGGATACTGGTTTGGTTTGGGGGATTTTTTTGTTTGTTTGTGTTTTTCTAAGGATCAAGGAGATTAGAACTATATCCCTGCTTGGTTACCTCACACAGCCCCTCACTTGCCCTCCACCCTGGTGTTACGTTTACTGAGGTTTCAACATCAGTCATCTTCATGGGAGTGCTTTTGTAAGATCTGATTAAATAAGAGCGAGTACTGTTTAAATAAGAGATCTTTATTAGTTAAGAGATTAAATAAGAGATCTTTTACTAAGTATTTTGTGGAAATATATAAATGGATACAAAAATACAAGAACAGTTGATACACTTCATATGGACAAACCTCATGTGATACCCATTTTATTATCACAGCGCAGTTTGGTACACCAAAGTTCCTTAAAATTTCTTTCAGCAAATCTAAGTCTTGTCTTTTTTGACTTGTGGCTCTAATAAAATTTTAATGGATGATGATATTGTATGGCACTTCATAGTTATTAATTTACCTCTTTTCACAAAGTTCATATTTTTACTTAGAACACTGATTTTCGTGGACTTTTGTGGTGGGATTCTTTCCCCAATAAATTAACTGCTTAAAACCCAAATCTTAAAACAGGGTACCCTTACACATTTGCTGCCAAGAAATTCTAAAAAAGCACCATACCTTTGATCTAGAAATTTTACATCATTCAGGTTTCTCAAGTGGTGGGTTAAGACTCCTTGTTCACTGTCCAAAATCTCTCAGATAGTTATTGGGTTTTTTTAATCAAAAACCATCATTTATCAAAACCTGTAAATGCTTTGAAATTAAATCTTTCTTTACACTTTACAAGTGTAAAAGTCTTGAAAGTAAGATTATTCAAGGAGATCTTTGTGACAGTCTGGGGTTGATTTGTGGAAATATGAATGCTTAAATGTTCTATGAATTTTTCTATAGACGGGGAACATTTATCGATAATAGTTGTGTGTTAGGAGTACGTCTCCCTCATTTTATCTGAGATTCTACTTTCTCTGACTTGCTCTCTAGACCCTATATTATGACATTACGTTTTCATAGTTTCTCAGCTAAAATGTGGGCTTTGTTTAATTGTCTTGTATTTTGTTTATTTTTGAAGTATGAACATGCTTATTGATTTCGCTAGGACTACTTTCGCACATGAACTCGACAGATACAAATTTAAACAGCCAATAGTAAGCTGCCTTTTCTGATATTAAAGCTCCCATCTATTCTGATCACTCTGATATTACGTCTCTTGATCAACCCCGTTGACTCGTTTAGTGTGAGTTTATTCGTGCTGTGGTGTTAGTATTATTGACACCATCAGTGGGTGTAATACTGCGGAGTATTAACATGACGTGGTTTCACATCTTAAGACAAGAATACAACATCTTAACATGACATGGCTTAAAATTAATTATTTTAAAAATTTGAGTTATGGTATGTCAGACTACTAAATTTTCCTAATCTGCATTTTATCTTTGGAAAGTTGAAACAATATTAGAATCAGAAGGTATGTCTGGCTATTGTCAGGTGAGGTTGTAACGTTAAAAAGGCTGTATATAATTAAATAAGAGTGGTCTGTGAAAAAATCTGATACAAGTAATGATAAGAAAAAAAAAAGTAAACATTGAACTGCTGGACTGATGGGTAAGCTTGTGACAGTAAACCAAAAAAACAGCATAGGAAAGCAACTTGAGAGAATGCTGAGATATGCAGAAACTTGGCGAGAAGTGCAGCTAACCTGTTTGATAATAAAAGGCTGCAAGAATATCAAAGACTTTTAGAGCATGTAATAGATTTTATTATACGTAGAACACATTTGAAAGTACATAAGGTAGATGTTTTATTAATTTGAAAACTACTAAAAGCTGAACTAGAAAAATATATCTTTTCAAGTTTGGATTTTACATTATAACGACCACAAGGATGTAATTCACATGTATGGACAGGTGCTGTTGAGAGTGTTTATTATTGAATCACAGAATAGCTGAGTTTGGAAGATGCGTCTGGAAGTCATCTTGTCTGATGCCCCTGCTTGAGTAGGGTCATCTAGAGCCTGTTGCCCTGGACACTGTCTAGATGGCTTTTGAGTATCTCCAAAGATGGAGGCTCCACAGCCTCTCTGGCAGCCTGTGCAGGTGCTTAGTCAAATGTGCCTTTTAGAAGAAATAATATGAAAAGTAGAGTTAAAATGCATGGGGTTTTTCTGCTGTTAGAGAGATGAACGGCATTAATTCAGTGCGTCCAATTTAGAAGTACTTAAATTAATTAGTCAAATCTTAGACTTTAGTTTCAGGAGCAGTTAATTAGCTTAAATGGACCCTCCTGGTGTGGAAGGCACTTCTCTCTGTTCATCCTGCCTGTTGAGTTTCCATTCCTTTCTTTATACATGGTAAAATAGATTCAAAAAATTACCCAACTGTGGGTTTACCTGGGGAAGGTGAGGGGGAATGAGATTTGTTTTCAGATGGCACAAATGGGTGGACAGAATCAGGGGCTGTGTCTTCACACTTCAGCAGCTTCAATTTATGGTGTATTAAACTACTCATGACACTTTTATTTAGAAGAGAAAGAAGGAAAAAAGAAGCCCGCCAGAAGAGTCAAAGGGATTAAACACACAGTTCAGGATGAGAAAAAAGGAAAACAAAAATGAATATATGAAATAAAAATGTTGCAGCTTATTGTTCGTGAAGCTGTTATGTTGCAAACTTAGAATGTACATGAAGCAAGTACTTCAATTTTATTAATTTTGTATGATTTTTTTGATTTTGAAGCATTTCAGATGCTTGCTTTCATACTTGATAACAGTCCAGGCTTTGATTCAGCATTTCCTTGCAACAGAGGAATGTGGGTTATCTCTCATACCTGTCTTTTAAAACAGCGGGCTGTAAAATCATACAGGATTTGTCAGTTAAATAAGAAAGTGTCTCTGAAAAATAGCAAAAAAATTTTGTAATCATAAAACATACATTTCTATAGCACTATTTTAGAACTATGTGAAATTAGAGAAGTGGAATCCTCAGGTGCGTTAGCCCTTCTTGCCTCTGATGTTCACACCATTGACTTTCAGCTGTAGATGGTATAAATCTTTGAAAAATAGCCCACAACCAAGCAAACGAAACAAACTAGCATTAGAGCTGTTTCCTTTTAAAATTATTAACTCAGTTTAAATTAACGTTTGTCTTCATTTAATAAGCTGCCCAGGGGTTGCTGCAGCAAATATAGGCACATATTGACATATGCTTTTCATTCGGACGTTCACTTAGTCTTTTGTGAAGTATTTAATGAGTTCCTTACTGACATACATTAAGTAAGAACTTCAGGCTAGAAAACCTATACATGAAAAATGGAGGAGAAAATACAGGTATTCCTTTTTTCCTTTATAAAGTGTAATATAACACAAGTAGGTTTTGGTTTTTGACAGGTGTGATGCAAAGTGCAGGGGAGAAATTGATCTCTTATGGTGCCCTAAATATTACCACGTGCAATGCTGAACACTGTGTGACCAAGTGTTCTACACTACAGAAGAAGTCAAAGAGGATAAAAGGAACAGGAGCTCTGGCAAAGCTGTAACAATTAATTTCTAGCCTGTAAGTGAGTCCCTGAGGGAAAACAGAGCTTAAGTCTGGGAGAATTGTACTATAGGTGTATACATTATAAAGATGAAATGTTCAAAAACAGGTTTAGAATACAAAGGGAATCTCCAAAAGCAGCAAAAAAAGTTCAGATGCCTGTACTGACCAGGATGGAAAGGGCATTGGGGAGTCCTGGTGCAGGACCTAGCGCTGAGGTGGCCGCAAACGGACTTGAAACTGGAGAAAACTGGAATGTGTTCCAGTGGAGTGGAGATACACTCCAGCAGTTGCCCCCAGTCATATCTTTGGTCACCTCTGAAATAAAGAGAAAGTCAGAAATGAGTCAGATGTAACTGAATCCACGGTAGGAAGATTTTAATTTTGAAAATATAAGGTAATTCTGCAGTTTTCAAATAAAACAAGCTAACTTTGGGTAAGTAAAAATAACAATGGATAATTACTGAGCCCAAACCATCCTGCTGTGCAGCGTCTCAGCTTTGAATGCTGAGGATCTATAAAGCAGGTGGCTGCGTGCAGCTGCCAAACATCATCTTCACCTCATTAGTAGTCAGTAAAGCAACATCGGAAGAGCGAGTTGCAGATGGCAGCAAGAGAAAATGCGCAGAAGAACTAACAAAAAGAGTCCTTGAGTATGTCCCTTTACTTGCAAAATAAAACAATTTAGTGTAAATGTCTTAGAGGCAAAAGATTGTTGCTGTGAATTAGCGTAGTTTTGAGTGGAGGTCTGTTTCTGGGTAACACGAGGAAAAAACAGCTGCACACTTGCTTTCATTATGTGCACAAATGCAACAGGAAAGGTAATATTTATTATGAATTATAAATCTGTTTTACTTTAAATATAGGGCTGTTAGTTTCTCTCCCACAGAGGACTCCTTTCTAGCTGGACTCCATTCTATTGCAATTTTTAACCTTTTTTTTGGTTCTTCTCTTAGCAACTTGTTCCCTATTGAAGCCAGTTAATGGACTAAACCTGTTCTTCTTTGGATATGTTTAACCCACCCCTTATTCCTCGGCGCCACCATCTATGCAGAAGGTGAATCTGGTCCCCTGTGATGGGGCCGGTTCCAAGTTACGTACGTGCCACTTTGGTTGCCTTCTGGCTGCCTCTCGGAAAGAGTAGGAGCTGAATCATAACTGCTTTTCCCTGAACAAGCCACAAATGTTGCTTTGGCCTTTCCACCCAACCACAACTCGTAATCAACATGGAGGAATTGTATAGCTTTGTCATCTCTACCTGCCAAATTTGGCTGAAGTTGGCCAACCGCTCAAAGTCAGGGAGGTGGTGTGGTGGAGAGGGCAAAGGAGCAGGAGTAAGATGATGGCTACCAATGCAATTGTACTTTAACTTAATAATAAATTTAACAAACTGGATTAAAGTCTGTGGTCTGTTCTGGTGAATGCTGTTTGATGGAGCACTCTATCAATGCTGAGGAAAAGAAGCGGTGTGAAGACCTAGTTACCAAACTTCTCTGGAGAATGCTGGTAGAGGTTCCTCTGACAGCTGTTCTCCAAGGTACATGTCTTCATAGTAGTACGGCAGAAAAATCTGTGCGGTGACTTAGGGGGAGTCTAGAGGGAGCAGGACAGTAGTTCCTTGGTGAAACCGCAGGGTAGCTGGGCAATAAAAATGAAACCTCTGCAAAATAACATGGTTGCTCTGTAAAAATTGGAAGTCCCTCAAAGCCAGCTCTGATAACATGACCGTTACAGCTTTCATATGTCAGCAGTATCGATTCAACGAAGTCCTCTTCTCTACCTCACAGGTGGGTCAAGATTTTCCCAAGGGCTTAAATGGGCATGGTTTCAGAATAGTTTGCTTGGAATAATCTTCTCTTACAAAACTGGAAATTTTTTTCTGTCATCACCTGTGCTGTGTCGGTCAGTGACCACTCTTCTGACATCTGTCACTTGGAAGTTGTCATTTTTATGCTGAACTGTCAGAGAAGACAGCAGCAGCTTTGTCTTGCACCCTGTGAATCACTGGGAGTTAATAAGTCAAAAGCCTGCTTTGATAATCCTTGTCTTTTCCACTCTTTGGGATAGTTGGATAATGGCATCATGGATACAAAAAGCAACTACACCTTTGCGTCTGTGATTGAAGAGTTCAACAAATCTCAGAATGACTAGCTCTTTCAAAAAGTTCTCTTCAATTACAAGAGAACCTCAATCCTTTTAAACTTTTGGGGTTTATACTCGGAATTTTTCCATACTGAAGCTTTTGTTTGCTCACTTAAGCTTCTGAGACTTAGAGTATATTTACACCTGAATTTAGAGAACTTTATATTAGATATAATCTTGATTAAATGAAGAATAATTTTAAGAAAACCTAACCTATTTATGAACTAGATGAAATTAGTTTACCTATTTCAGCTGGAAAAATAATTTCTGAAAAGTCTGAATGCTAAAGGACATTTACGAGTGTTTCTTTCAACTCCCCAACAGGCATATAGGTTTTCTGCTCACTGCTCCAAATTGTGTCAAAACTACTTTTAAAAATGTACACACGTACATCATGGTTAGCATTTACTTAAAAATAGAGATAGCTCTTTTGCATGGTACAGTAAGGAGCAGAGGAAAGCATAAGGCAAGCTCTAATTGAAGTGTTTAGAATAAATGAGTTTTCTTCAATCCTTATCTACTTAATGTGACACTAATTTTTTCAGTCAATTTCAGAGGGAGGAAGTAAAAAAAATAATACTATATATATACACACACTAATATACACACACAGAGATAGTGCCAGATTTCAGACTTAATTGCCTCGTTGGCCTTGGCCTTGATCTTTTACAGAAGATATAACAGGAAGTGGCAAGAGCGATAGAAATGTAATCAGTTGGGCTATTACAGAGAAACAACGCGGCTAAGTACTTTCCTGGCAACGTGTCGCTGGTTTTATCCATTCAGCAAATGTAATTTATTTATACATCTGTCAATAAATACAAGGTGGCATCCAATAATGAGTACAGCAGGGACTTAAGCAGGAGCATATTGCTGTGTTTGACATAAAGGTCAAACTTGGGAAAGGGGCTTGAAATTAACATTTCTTGAAAACTCTTTTTCCTTCCACTGAGGCTATCTCTTAATTCCAGCAATTTTCTCCGTTTGATAAGCCGAGAGAGCATACATTTTGATTGTATAAAAGGAAGGAGGAGGTGATGAAACTTTAAAAAAATTTCAACTGGCATTGCATTCTGGTGATAAGAATGGGACTTTATGCAGCACAGAAGAGATTACCTGAAGTAGAATTGGGAAGCAAATTGTATTTACAAAAGATGGCATGATTTTTCCTAATAGGTGTTCAAAACAGGCTATTCACTCACATATTCTGCTGAGCTTGACTAGAAATAACTTCATTTCAAAAAGGACAAATCTGATTGAAGGTAAAAGCATTCCCTTCTCACAGATAGTTGTCTAAAGGATTTGCATTAAAGTTTCTTGATGGGAGCACAGCAGTATTTTATTCTGCATCTGCATGAGCTGGTAATGTGGAAAATGAAAATACAAATCGTGTCCTTGATTGCTTCATGCTTCAGCCACTTGAATGACTAGATTTATGTCTGCAATTATGGAAGAGATGTTGCAATATGATAGTTTGACAATAACTGTCACAATTATATTATATTACCAAAATATAGATTCAACTTATTCTTGAAGTTAAGAGCATTGAAATTACAGTTTAAGGACCGGGCGTATTTTCCTGTGGTTTTATCTTGTTTTTAATATAGCCAGGGTATTTTAAAAAAAAAAAGGTAGTACGTATAAATGTTGTCAGTTATTAGTAAGATACATGCGTGTCAAAGATGTCACGTGCTGCAGAGTTCCATGAGGTACACACAAGGCTGTTGGGAAATACCTTGTCATGGTAAGTACCAACGAGATGTACACGTGCTAATTCTGAGTCCATTACGTTTTTCTCCCTCTGCATAGATCCTGGAATTGGTGAAGGGCATGCATTACCAGCTGGCCTGTCAGAAGTACTTTGAGTTGACACACGACGTAAGTAGCTACTAATTTTTCTTAAACTATAGTCAGCGGCATTGTCTTGAGGAAGGCCTTGGAAATGGTGCATGAAGACCGGAGACTATTTGCAGTTTTCACATCTATCGTTAGCTGCCATGCCTTGTAGTTTTCATTTCCGTAATTTAAAATATACTTCAGGTCTTCTTTTGTAATTTTCTGCATTTATGTATTGATGTTATTAGTACCCTGAACATTAAACGATGTAGTAGAAGGTTATGCTTTCAGGCTGAAAATGTAAATTTTGTTGGGTTCTATCTATTTCAAGCCATTTAACTTTTTCAATATCCCATTTTTAAACAAATTGTGGGGTTTTTAACCTATTATGCAAGTTTGGTATTTTGATATATACCTTAAGAAATAAAGAAAATGGGTCTAAGAAGTTTAACTAAAACTAATCTTACATAGTTAATATTGTTAATTTTCACTTGATATATTTTCATGTCTTTGGTCAGGTGTGATTAGTTTTTAAATCAAGATGAACATTCGCCGGGCTTTTCTATTTGCTTAATCGTAAGTTTCTGCAACACATTAACGCAAGATCCTCCACAAAATCAGAAGATAGTGAATGGCTGCAGTCCATCTCCTCTGTGATTTCTTGACTCAAAGACCCAGTTTACCCATTGGTTCTAAATTCTTTGCTGTCAAGAAAAAAAAGAGGAGTGCGGACCATCTTTTATACCTTTAGTCTCTCCACAACTCAAAAAATTGAAACATCCCTTTCAAGCACCAGAATATGGAACAGCCTTGCTAAAGATATGGATGAGGATTAGACGACCCACCCAGAGGCATTCACCATTGACTTTTTTATTTTCACTGCTTTTCACATTTGATTTAAATGGATGTGTTTGTCTCCCTAAATTTCCCGCAATCATATGTGTGCGTGTATGGTAAAAGTATACTCTGAACCTCTATCCAGTGTTGTTTTGGCAGCTGTAATTTGAGAGTAACGCTGTCTTACAGTCTTAGGAAATGATAAAATAGGAAATTGAAAATCATACATAATTTGAAATTAAATAGCACATGCCCTCTGTAAGGCTTATTCAGTAGAAATAATATTTTCCCAAGATGACTATAGACCCCAAGGTTTCACCAATCGATAAATCGGCACGGTGCCGAAGATCTGTTCTGTTTTAGGAACAGATTCCTAAACAGATTCTCCATTCTCTGTGGCAAATTCCAGAATAGCATTATTTTTTTCACTCTTTTCTTTTCTTAATATAAATATCTGTCTTTGCTCCTTGCGCTAATACTCATCTTTCTCCTCTGCTGTTGTTATCTTACTTCAGTGAGAGAAAGCAGAATGCACGGAGCATTTTAGAGCATTTAGCTGCTAAACCTGTTACCAGCCTGCTTGGAATGATTTAATTTTTTTTTTTGTCGTACAGCTATATGCTTTAGTAAATTTTTTATTTTTTTTTCATTGGTTGGTCAAAAGATGTATCTCTGAAGCTGGTGACAGCGAATCAGACAATCACACCTTTATTTCCTGCATATCACTAGCAGAGCTTTTCAGCGAAGGAAATTCCTGAAGAATCGGTCAGCATAACATTGATGGTTATTGTTTCTTGAAGTAGGTGAACAATCTTGAGTAAAATTTTCCCAGAAATAATGGACTGGCTCACGTGGAGAATTTCAGCTTCACTTATGTAAAAATTCTACCAAGAAAGTGTTTGCTATGTGTTGGGCAGAGCTGTTAGTGCTACCTAGAATTCTTGAAAATGACAGCGCGTACGTGGGTTGGACCCACTATGAATGACACTGGAGCGGAGACTTGTTTAAGGTTATGATGTTTTTCTAAGTTCACAGGGTCAGTTGCACGCTACGTCCACGTAAGGACTCTCTTTGCATTCCCTCCCCATTATCCCTTCTCAGCTTTCCACTGTATCTTGTATACTCCTGCTGGCAGCAGCTTTGCTGTTGGCTTCAGTAGTCTAGCGCTTGGCACTGTGACTACGCTAATAAACCCGGCGGGACTAGAGGAGAATGTTTCCATCTGTTTTTCTGGGGAGGTGGGTTGTGTGTCTTTGTACCTCGGTGCTACTGGTTCGAAACGCGCAGGTTACCTAAAATCTGCTTCTCTGCGTGTTCTGTCTAAACTGGACTTATTAACTTCATTGCTGTGCCTTCCCCTGAACTTCCATCTCACTATTTAACAACCACAGAAAAAAAGCAACCATCATTTGTGTGGTCCAGCACATTGTCTTCAAGCAGGAGCTAATCCGTTCACATTAAGTACACATTAAGTCTTTCAGTAAGTGTGGGGAAGGAAAGTGCTCCATGTAGCATGTGAATGGTTTTACCATATTTTTCAAGTTCTGGGATATTAGGGCATACTCCTTTTTGGGAAGGTTGTTTTATAAATAAGACCGTAATTGGATCAAGACAAGCTATCCTATATATGTCAAGAAAAGAAAAGAAGGTCTTTTGACTTGATAGAATTATGACTGAATGGCCTGTAGGGTGGATATTTTCAAACGTTATCATATTTTAATAAGAATCAAGAATAAACTATGTTTATATGGTAACTACAGTAAGCATTCAATCAATTACTATGAAAATACTAACATATCTCGAATTTGGTCAAATTTGGATTTTAAGCCATACGGAAAGCATCGTAACTGTTTGAAGTTCTAATGTTTGTACTTGAGTTCATATTAAGTTATTTCATGTTGATGAGCCCTTTTAGATAAATTTTATATTACACTAAAATGAGGATAATGTGGAAGGCAAATAGAGCCTGGAAATGTAAGCAGTGTAACCATAACCCAAAGAAAATAGTCAAACTAATGAGGAATGCCTGTCACAGTCACAATAATGTCAAGATTGTATTTTACTTTAGTTGATAGAATTGGATGGCAACTCAAAATAGAGAAAAATGTTTCCAGACCAACAGTTTGGAGATCTTGGCTCCATCTCTGCAGTCAAGTAAAAGAGATTGATGATACCAGATAGGAACTACAAGTAGGTTAAATAAGCGTTCTTGTGACAGCTCGCCTGCAGAAATAATTAGTGCTTCGAAATCTGATTGTGTATAAATCCACTGTATAAATCTGGTCTTTTAGGGGCCTGAGCATTATGAATAAATAAGAAAGCCTGTGTTAATACCCCACTATTCCTGTCAGTTCTATTCCGGATGAACTAATGCTGTTAGTGGTGTTTGCATGAATATTGCTGTATTAGTTACTTGTTGCAGTTACAGCCGTAACAGCTGATTATTTGTATACTAATATTCATCTCTAAACATTTTATTCTTGCATACTGATATTTTACAATTCTTATGTATTTTTAAGAAGTAAATGAAATCTGACACACAACAAACTTTCTGGTACAGAAGAATCGCTTTTGAATAGTTTATTTTAAAACATATGTAAAACCCGTTTTTATTAGTTCTTTGTGATCAAGTCATAAGAACACAGGACTTTTTGTTGCTGTTGTTTAAAAAAAAAAAAAAGGAATGTGGTGAATTGATATAACTTACTGTAGCACCCTGATTGCTCCACCTGGTTTTTCTGCAGTGACAAGCCTTTTCACTCGGATCGATACATGTTATAAGCCGAAATTTTTGACTGCACAGAAAATACGTTTTTTTCTTTGGGTCTAGTGGATTCCAGACGGATTTACAGGTGTGAAGGGATAAAGCTGTTAGAAAAATCTAGTTTATTTCTGGTATAAGTTTCAGGTAACTTACAGCTAACTTAATGATGCAGCTTTTAAAATTGATGTGCTTTGATCTATATTATCTATAAGCACTGTAAAACTTCCATAAAGTGGCATGAGCAGTCTAACATAAAAAGCCAGGAAGTTTGTTTATGCCTCACCTCCATTTTTGTGGTCAAGTTTCTTGTGTATTTCCAGCCAGAGCAGAATATTTTTATTTAGAGAACCTTGTTGAAGATTGCACAGAACAGACTTGTTTATGTATCACTATATCTCAAATGAAGATGATGGTGAACAGAACTTCCCCTTTCTCTCTTCAGGCTCTTAAAAACAGGTGATAAAATGAACAGGCAGAATTCTTTTAATTAGAATAGGGAACATGGAGTCATACTACAATTTCAACTAATAACTTGTAAAGAGCTTTTAGCCAGATACTGTCAATTACCTCTGAAAACATTCTCCGTTCATACAATGAGCTGCTCCTACAGCTTTTTCCAATTTGTTGGGGAGATAAGAGTTTAGAACAAAATTAAGAGTTCCAAAGTGAATCTTAAATTGGTCTGAAGAAAACAGATTTTTAAGGTTAAAAAAAATAGAACTAATTAAGAACTTCTTCTACCAAAGCCAGCTTTTCACTGTGTCACTTCTTTTTAAGCCTTTTTGGTGTATAGAAGTAATTTAGTTCCCACATAATGGAAATGGGCGCATGGATGAAAGCTGGCTGGATGAAACTCATCCAGATAAGGCTGAAATGAAATTCAGTAGCGGCTTCAGGTTTCCTTTGCTTTGTGCCTTTAATTTTGAGTGCCAAATTAGTCTGCTCGGCCTGTCACTTATTTTTTAGATTTTTTTCAAGCAAGGTCGCTTACTACAGTTGCCAATGTCATCTTCGTGTTGGAATTAGGTTTCGTTGTATTCGTCGTCGTTTGCCGATCGAGCTAAGCTCATTGGTGGGGGTGCAATGAATCAGGGGTCCATTTAAAATGCACATTGTGTCTCTGCTCTATGATTTTTTTCACAAGTGGCTGAAATTTAAACTGATGGGTTTTGGCATATTAAATCAACCACAGCATACGCCCTTATGAGACACTGTGTGTGCAAAGTTGCCTGTTATGCTTGAATTGGCCCCATCTCTCTGGGGAAAAGGGAAGATAGTGGGAGCAGAAAATTGGCAGTATCAAGCTCTTAGTCTTCCTTGGTTTATTGTATCTCAGGTTTGGGAAATTTTCCAACATTATGTAAGAGCAGTATTTTTCTCAAAGTCTTCGTGGTATTTGCATGAACTGCCGGGCAGATAAAAGGTTCGGTTTGCCTGAATGTGAGGTGGAAGCACTTTTCTAAAGTAAGCATTTCCAACTTCTGAGCCCCCCCCAAAAGATACAAAGGTTATAACTGAGATTTGTGGTAAGTCAGAATAGCTTGCTTTTAAAACCAAAAGCTTTGTTGATTTGAAATATTTGATGAGCATCAATTGAATGTTCATTTGTCAAGTAATTACGGAGCTGAAGGAATGCATCTACTAACTGGAAAGGAGCAGTAAAAATATGCTGCATATTATGCTAGTTTTCTGTATTCTTATCCACTGAAGACTAAATGTTCTTTGGTACTGGTTGTGCATCTAGTTTTAGGATGCTGGTGTTGGCACTGATGGAGCAGAGCTAATCTTGATCTATTGGTCTTCTCTCTTAGCCTGCTGCCTTGTAAATATTGAATTTTTGCTACTGGAAAAAACAGGGGAAGAGGTGAAGCTACCCGTGTCCATTCACAGTTTCACACTGACGCTTAAGATCTCGATTTATAAGTTAACAGCTTTTAGTAGTATTTTTTACTGCCGTTGGCACTCTAGACTTGTCTCAGTCCCCCTTTTGCCTAGGGAAATGCTGTTTTAAGATGTAGGTTCAGTTGTCAATCTATAAAGGTAAGACGTTTTACTTAGGCTGTTTTGTATGTTTTGGGATGGTTTTTTTTCTTTACAACAGCAAAGACGGTGTGAAATACTGTTTGAATATTCCAAAATAGTCATTTTCATTCTAACAGTAAAGAAGAAATTTTGTGATGGAAGTAAATCCATGTCATGCCTATATTTGCTGGGACAGTATTTACAAACTGATGCCTTTTTCTTCAACAAAATTGAAACTTAATAAATTGCTAATTAATTTGTTCCTGAATGTGAAAAAGATTGGGTTTTTTGAAATAAATATAATAACTTGCTCTTCCTTTCCTTTGTGCAGGTTGATGACATTGGGTTTTCTTTGAATCATCCTAATCAGTATTTCGCAGAGAGTCAAAGGCTATTAAGTGGTGGAAGAGAACCGAAGAAGGAACTGAGTAATTCAGGAAACTCTCAACAAAAAAGTAATAGTCAGGAAAGCATGAATTCAAGTTCTACTCCCACCTCTTCAAATCCAACAGCTGATGCAGAACTGGAGGGACTGGAGGCATACTTCACTGAAGACTAAGCAGCTAGTGGTTTGTGGGGTTTGGTTGTTTGGGGGGGGAGTTGTCCATTTGTTTGTTTTTTTTCTTTCTTTCTTCCATTCTTTCCCTTCTCTAGCTGAATTTGTGCCTATACTAAGAAATAGGCACTTCGCTACCTGGAAAACATGGGCATTTATTGCTTTGAATAGGGATGAAGGAAAGAAAAATAGATACTGAAGCTGTAATTGCATCCATAATTATCTTCGCTGTTTTAGGATAGTGTTTTACACGGCACGTTGAAGGATGGGAAATGAAAGTTCCTTCCCAATTATGAGGTGATTTTTGTCTAACTTGTTTTCCTTCAAAAGCTTTAAATATTTTTATCCCATTATGGGGTCACTTTTATATGTTTCTTCTTAATAAATAAATTGCAAAGCAAAAGTTTGTGGTATTTTCTTTTTAGCTGTACTTGGATGGTAATTAAGTAGGAGTTCTTATGATCAAAATTACCCTCTAGAGGAGTCTGTCTCTCTCTTTTCTTTATGAGGAGCTGAGGGAAATCAGCTTCCCATTTCTGTACCTTGACACTAAATTTAGAGAGCCAGCTTTGGTGCTTGAAATAGAACATAAGCAGAGTTTAGATACCTGTACGTAGGAAGGTAATCCAAAAAGCTGATAATCCACCAACTGACTCATCTTGAAGAAGCTAAAAACTTATTTGTGTATGTTCCTTTTCGGTTTTAAAGCTTCCTCAATGTCTGAGCGTGGCTGGAGCCTCCTGTGTTGTGCTGAGTGGCATTCAATCCAGCAGCGGCCGCTGTGTGGTGGGTGGAAGCTCTGAGTAGAGCTGGTAGTTTATATCACGCTGTTAGAGTATTCTCCCAGGGATATGAAAGGCCTACGTTTTATTTTATCTGATATTCAAGGAGTTTCAAAACAACATTGTCCCTTCTCTGGAGAGTGACCTAGCTGCTGGTATAACATGTTGTTTGTTCTCTCTTCCAATCCCAAAAATGCAATGTGAGTAAACATACTATATGTAATTATTTGGCTGTAATATGGAATTGCCAGACCAATAAAGAAGAGTGAGTAGAACATTTTTGCAGATGTGTAATATTACCCCAGGTGGAATCTAGAGAGAAGAGAGAACAATGCCAACGATCGGTATCTTACTCGTGATGAACAACATGGGACCCTGACTGTGTGCTGTTGATCCCAGGACCCCAAGGGGTGGTGGAAAGGTGTGTGCAACACTAGAGAAAAGGCTAGATACAAGGGAGCCCGTGAGTATGTAACATCTGCTAGTTTTATTTTGTTAGATGTTTTATTTTTTCTACAATAATTAACTGATTTAGACTACTGAGATTGTGACTGGACTAAAGACTATTTGATTACTGTTGAGATTTTGGGCTGGCTGTAAATCTTTGGCTTCTTATATGTAGAGTGTTCCTTTAAGAACACACAGCTCATATAGAATCACGGAAGCACAGAATCGTAGAATTGCTTAGGTTGGAAGGGACCTTTGAGGTCATCTAGCCAAACCATCAACCTCAGTCTTGTCTAAGCTAAAAAGACCCAAGTCCCTCAGTCTCTCCTTGTAAGAGAGATGCTCCAGGCCCCTCATCATCTTCGTAGCCCTCTGCTGTACCCTCTCCAGCAGTTCCCTGTCCTTCTGGAACTGGGGAGCACAGAACTGGACACAGGACTCCAGATGGGCCCTCACGAGGGGCAGTGCAGGGTACCTTGACCAGCTGCTTAGAAAACTCAGACGTCTATCTTACATGAAGTTGAATGCCCAGTGTATAGCTGCACGAGGAGATCATCAAGTTGATTGGGACTAATGTTTTTAATTGTGTGAACTAAAATTAAATGGTAGGAATACACTAGAAGTGCCTTATTTCTTCTCTCTACCAGTAAGGTGAAGGTTGTTGGCATTTCCTTATTTTAATTAAACCCAAACAAACATCACTACTGTATGCTATTCCTGGGTATTTTTGAAGAGTTTTAATTTTCAACTGTCGCTGAATAATTGTTTTGGGAATGAAAAGTTGGCTCTTCTCTGTCCCCTAAATAAATAAATGCATTTGGCGTATCTCTTTAGTGTATCATGGTGTTAATGTCTTCCTGGCTCAGTGTGGTGAGAGTCTTGCATGCAAATCCTTGAATGATGCTTAACCTAAATCTACTCTCTGGAAGCGGTTTTTTTTTGCTTGTGTGGATAATTTGCAGTGCTTCGCTGAGCAGAATCTACCGTGTGAATTAGTGTGTGGCCGGGTTGTGCCTGCGGAGGGGAAATGATTAAAGCCACGGGTTACTCTGCATCTGTTTGTTCTGCCAGGTGAAAGGCTGAAGTCTGATAAACATGCGCTTCTCAACCAGTCTCTGTGGGATGCTGGTAAGAGACTGGTAAAATCTTAACTTCCCAAGGGTGAAGGAAAGAGCGTGAGGTTTCTGTTGGCAGTTGCTCCCGCTGTTGCTCACCGTTCAGAGCAGCTGTCGGCACTGAAAGGAGTCCAGCCTGGTCCTTGGGGTCACAGAGTGGCTTTGGAAGTGGGAAGGGAGGGATAAAAGCACCAATATGTTTATTTTCTGCGTGGATGAACTGTTGCGGAGTAGTGAGCTAAGAGGGACGTGGGCTGTTGGCTGCCTGTATCGAAAAGAACCATCAGATCCCTAGAAAAACAAGAGGTCTTGTGGGTGACTTCTGAAGGACTTTGTTTATAACTCACGGTTATTAGAAGACAAATATCTCCAAAAAAAATATTCCTGTACAGATTTTCATTTCTATGAATGCCCAGAATCACAGTCAAAAGAATTGTGACGTTAAACCTGGTTGGCTTAAAAAAAAATTAAAAAAATATTTAAAATATCCTTATGCATAAGCAAAATAGTATGAAGTGATCGCTCCAGGGCGTAGTATTCATGATTACGGGCTGTGGTTACTATTCACAGCTACTAATGGATGGGTGATTCAACCCTAAGAGCTTTTTTTGTCTTTGTCAGGCAGCAGGCCTTTCCGTTTGTGTGTGTTCCCTCTGAGCAGGGTTTCAGTGGAAAACTCTCCCTGAATGGGTTTCTGATGCCAGCTTTGCTCCTCAAAATAGGTTTGGCTGAATGGAAACATTCAGATGAACTTCACGTTGTCATTGTCTCGTTTTGTGTTCAGGGAGTCGGGAAGAGGGCAAAATATCCACCAGGAACATGTGTAGACCTGTCTGCTTCCTTCATTGGTCTGTGGGAAGCTGAGGGCTCCTTAAATGATAACTACTCACCAGAGTTGCAATATTTTGGTCGTTTTTTTCCCAAAGAAGAACACAATTTCCATTTCTCATCTCCCATCACTATATTGAGATGCCATGTGATGGGAATTCCTGTCCTGTGACTTTGGAGCATCGACAGGCTGGAGTGTGGGAAGAACAAGGCATCTGTCCCTGAAGGACAAAAACTGTCCAGATTCATTTAACCTGCTGCTGCTACAACACTCTTTTCTCTACGGAAGGCGCAGGCTGTAAGGAGCCCACGGTGCAAAGTGCAGCACTTGGCATCTTATTCACGTTTGAATACAAATCAGACAGCAGCTTCCATTGCTCAGCTTAAAAAACACCGGAAAAAAATATTCTTTGAAATGATAAGGAAATGGTTGGTAGGTTATAATAATGTTATTTTGTGTAATAATTTCCAGAGGAGCTATTGTGGCAAAGTCTCATTGTTCATGCTATCATTGCACAAGAATAGAGCAAGACAGAATATTTTTATTTTTTTTTGTCCTCAACAGCTTACAATTTAAATTATGAGATATTGTGATGAGTGACTGTAACAAATATGAGGGGCAGATGATTAAAAAAAAAAGGAAAGGACCGTGACCAGAAGGTGTTTTTACACAGATACGTTGTTGTATAAATTGAAGGTTTGAGTTGGGTTGTTAAAATAGACACATTAATGATGTCCATAGTCTCAGCTGGCCACTTGCCTATCCAATATGAGCTGGCAATTTACCACAGCTATTGCGGCAGAAACGGGTACCAAGGAAGGATTTGAAATCAATGAATACAAAGCAGGAAAACACACGAAATCAAATTGCATGCTAAATAACCCTGAGCTGAAGTCTGCGCCTCCCTTACTCTCTGAGTTCTGTTGCTGGCCACAAACTTTTCAGGATCTTTGACAATACAGAAGCTCTTGTTTGAACAGAGGCCCTCGCTTGCTGGCTCTTCGTTTTTCGTTATTGATGTGACATTGCAGCCATAACAAAAGGCATGGGAATCCTAGCTGCTCCTTGAAACCAGCTGGATGCTTCTGAATTTTAGGCAGGTGCGTGGGCTGAATTGCAAACTCTTTGCACCTTTCCAGCTGGTGATAACAACCTGAAGGACATTCATTTTAAATTTACAGTGATGCACGGAGATGAGAATAGATCCAACAGCTTGGGCCTGTTGTGCGCAATATCGTTTCATAGACTTGATTTCAACTATCGATGTCCGAGCCATGGTTTAAGGAGAGCAACTGTTGTCCCTGCTGCTGATCAGGTCGCCCCTTCTGTTGAGTGTAGAAGCCTGTGAGTGACAGCAGTCCAAAAACCACTGGCTGGGAAAGCTGTATGAACGTTTCTGCATCTGCAAAACCAGCGCAGATTCATTGATACCTGCTTGAGGAAAGGAGAAAGGAGGAGTTTCAGATGGTTAGCTGAGAAGGATGCACAGCCAGCACAGACCAGTAGAACCAGGTGATCTTTTTCTCCAGGAATCATTTCCATACATACTACTGCACGTACTGCACCTCTGCTTCACATATACCTACATGAGAAGGATGCTTTGGTGTCTGACAAGACCTCCATTCATGATGTTGCTCCTCTCAAGAGTTCAGAAAGCTCTACCTGTTCCCTTGCCTGGGACTTCTGGAGAAAGAAGAGCTCAGTTACTTGTTTTATCATTGTCCAAGTCTCCTGTACTTACCCTTGTAACCTTTTTGCCAGCTTATAAAAGACCTTTTTATTAGGTTTTATGTTTTCTTTCTCAGAGACACACTTCTGTCATGTGAGCATTTTGGGACATGGGAGCAGGGCAACATTAATGGCATGTGCAGATGGCTTGCGCGTTACTCCAAAAGAAATGCTTTGGAGTCAGGTTTCTCGTTGCAGAGCTTTCAGCTCTGTCCTGTTCAGGGAAAAACATCCACAGTAGCTGGCAATTCTAATTTGATACGAGTAAAAATACATTGGCTTTGAGTGACACTGGGCTAACGCACATCGTGAGATGACATTTCTAATTTGTCGTTTCAGCTATGTTAGCCCTTAGGTGTCAGTTAGTAATTATTTATAAAGATTATTTTAATGTATGGGGGTTTGGTGCACTAAATTACGTTTATGAGTGATCGCAAGGGCATCCAGAGCCTGGATTTCTTTGCTTGTTTCAAAGCAAATAAAACTAAGTAAATATTAGGCAGACAAACTAGTCATGATTCCTCCTGTCTTGAAAGGCCTCCTGTTTGAAGGAAGCTCTGTAATTCAGGTGAGAAATACTGGAGCTGCTTGCAGTCCCTCAGTCACACCTCTAATTCTCCTAGCATAGAACGGCAATAACAAGCTTGATATATCTGCGTTGCCTATCCAGAATATTAGTTGTTCTGATAGGCAAATCTTAAATTTTCATAGTTATTGCTGCTGCTTTGAACTCCCTGAGCATTTTGAATGGAGATGAGTGCTTTCGACCTAATGAAGCTGAGTGAGCGAGTCCTGTAGTTACCTAGCCCATATCTCATCCCTGGCAGCTGGAACTGGCCGGATGCTCAGGAAAAGGAAGAGGACAAGCGGGCAATGATTCTTCTACGGTCAGTCCATGAATTTTTAAAACAGGTTTTGAAGTAACGTGTATTTTTCACCTTCGTGTGCTTGTGTAACAGTAGTTCCCATGATGTGTGATGGGAAAAACCACCTCCTTTCTGTTATTTTAAGCTCAGTGCCTTTATGTTGTGTGATGAAGAAACGGCAACTAACTGGTCTTTTCACCTTTTCAATAGAACAGGTCTTCGCTGTCCTTCCCCGGTTATTGCTTTCCTAAACAGGAGAGTCCTGGTGTGTTTAATAGTTCTGCACGTGGATGTCCTTCTATGCCTCTGACATTTCTTCTTCCTATGTCTTTTCTCTATGTGGTTTATCTCTAGCCCAGCATTCGAGTTGTGTTTTCAGTCCCGGTGCTGCTCGGTCACTGTTGCAACGTGGCCAATGAGTCTCACTACGCACCCAGAGGCAGGGGTTCACATCTCTCACCTGGAACCTGGATGAAGGCCGCTGCTAGCTGACTCGGCTGTGAGGAGGTACTTGGTAATTTCGGCTGGGGGTAACCAAAGGTGGCTGGACACGACGCAGAGAAAAATAACTCTCTTGTGTTTTCTTGGCTCCAGAAACTGAGATGCCTCAAACAGATCTACTTGATAAGGATCTGGAGAGCACCTCTGAGGAGAAAGACTTAGCAGTCCCGGTGGACAACAGGATCACCATAAGCCAGCAATGTGCCCTTGTGGCCAAGAAGGTCAATGGCATCCTGGAGGACATCAGGAAGAGTGTGGAGAACCTCAAGGGAGGTCATTCTCCCCCTCTGCTTTGCTGCATCTGGAGCACTGTGTCCAGTTCTGGGCTCCCCACTTCAAGAAGGACAGGCAACTGCTGGAGAGGTACAGCAGAGGGCTACAAAGATGATGAGGGGCCTGGAGGAGAGGCTGAGGGATTTGGGTCTTTTTAGTCTAGAGAAGGCTGAGGGGGATCTGATCAATGCTTATGAATACTTAAAGGGAGGGTGTCAGGAGGATGGGGTCAGTCTTTTTTCAGTGGTGCCCAGGGATAGGACAAGAGGAAATGGGCACAAACTTGAATATGAGAAGTTCCACCTAAACATGAGGAGGAACTTCTTTTTTTTGAGGGTGGCAGAGCCCTGGAAGAGGCTGCCCAGAGAGGTGGTGGAGTCTCCTTCTCTGGAGACATTCCAAACCCCCCTGGACACGTTCCTGTGCAACCTGCTCTGGGTGGACCTGCTTTGGCAGGGGGTTGGACTAGATGATCTCCAGAGGTCTCTTCCAACCCCTTGTGATTCTGTGTGATCTGTGCTTGAGAGTGACCTGTGTGACTATTAATGAGGGTATGTAGCTCAGTGAATTGTCTAGGCAATGCAGTGGAAGCAAGTGATTCTGTAGCTAAGAGTTCACAACACCACCTATTTTTTCTAATTTAATCTCTCATATTGTTCTAATATTTACCAACAAAGAAAACAAACATGTAACTAGAATATATATGTAGGGGGAGGTAGTAAATTAAACAGTTATAATAGGAAGGATTTTTCATAATATTGGTTTTCATAACAAATCTAAACCATTTTCAAATTTGTCATACTTCATGATGAATGCTGAGATTAATATAATAACTTTGTTTATATGAAGTACAATCTAGGCCACTCCATGGAGCTCAGAGTGCTCTGTTTCAAACACTTCAAACATCATCTGCCTCAAGCAAAAGCTTCAGCTGTAGTAAGAAATCTACCACTAAAAAAAAAGCGGTCTATTAAAAAAGATCCTTATTAAAAAAACCCCAAACAAACAGGGAGGGGTAGATTCTGTCTTCACTTCTAGCTCTCAGAGAACAGATAAATATAGGGTACCTGAGGTTCTGTAAATTGTTACATCTTTTGTTTTCAGAAAATTGGTTGTAGGTGTGACAAACACGATTTATTGTCCCTTTGGACTGCATACAGACACTTGATTGATTTCAGTGTTGTGAAAGCCCAAGCAAGCCCCATCTTTTATCACCATACACTTCTACGAGAAATCTTGAAGCTGAGACAAAATGCCCCAAATATAAACTATTCTTATAATTACTGATTAACTGAAGAATAAGATTGTGTACACTTTGTAAACACTTTTTCTTGTTCTGAGCATCACAGATCTCATAGTCTCTAAACACAGGTATTCAAGGTTCATAAATGTCTTTGTATTTGAAGGTGGTGTTCTGTATTCTCGTCTTGGGGTTGTAGAGCCAGAGTGAAACTTTACCTTCAGCAATGTTCATACACTAGCTTATGTGCTGCAGCAAATGATTTTGGGTTGCCGCCATAAGAGTGATCTATTTTGAATTTTAATTATTGTTTTATAATCGTAAGTAACTACTCACAATTTCTAATATGCCAATCATTACACAGCGAAACAAAGCAACAAAAATCTCTCTTGCTTGGCGGATTGCGTTGACTACTGACTAACAAAATTCCTGTTCCTGTTAACAACTTAAATGTAACCTAACAATATATGCCAAACCAATTTTTGGATACTTGGATATCCAAAGTGTATGCTTGGGTACCTGATTAATTTCTGACACGATGACTGAACAACCTCCTTCCCTCTGGACACCTCCCTCAACGTCCCGGTGTGGGCTGGTGCAGGGCCTACCTTCTCCTCAGGGACAGAGGCTCCCGCTCTCACTCGTTGCCATGGCAACCAGGGTCAGCTGACTCAGTAGTTTACCCTATGAGGAGGGGCAGACAGGTCAGGTGACCCAAACTGACCAATGGGGTGTTCCGTCTCGTCTGCCATGGTCAAGGTAAAAGCTGAGGGAGCAAAGGGGTCAGGTTGGCTCCTCTTCAGCGGCTTGGCCTCTGTGGTGGCTCTGTCTTTGGTGACTGACCTCTGAGGAGCACCCTGTCAGTTCGTCTACCTTTGATCTGTGGGTTCCTGGATCTAGACCTGGAATCCAGTTCCTATTCATCACTGAGTCTGGTCTGGAACTTCCCCACTGGCTGCCCATGACGTCTCCCTGGGAGATTGATACGGTCCTGTATATATTTGTATAAATTGTGTCTATTTCATTATTTTATTTTTTTATTTTCTTATTACTATTTCATTAGTTAAGTTTTTCTAAACTCATAAATCCCATTATCTCTCTTTTTCCTCTCCTTGGAGCAAGAGGTGGGGGAGAGCATCTGTCGTCTTGTCGTTGGCCAACCCGGACTGAACCACGACACTAATATATTAGGGTTAAAGAAGGAAGGCCTGGGGCTAAGGAAGAAACGTATCCTGTCTCCCATTCAGCTCTTCCTAGCAGTAAAAGTTTTTATTTAACAGAGATGTCAGTTGAATACGTTCAATACATTTCTTGACCAGTGAAAACATGCTCAAAACATGGTCACGTTATTAATTTGTCTGCTGTTCCAGAACTTGCTTTAGAGGAGCCCATTTTCTTCATTTATTTATTTATTTATTAATAGTACATTCAGAAGCAGAAACCTGTTAAAGGAATGGAGTTGCATAAGGAAATTTATGATTCTTGAGGATGCTTCCAGCTGTTTGGCCTTTACCTTGTTTCTGATTTGAAACGGGTGATTGAAGTGTTGCTTTGTGTTTCTCCACAAGTAGTTCAGTAAGCAAATGCTTCTGTTCCTGACAAAAGACTAGAGAAGAATAAAAATTCATTTTACTGCAATTGCTTTCTGAGCTTTCAGTTCCAAGGATGTGGCAGCAAAGAGCCTAAAAAGATACCAAACAAGAAAGTCAAAAAGGCAAAATATTTTTTTTTACTTTACTCCATTAAATAATGCCTGAAGTCTGTTCTGGAGGGAAGGTGTTTCCCTTCTCCTGGACCCGCAGCCTTTGTGGGAGAGGGAGTGCTTCCCTCTGCCTGCTGAGCAGCATCCAGGCT
The DNA here is from genome assembly GCA_033628505.1 of Tringa tobata. Classification (NCBI taxonomy): domain Eukaryota; kingdom Metazoa; phylum Chordata; class Aves; order Charadriiformes; family Scolopacidae; genus Tringa; species Tringa tobata. The sequence goes on from JAHREE010000257.1 coordinate 1,785,393, forward strand.
GGGGAGGTACCCCTTGCCTTTGGCTGGGGCTGCTCTTGTATGCTTTTCACTTGCTTTTCTTTTTCTGAGCAGGCATATATTCTTACAGTCTCCCCTGATTTGGAAGAAGTCAGTTTTCTATTTCCAGAACATGTTTTATTTGCTCTCCGCTCCTGATTAACATACAGAATATACTGTTCTGTGCCAGATGTTCTGTCTTTTGCCTCATTCCTTGAACTTTAGTTGCAGGAAGAGGTGCACATTTGGGAGCTATTCCATACTAATTCCTTTTTCTTAAATGATGGGGTAAGAAGCTGTACTAATGAGTATCACTCAGGAGGTCACACCGCCAGTGGCAGCTGTCAGGTTGCACGGTGAGCCACAGATGGTGGCTGAATATAGTCAGAAATAAATGCTTTGTCACAATGGACTGCGGGCAAAACTTACTATTTCTGCATTCTGACGTGCAAATTTCTAATTAACGTGCCACAAAATGGCATATCTTAGGCATAAGTGTAGGTAAAAGCAGTCCCTAAATGTGATTTTTTTAAAAAATTTGATTTACTGAATGTTTAAAAAATGAATACACTTTATGGCCTGCAGGGGGAAAACAGTTTCATCTACCTCCATTATGAAAGGATACAGAATGGTTTGCAAAGAGCATAAAGAAAATCTGTGGAGTCACATGTTCCAGCTCTGTGAACAGGTACAGGTGAAGTGTCGTGAGTGGAAGCTAAGTGGGTTATGCTGTCAAGTAAAGAAGGTTCGCGTCCCATCGCAGCTGGGTGGAATGTCATCAGAGGTAGGTGGAATAAGGTTTTGCCTGGGAGATGGTGGTAAGACCATTAAGAAATGATGAGAAAAAAAAATTGTCTTGCTTGCTTACCAGAAACTGCCAGATGTGAACCTAAGGCCAAATGTTTCCAGAATTTCGACCTGATTGCAAACCCCTCTATCCATTTACAGTGAAGTTTGGTGGGTCCGAGCCTGTATCTAGACCTCTCATAGGTCATAGAGGTCATACCTCTAAAATAGTGTATTTTTCCTGGGAAGCTGTGAGGAAGGGTGCAAATAAGGCCAAGGTTTAACAAGGCCAAGTGCCGGGTCCTGCATTTCGGTCACAACAACCCCAGGCAATGCTACAGGCTGGGGGCAGAGTGGCTGGAAAGGTGCCCAGCAGAAAAGGACCTGGGGGTGTTGGTGGACAGCCAGCTGAACATGAGCCAGCAGTGTGCCCAGGTGCAACGGCATCCTGGCCTGTATCAGGAATAGTGTGGCCAGCAGGATGGTCCAGATGGTGCCTCTGTACTGGGCACTGGTGAGGCTTCACCTCAAGGGCTGTGTTCAGTTCTGGGCCCCTCACTACAGGAAGGACATTGAAGTGCTGGAGCATGTCCAGAGGAGAACCACCAAGCTGGTGAGGGGTCTGGAGAACAAGTCCTATGAGGAGAGGCTGAGGGAACTGGGCATGTTTAGTTTGGAGCAGAGGAGGCTGAGGGGAGACCTCATTGCCCTCTACAACTCCCTGAAAGGAGGGTGTAGAGAGGTGGGGGTTGGCCTCTTCTCCCAAGGGAATAATGGCAGGAGCAGAGGAAATGGTCTGAAGTTGGGGCAGGGGAGGTTTAGATTAGATCTTGGGAAGAATGACTTTCCTGAGAGGGTGGTCAGGCACTGGAACAGCCTGCCCAGGGAGGTGGTGGAGTCACCATCCCTGGAGGGGTTTAAGAAACGTGTAGACATGGCTCTTCAGGGCATGTTCTAGTGCCCGAGATTATTGGTTTGTGGGCGGGTGTGATGGTGGGGTGTTGTGTGTGGTGTTGTGTTTTGGTATGGGGTTTGGTTGGTGGGTGCTTTATTGTGGTGTGTGGTGGTTTGTTGGTTTTTTGTTTTTTGTTTTTTTTTCGTTGGACTCGATGATCTTCAGAGGTCCCTTCCAACCGTGGAGATTCTGTGATTCTGTTTTGGGTGATATGGTGTAAGGAAGAACTTTGTAGAGTAGGGTAGATGGTTGGACTCGATGATCCCAAGGGTCTTTTCCAACCAGAATGATTCTATGATTCATGCAGAAATTATAACACAATTCAAGTCTGGGAAAAAACAAAAAGCACAACAGGTCTGCTCCCCTATGAAGACAGGCTGAGAGAGCTGGGGTTGTTCAGCCTGGAGAAGAGAAGGCTCTGGGGAGACCTCATAGCAGCCTTCCAATATCTGAAGGGAGCTACAGGAGAGCTGGGGAGGGACTCTTTGCCAGCAAAAGCAGTGACAGGACAAGGGATAATGGTTTTAAACTGAAAGAGGTGAGATTTAGATTAGATCTCAGGAAGAAATTCTTTGCTGTGAGGATGGTGAGACACTGGAACAGGTTGCCCAGAGAAGCTGTGGCTGCCCCATCCCTGGAGGCGTTCAAGGCCAGGCTGGACAGGGCTTTGAGCAACCTGGTCTGGTGGGAGGTATCCCTGCCCAGGGCAGGGGGGTTGGAACTGGATGATCTTTAAGGTGCCTTCCAATTCTAACCGTTCTATGATTCTATGAAGCTGTCTCCTGCCTGCCACCAGCACGACACGGGCAGATGTGCAGCCCTGCCTCCAACGTGTCCACCTCCCTCTCAGCTCGAGCTCATGAAAAGGAGGGCTGAGAGTTTTCTGAAAAGCATCCTGGAGAGGTGAAGAGATTAATGGCGTAGAAAAAGCCGGTGTCTGCAGTAGAATCTGTTACTGTACCTGCACCACTGCAGAGCTTTTAGACAGCAAAATCCGTATTTAAACAGGAGTACATGAAAAGCGAAGGACTCCGCTTGCTGGAGCCCGGGACGAGGCTGAACAGCTCGTGGCTTTGGTTGTGTATGGAAAGCTGCTAATTTCATAAGCCTTTGGAAAAAAGCCTATTTTTTGTCTCTGAAGTGACTAAGGAAGAGTTTGACGTTATTACAAATAAAGGAGCGCCGCTTGCAGGGCTGTTCAAAAGGTGAGGGAAATGCCTTTCCTATGAGGTGGGGGAATGGGAAATGGCTAATGGAGCCTCCAGCTCCCGTGTGCCAGCAGCGGGCAGAGAAGTCCCAGTGTGGGGACATGCTGGAAATGTTGGGCAAAAGTGAGCAAAATGCATTCATTTTCCCTGGTTAAAAATGAACCGGATTCCTGCCGGCTTGGCAAGCACAACCCTGTCGCTGCTGTGAGCGCTGACCCACTGAACATCACCTTTCTTGCCACTCAAAGACCGTGCTGCAGAGCCCGGGAGAGTTTGTGTTCAACTTGAGATGTGGCTGTGGTTTTTCCTGGTGGTCTGTGGCAAATTGCCTCTCTGCTCCCTCCTGCAGAGGGAACCATCCCTCCTTAACCCCAGCTCTGGCCCTTTTATATCAGTCTATACCATGTGGATTGTATCTCCTAGTTTGTGTAGCGAGAGGGTTCTTTCAGCTGGATTCTCCAAGCTTGCCCCCAAGGACAATGAGTAATGATAGAAGTTTTCTTTCCAGGTACTTGATGTGTAAGGATGGATTTTACTTGAGCAAAAATGTTGGATTATAATAGAAACAATATTCCAGGTGGCCTCCTCTAGCATTCTGGTGCTAAAAGTTGTGGACGTTTGGGGCAATCCTAGTTGCTAGTTTTGGATCTCTGGGGAGGCTAGACATCCGCCTGGCATTTGATATTACCTTCACATCTCTTGTCCTTCTAGCAGCTCACCTGGAACTGTTCCTCCTGCCCTATCACAAGGTATCCTCTGCTTGTCTCCCAAGGGCTGCCTGCTGCCTGTGTGTAAGGGCAGCAGCCTGGTGTACGTAAGGCAGGAAACAGGAACGTCCTTCTGAAGGCTGCCCTTGCCTTGAGTTCACTCTTCCGCTCCATTTGTTTTAATACTTCAGACCAGCCATGAAAAATCCGTCATGAGCAGCTCCATCCCACTCCTTCTGAGGGTGAACCCCCCTATTTATGTTATTTGCAGTGTTGTGGGTCTCTAATTATTTTGAATGTTCTGTTTATCTGTGCTTGTGTTTCCTCCCAGCACAGCTGGTGTGACTTGTGTCGGAAGCTTAGAGAAGAGGATCCCAGCTGGATGCTTTTGACCAGCTCAGCTGTTCTGTTTATTTCTGTTTCCAACACAAAAGCTCTAAAAGTTGGTTAAATGCTTTAGAATTTCTTTCCTAGCCTGGTGAGAAGCTGCAGGGTCAAGCAGGTCAAAACAAGAGCTAGGATTGGTGTGTGGATGCCAGCTTCTCTTAAGACATTTCTTTACACATATGCAAGATTTAATTACTTAAACTTAATTTCACTAACTAGCTAAACTAACCTATGAGCTAGGTTTGAGGGGATTTGCAAGGCAGAAACGAAGACTGGTTTTGTACAGACTAGAAAAAAACAGTAGTGAAGAAGTGCCCCATAAGGAAAAGTGCAATAATCAAACTGGGACATGACTGGAGGAAAAGAAAAATAATAGATCTTAACGGGTTTGACTGACATGGGCTATAAGAGAGGGAAGGGGGAACTGGAGATGACCTTTGAGGTGTGAGGCCAAAAATAGAGCATTGTGGATGTGACATTTCTAACAAAGAATTGGGGGAGAAGACAGAGGATGAATTAAGGTTTTGATTTTATTTGCACTAAGCTTGCTATGTCAGGGAACCTTACGGTGGGAACTGCCAGCGAGACAGCACAACCTGCAAATGTGAGAGGAACTCAGTTTTTTAATGGCTGGAAAATTTCTGAGTCTTAATGAGATGGCAGCAAGGTTGTTATTTATGATGTCTCTGGTGCATAGTTCAAAAGAAACTGGAACACAGCTATGAATTCACTGCACTTAGAGGGAAAGAGAATAAAAAAAGTTCAAAAAAAAAAAAAAAAGCAGCAGACATATAGCTTCCTAAAATGATGCCCTGGAGCCTTTTGGTAGAGCTTGTAACTTACGATCCTGTATTTTGCCAATTTTGTTAGGAAATGTTGAGACTGGTTATCATCTCGCAGACGGCGTGATATACCCAAACTCAGTTTTGGTGAGTCTGGCTTTCTCCTGTTCAACAAGCACTCGGTACCTTTTAGGGGTTTAATTGGGTTTGCGTTTCTCTTCGGTTGCTCCTGAGCGCTGTAGATCGGCCATCAATTTGTTCTTTTTCTCCAGTTCTGCTTGGCATCTGTTCTGCTCAGTGGGACAACAGGAGGTTTAAAGCAGATTAAAATTGGGTAATGTGCCAAGGCGCGAGTAATAAATACAGGGAAGAACAAAACTTTCAGATATAACTCATGAAAGGGTAGGGTGGAGAGGAGGGAAATGCAGCTGTATTTTTGGATGGAAATCCTGACAGGTCTATCAGTCAAGATGAAATCTCGCATTACACAGTGTTTGTAGTCCAGAAATTCTCCTAATTGCTTTGCTGAAATCCTTACAAATTGATCTGCAGATTGCATTGAAATCGTTTCCCTCGCTACCGAAATGTCATTTTTTTGCTAATAATGGACATTTTGAAACAGGAAATGAATAATGTGCAATCCATTTGAAATTTTAAAGGTAAGTTCATGGAGGCAGAATGTAATCTGCCAAGCAGAAGCGAGGTCGCTACCTGCTCTCCTCTGATAAATGTCACAGGGTGTTTAGCGACCATGGGAGGGTAGGTCTTTGCAGTCAGCTCATCCTTGTGGATTCAAATCGATTTTGAGGTATTTGCACCAGTGTTTGTGATATTGCAGGTTGAAATTAATTGCCCGACAGTCTTTGGGCAGGCTTTCCTCATCCCTATCAGGGTTTAACAATATCAGGCTAATTGCTTTCTTACTGCTGGAATAGGGAGTATGATGGGTTTTGGTGTTTTTTTGACATAGCTTCCCGGAGCAGGACCAGCTGTGCAGGGTCTGGAGGGACCTGCTGCTCTCTGACTTCCACCAGGAGCTCTTCAGAGAAGTTCTATGGGACATAAACGCAGTCAGTTGTGATTTTTTAAGGTCCAAACATCCATATCTTTTTAAACAGCATGTGTACTAAGCTATTGGCACCTGTTGAAAATGTGCTACTTTATAAAATGCATTTCAGGAGATCAAACCTTTTTTCACGATTTCTAGTAAATAATTAGGAAACTATGTGAACCACTTACCAAGGCCACAAAATGTTTCAACTTTAATGAAATGGAGGTGTAAAAGCCTCAGATACTGTTTACATTAAAGAGACGGGCTGTTGAGCTTTTCAATAACAGCAGCACCAACAAGACTTAAAATATAAATAATTAGTTGAATTTGCAGACACTTGACTGTATTGCAACTTTAATATAATTTCATTGATTCTCCCCATAGCTAATATACATTTGTATTTATTTGAGCAGAAAAGGGGTAGAGAGCAGAGCTGGGAAGCTCTTACCTTAAAGTAAATCAGATTGATTTTTACTTAACTTTCTCTAGGAATGCTGAATAGTTTAACAGGAATTGTACCCCAGTGATTACGATGAGAAAATAATTGCACTATTAAGAATAATCACTGCCTGGGATTTACATCTGAGCGTTTGCCTCGCGTGTGCATATAAAATATGTTCTTAACAAGAGAAACCAACATGTAATTATAGGTATTTAAGCGCTGTTACAATGAAGCAATTGCTTAAATTTGAAATCACACTTTACAGTGTTAAAAAGAGTATATATTTTCTCTCATAATAACTTAGGACAATTCTGTTCGGTTATAATCCCTCCCTATACGGCAGCTTTTTTCAATTTTCCAGTTGAATTGTTGATTCTAAGCTTACAAAATGCAAGGACTGAAGTTCTTTGTGCAAACTGTGTCTCTGTGTGTTTATTACAGCTGATTGGAAAGTTTTTGGCACAGGGAAATTCTCAGCTGTTGAAATTAAAAAGTTTTGGGCAAATGTTTCAAGGAAGTGCCTGTTACAAAGGCTCCTCACTCTGGTTCTGGCTTTGTGTGTGCAGCAAGAAGCTGGAGAGTGCCTTGATGGCAGTGGCATTTGCACTGGTTTTAGGTGACCACAGGTCAAGCCTCGTGATTTTGGTGATTACCACCCCCTTTAGCCTGTTTAAGACTTCGTTTAGAGAATTTCAGTTTCTAGCAATTCTTCGACACCGAAAAAACTCCCTTCCCCGTCATATGTAGAGTGTAGGAGCTTGGTTTCGTAATCTCCTTTCTTGGACAACTTAAAATCACTCCGTGTCCTCCTTAGAGGCCCAGAGGCTGCAGATTGGAAGCCAGTCATTTTGTTTATATGTACAGGGGGCAGTATTGTGGCCGGGGAACTGCTGGGAAACCCGGCGTCTCAAGGAATGGAGATTTAACACTGGGTATCTCCAGCAGTTACCTTATCACTGTGTTTTTCTCTTGTCCCTTCCCGAAGCCATGTACAGCTTTTCCAGCTCATCCTTGCAACAGACAAAGCTTGGTGGGGAAATGTGAACCATTTTATTAAGGAATTTTTTTGAATTTTCTGGCCAGCTGCATTATAAATGTAAGGTGGTGCATATGATGCACTCAGTAACAGGTACACGAGAACAGGCGGCAGCTCATAAGCAGATGTGTTTGTTTTCATGGCATTGCAGCTGGGACATTAACGTGGCTTGTTTTCTGGATGACACCGAGGTCACAATTCTAGCCTAAGGGATGTTATTACTTACTTGCTGGTATTTTTTTTACTAAAAAGATGGCAACTTGAGCACAAAAGGACAGTTTAAGTTGTTGTTTATATATAAAATCGGTCACATTAGTGCCTGGAAATTAGCATAACAAATACGAAACTCCTGCTTGAATTTCAAAAGACAGCTTCCTTTTCCTGCCCCCTATGGATCACATTCGAGGTCATTAAGTCATTAGCAGGCAGCAGGGAAATTGTAATTTTGCTTTTCTTCAACTTAACGATTCCTCTGTGCAGCCCCTTTTTCACTCAGGTTTTCACTTCTACTTGAGTTGGTTACCAACACAATCTCTGAACAAACCTATTGGTTATACAAGAAAAGATGAGAATCTGAGTAAAGCTGTTAAATCTACATTTATAAAATTATCTCCCTGGACTTAATTACCAATATCCTTCTGGATGCTCTGATTCTACACTTGCTTATCCCTTGACTGTTCTCTTGTTTGATAATACAACTATTCATAATCCATGTAAGCCTTGCAATATATTTCACTCACTTGCTGACATTTCACTTTGTTGTTGATATTCATCACTAGGTATCCCAAAAATGCCTGTCAATTAATCAGTCATCCATTTGCAGAGTGTTATTAGAGCCAGGGACGAAGCACCCGGCTTTCAAATGAGGCAGCATTTGTCAGTTCATGTGACTCTCACTATGAAAAAAGAGAAATTGTGCTATGTCGTGGCCATCAGCCCTTAGGATGGTTAGAGTACAAGGCACACACTGGACGAAATCCTACTGGAGCTTTTGAAGATATCTTTCAACTTCAGGGGGTTTTGGCTCCTTCAAGCTTTATCTGTTGTGATCCGCTGATTATTCTGTCTCATGATTAAAAAAAGTCTGGAATCCAGTGTGGCCTTTAAATGCTGTTTTGAAAATTATACTTTCCAGGAGTTTTAAGAATGCGAGCTGGCTGAAGCGACTGCAGAAATATCATACGTTAACTTTTCTTCAGACTTTGGAAGAAATTTGTAACTGAAAAGCCACTTTTTGGGTAATGCTCCCTTCACTTTTCTATGTGTAATTTCATGCTTTCCATCCGTTCTATGTATTGGAGGTTTGGGGGCTTTGGTTTGGGTTTGGATTTTTTGTTGTTTGGTGGTTGTTGGTTTGTTTTTTTTTTTTTAATGGGAGCAGTCTGTTTCTGCAAGAATGAGCAGGGTTCTGAAAACCAGCAGCAACCATGACCACGGATAGAGGGTGAGATGCACAGCCCAACACCTGGGGCAGGGTCTACAACTCCCTGAAAGGAGGTTGTAGAGAGGTGGGTGTTGGCCTCTTCTCCCAAGGGAATCATGACAGGAGCAGAGGAAATGGTCTGAAGTTGGGGCAGGGGAGGTTTAGATTAGATCTTAGGAAGAATGACTTTCCTGAGAGGGTGGTCAGGCACTGGAACAGCCTGCCCAGGGAGGTGGTGGAGTCACCATCCCTGGAGGGATTTAAGAAACATGCTCTAGTGCCCGAGATTGTTGGGTTTTGGTTGGGTTTTTTTTTTTGGTGTGTGGTTGGACTCGATGATCTCAAGGGTCCCTTCCAACCACAAAGATTCTGTGATTCTGGGTGACTGTCACCACTGTCAGGAGCTGCGGGGGGCTGCATGGGCCCCAGAACCAGTGGAAGGCTGTGGCCACAGCTGGAACCGGGACTTGAGAGCCGGGACACGTACATACAGACACACATGATCTGTATGTGTGTATATATATATACACATGTGCGTACAGCTTGCATAGAGTGATGCATGGTGGAAGCAGTGCTGCTGCAGCAGCCGTGCTGGCGTTGCGTGTCTGCAGAGCCCTGCAGTAAAGGTGCGGATGCAGACGCCGTTTTTGTAACACTATTTCCTCAAACAGCCCAAATAAGCTGATGAAAGCCTATCTGTACCTACTCTAGGGCTTCCCCTGGCAGAGCTTAGCTGGCTTTGAGATACGATTTGCATTTATTTATTTATTTAACATTCATAACTGACACAGCCGTTCCAGCAAAGCTTTTCAGGGTAGCCTTAGCCCTGATGAAATGACTGCTGTAGTGCTAAGCTTTGCGCGGTGCCATATTTTAGGCAGGGCTCCCTCCATTTTTAATGGGATGTTCAATGTAACGTAGTACTGCAATCTGTCAGTCAATAAAAATGCTGTTTCCTCCCCAGCCCATACCCGTGCTCACCTGTTACGGTGATATTGAAACGATGCCAGTGGCGTTGTGTTTGTAAACAGTGCCAGATTGGGACTGCATGCTCCATTCTGTAGGATCATTTCTGTTGAGGGGTGTGGGCCTCACTCAATTAAGCAGCCTCCTTCGTTTCTCCTGGATTTCTCCTTGGCATTTGCTCCTGGGGAGGCAGATCCCGCAGGCAGCTTTATTTGTGGCTCAGGAAGAAGACACAGTGTAGTGTGCTCATGCCGGATTTATCATCATCTTGCCTGCCTTGAGAAGGAAGCTGCAGACGTTATGATGGATGGAGGATGGCTCGACCAATTTTGCTGTGGTTTCTGTAAGTGGCGTTCTCCATCTTTGGGCAGAGAGACGTGGTGCACTTTCTTGTGGCTGTGCTGTACGATGGAGCTCTGATCTCTTGCTCTTTACTCTCTCTGCAAATGACCACTGCCTTTTAAAGGAGTTTTGCCTGATCGAGCACTCGAGTTGCTGTACGGCGGTGTTTGGCCATGGTTCAGAAGAGAGGCTGCTCCTCAGCACTCCCACCCCTGGTTCTTGGGGGGTAAAAGTACTGCAGCATCACATCAGGGTCATGGATAGCATAAACTCCCCAAATTAGTTGCAAATTAGATATATACACCCAGGGAAGAGGATACTAATGAATTCATGCTAATAGAGAGCTTTGTCATTTAAACTGAGCTCTAGTAACAGCTACCCTTTATTTATATTAATATGATTTTGAATTCTTTCCAGTGTATTATCACTAAAGGGACATATTGTTAGATAAGAATATTAACGTGTTCCCTGAAGAACAGAATTCAGTATTGTCTTCTTATTTGTTATCCCAGCTTGCTTCTCACTGCGGATTTATTCTGTCCCCATCTGCCTCACGTTCCTTTTAAACAAAGCTCCAAAATAAATGACTCCAGATAGATGTAATTTTCCTCTGGCTTGTCTGTGGCGACATTTCCTTGGTGCCTGTGGGGAGGAGGATTTTTTCAGCCCCTTGCCACCTCCTGGCTCTGTGGGAGCTGCACTCGCCATGGGGTCGGGGGAGCTGGCAGTGGCCAGGACTCTACAGGCACCTAGGGAGCAATATGGGCCCCTGTGGAACCCTATGAGCACCTACAGGCACCTGTAGATCCCTACGGAAGCTGAAAAAGCCCTACGGACCCCTGCGGGCACTTACGAAACCCTACAGTTCCCTACTGAACCCCGCAGGCCCCTATGGTCTCCTGTGGAAATCTACAGAACCCTACAGCTCCCTATGGAACTCTTTGGAACCCAACATATGGAACCCTGTGGACCCCTACGGACCTCTACAGGCCTCTGTGGGCCCCTAGGGAGCAATATGGGCCCCTATGGAACCCTACGGGCACCTAGGAGCACCTACAGGCACCTATGGATCCCTACGGAACATGACAAAACCCTATGAACCCCTGTGGGCACTTACGAAACCCTACAGACCCCTATGGTCTCCTGTGGAAATCTACAGACCCCTATGGGTCCCTACAGAACCCTACAGTCTCCTGTGGAACTCTACAAAACCATACAGGCCCCTACGGAACTCTTTGGAACCCTATGGACCCCTACAGACGTACAGGCATGTACGGAACCCTGTGGACCCCTACAGACATCTACGGGCCCCTAGGGAACACTACGGGCCCCTACAGACCCTTACAAGAACCTAGGAGCACCTACAGGCACCTATGGACCGCTACGGAAGCCTATAGGCCTCTACAGGCCCCTAGGGAACAATACGGAACCCTACGGAAACCTACAGAACCCTGCAGGCCCCTACCGAACCCTACAAAACTCTATGGAACCCTACAGATCCCTACGGAAACCTATGGAACCCTACAGACTCTGTTCTGGGGGTGGTGGCACGGGGGAAGCTGGAGGTGCAGGGGTGCAGGACCACGCCGTGCATCTCACCGCTTGAAGGCCTGTGTGGAGACGGGTGGAGGGCGGTTATGGGCCTGATGACTCAGCCCGTGGTAATTTGGCTAGTCTCCCGCTGATTGCACGGCAGTAGGAAGTGGCTTTTTTCTCCTTAATCGGATGAATGAGCACAAGATGTGACTGTTCCCTACTGGCTATGTTGTATTAAGTTCTGAAAAAAAGCCCAGAGATTAAATAACACCCCCAGAAATCAATCTCACTAGCTACTTATTGGGTTCCCCCCTCCAATCCCCCCCCACCCTAGTATGCAATGAAGATATAAAAGCCTAAGCTGCAGTAAAAAAAAGTCAGAAGATGAATATTCTGCTTTCAGGCATTGACTTTCTTTACTTTTTTTTAGAAGAAGAAGTAAAGTTTCTGTATGTAGTTTAGAGAATTCTGTGTTATAAAATGACAGTGAAATACCTTTGGCAGTAGAAGAATAACTGGTGTGCATTTTATTTGTTCTCTACTATTCTTAGATAGGGAATGAATCTTCTCTTTGCGCCATGAGGTTCAGCTATAGGTTTTAACAAAAATAGTTTGGGATCAGCTCAGAAACAGTGATGTCTCCTTGCACTAAGGAAATATCTCCTAGTCACGAGAGAGAGCCATGGAGGAAATCCTTATCTTTCTCAGCTAGCAGCATTAGAAAACTTGCCTTTCAAAATGTTTGATAAAATAGGTTAGTCTACAGAATTAGCTAAAGAAGAGTATGTATTTTGGGTTAGAATAGCCTCCAAGATTGGTCTAATCGGCACCAGAACTGGGCACAGCCTCTTTCTTCCCTGAAGTGGGCTGCAAAGCAGCCTCTGGGTGTCTTCATGCCCTGGTGTGCCAGACGGATCAGGCCTGATTTGAGAAAATCGAAGCCAAGCTTTCTCCCTGTCACTTTTGAAAGGTTGCTGCCCCTCCCCACCCCCAACACTAAACGTGTTGCCAGATGTGTCTGCTGGCTGTTAATTAGGAGTTATTTTTACTTCTCACCCCCTCAAAAGAAAAAAATCAACAAAACCTCAGGCTTACATAAAGAAAAGCAGAAAAGTGTCAGTCTTGCTGTGTAGAGAGTGATGCTGGGGAGATACACTGCTCGGTCGATTTGTCCCACTGTGTACAGTCAGGCTTGTGGCTACATGCAGGCGCTGGATTCATCCGGGCAGATATCCATTAGGTTCATCTGTTTCATGTTGACATAAACTCAAGTGCTCTCAACAGGGGCTTGTTGTGCTGGGACTGTCACCTTGAGTAATGGCTGCTCGTGTGATAACTCAATGTAACTATTGGAGAGCGAATGACTTACCGAGGCTTTTTGTCGAACCACTATACAGCACAAATTCAAGATTTTATAAATGAAGACCAGTGCCTGTTGCAGTAAATCAGAGTATTTGTTGCTCCCTCTACTTCCAGCTTTAATTTATGCCCATAATCAGATGAACCAGTTGTGATTACAGACTTGCTGTTGAAGGCGAAATGCACCTCTAATGATCTTGCTTTCAAAACCCTCCAAAATTTCTCCCAGCTGTCCCAGGAGAAGCTTATTGGCTCAGCCCCACTGTCCTGAGGAACAGCATAGCCATCAGTGACCCAAGTCTCCAAATCTCCAGACCCAAGTCTCTCCTCATCAAGCAATGAGGAGAGAGTTGCAATGAGGAGAGAGTTGCAATGAAGAAAGGTGGGCAACTGAGCAGGTTCATGGTTGTGGAGGGATGGAGTGGGTTTGAGGAATGACAAGACTGAAGCCTCTGAGCAATTCTGTGTCTCTGGTCCTAATTTCTTGAGGAAGGGCTGTTTTGGTACAGTCAGTAGCATTAAATGAACATTTTGTTGTACAGCTTTTTCTTTTTGGGATGTAATGGTACGTTTTCCGATTTTTGCTAATGTAGGCTGGATACATTTCTTTAATGGCAATCAGGATATATGGGTTTGCTTTCTCCCTTTGGCGATGGCATTTTTATGGCATTCCCTAATCTGGTCTGGAGGGAATATGCACAGGACGTTGTACAAGGCATTCAATGTGCACTTCAAGTGGAGTCTTCTTGGGGTTGTGGCTGTCGAATCCAGCTTGCATGGAGAGTGATAAAGTAGTTCTGGTGTCTCTGTTACGGTGGTGGTGGTGGTGTCCCCAAAAATTAGTAAGAAACCTAGGTGCCAACTGCCTTGTTTTTTCTAGAGTGGACCAGCATGAAGGCTAATTTGTAGTCTTGGGTACTAGTTTTGCCACAGACTATGCTAATGGTGAATGATGGTGTCTCCCATGTTTCTAGGCTGGTGGGATAATGGAGTTGGGTGTGCTGGAAACAGCTTCTTATTTACAATGCTGTGTTTAGAGAGAATGTGCTTGGCAGCAATTTTGGGAAAAGGATCGTGAACAGCCTGATGTGCAGGGCTGCTGTAGACCAACGGGATCATGTTTTTGCCCCGTGTGATTGCTCTCTCTCCATAGAAATGATCCTGCACACTGGCAACAGAGTAGGTTAGGCAGAAGAGGGAATAAATGTTTGGTCTTTGAAATTATTCTACGTTTAGTTGTAATGGCTTCTGAAAAGCAGTTGCTCCCTCCAGGCTTCTTCCCTTGCTTCACTTTTGTTGTGATGAGGGGAGAAGACTGATTTTTTTTTTTTTTTCTTTTCTGATTTACAATGGGAAATAGCTTGGTTATAGTTTAGAGTTATTTCTGTCATATCCTAGTGTTTAGCAGAGGAACACTTACCTCAGCACCCAAATTCCCCATACAGTCCGCACACCCCAGGTCTGGCAATTTCAGCAGTTTTAGGTGAAATACATTTTCTTCCCACTCACGTAGTCTTTCTGCAAGAAGCTTCACCCATTTTGTTCCAGTGCGGATACTAGGATGGTTGGTGCTTCACAGGCGTAAAGCACAAGAGGATTCGCGTGGAGGAGTGATTTTGGTAGCCAGTACAAAGTATGAAGTCTGCATGTAAAGTTCACTGGTGTTTCTGAGACATACTGAGGACCACCTGATTCCCAGGCATTTGTTTGACATGGGTGGTATGGGTGAATGACAGGGGAGTTGAAACTAGATGATCTTTAAGGTCCCTTCCAACCCAAACCATTCTATGATAATGACAGCACAAAAGACTGCAAACCCGCTTCCATATGTTAATCTGCCTTTTCTGCAAGGGGAGGGAGATGTTTGCTGGCATTTATCCACAGCTCTGCACAGCCTAAAATTAAATTGCTAGAATGCAGCCTTAAGAAATTTTAATTTACATTTCAATCGTCCAAGGTAGCAGTTAGTAAATCTCCTTGTTGGGGTAAGGTTCAGGTTCTGGTTAATCACTGAAGTTTTTGATATTGGGGAGAAATAGATGTTTAATTTTGAGAGTTAAGGTATAATTTCCTTTCCTGTGGCAGGGTATGAGCACAGGAATTCTGCCCCTCTAATAGAGGAGCTTAAAAAGTATCAACCCACAGCTTTTAATTACCACCACCTCAACTGAGGAGTGACACAGGAGGAGCAGGTTTGTGTACAGCAACACTGCTCAGCCTGTGTGTGGAGGAGCTCTGCAGTCCCTCCTGGCTTCCCACCCCTGTCCCTCCTCCTGTGATTTATTGTCTCGCTGGAGCCAAACAAAGGGGGGAAAATAAGGCCAAGAAATGTAGTTTCATGCACAGAGGAGGCAGGTGCCTAGGAAATTGGGGATACGCCCGTCTACAGAGGGACCTGGACAGGTTGGATTGATGGGCCAGGGCTAATGGGATGAGGTTTAATAAAGCGAAGTGCCGGGTCCTGCATTTTGGTCACAACAACCCCGGGCAACACTACAGGCTCAGGGACGAGTGGCTGGAGCTGCCTGGCAGAAAAGGACCTGGGGGTGTTGGTGGACAGCCGGCTGAACATGAGCCAGCAGTGTGCCCAGGTGGCCAAGAAGGCCAACAGCATCCTGGCCTGTATCAGGAATAGTGTGGCCAGCAGGATGGTCCAGATGGTGCCTCTGTACTGGGCACTGGTGAGGCTTCACCTCAAGGGCTGTGTTCAGTTCTGGGCCCCTCACTACAGGAAGGACATTGAAGTGCTGGAGCATGTCCAGAGGAGAACCACCAAGCTGGTGAGGGGTCTGGAGAACAAGTCCTATGAGGAGAGGCTGAGGGAACTGGGCATGTTTAGTTTGGAGCAGAGGAGGCTGAGGGGAGACCTCATTGCCCTCTACAACTCCCTGTAGAAACGTGTAGACGTGGCCCTTCAGGGCATGCTCTAGTGCCCAAGATTGTTGGGTTGGTTTTTTTTTTTTTTGGTGTGTGTGTGTATGGTTGGACTCAATGATCTCAAAGGTCCCTTCCAACCATGAAGATTCGGTGATTCTATGATTGATCTCCTGCCAAGCTCTGTCCCTGGCAGAGCCCTGGAGAGCTGCTGCAGCGGCTCCTGAGCTGTGTGTAAGAGGGGCATCCCTGGTCGCTCCTTCCTCTCCCTGTGACTCCCTCGTCCCCTGTCCCTCTACTGAGAGCAGAGGAAGCTCTCCAAGGCTGCTATGCTGGCCACCTCATCGCCAGTCCCTTTCCCTCCTCCTGTCCTGTTCCAGGTTAGTCCTCTCTCCTATAGGACTGGTTTGCCTGCATTGCTGGGAGGCTGCAAGACAGCTCCACGCTTTTGATGGCTTGGACAACCTGAAACAGTGTGTTTTATGGTGAGACTAGCGTAAGAGAAGATGTGGCAGTTGGTGGGAAATACTGAGACATGTTCACAGCACAGGTGGCACAAGGCATCCTCTCCTGCCTGCTGCTCTGGCAGCTGTGAGAGGCTGCACTGCGACGAGGAATCACAGAAACGAAGAATGGCTAGGGCTGAAAGGGACCTTAGAGATCATCTAGTGCCAACCCCCCTGCCCTGGGCAGGGACACCTCCCACCAGACCAGGTTGCTCAAAGCCCCATCCAGCCTGGCCTTGAACCCCTCCAGGGATGGGGCAGCCACAACTTCCCCCTATAAGGCCACTATAAGGTCTCCCCAGAGCTTTCTCTTCTCCAGGCTGAACAACCCCAGCTCTCTCAGCCTGTCCTCATAGGAGAGGTGCTCCAGCCCTCTGATCATCTCCGTGGCCTCCACTGGGCCCATTCTAACAGGTCCATGTCCTTCCTGTGCTGAGGACTCCAGAGCTGGACACAGGACTCCAGGTGGGGTTTTACCAGAGCAGAGCAGAGGGGCAGAATCACCTTCTTTGACCCAGGATGTGGTTGGCTTTCTGGCTGCCAGTGAACATTCCTAGGTCAGACTGAGAAACATATCTCTCAGAGTAAAAAATCAAATTACTGTAATGGGGAAGGAAATCTGCTCCTGTCTTACTGGTGCTTAAAAGAAGCTGGATGGCTGGTTTTTGCAGATCCTTTTATTTTTTCAACTTCACTTTCATACAGGGAGCTTTCCCTCACTCGACATCCCCAGTGCAAGGAGGATGCTGTGTGGCGTTACGTTCTGACCTGGTAGTGGCTTTTTCCAGCCTGTGTTTGTAGTGGCTGTGCCAAGGGTGTGTACATGACCCTTAAAACACCTGATGAGGGCATCCTAGGCTGTAGGGCAATGCTGTAGTGTATGAAACTGCTGTACCTTTATAAGTCTCCACCTTGGACTAGGGCATGTCTGGGATTTGCTGCTGTAGACAGTAGACACAATTGGTGCCTGTCACTTGCAATGCCAATATCTAGAGGTGCGCTCAAAAAACCCCTGAAACAGAAGAGGGAAGACGTCCCCAGTACAACATCCTTTTAATTAAGTTAGTCTGAAGAATTCCCCTTCATAGCCCTTCTGTGGAGTTACTCTCTTTCTTCTTTTGTTGCTTTATTTTTTTCCTTTGGTGGGAAAACCATATTGCAGTTGTGGAAAAAACCCCCTTATGATAAAGTAATGCTGAGCAACTTTCATCTGGCATCAAAGTGACTTTTGATACAAACAGTTGAAATGTTAAAAGTTGTATTTCCATAAATTGAGAGGGCATGTTAGATGGTAGACTATTCATCTGAGCGTCAGCACAGAGTTTCCTCAAGCAGAAACAAAAAGGTAAGCTTCAAGCCTCCATCTGATTAGAAGTTAAAGGGATCAGATTTTATCACTGAGCGTCATGTGAGGTGGCCTTTCAGGGTGTTCCCCTCTTCCTCTCCCCTTTATACTTTCTCTGTTGTGCTCTGTTGTCCTTCCCTATCATGTGTTCTGTGTCTTTTCTGGAAAATAAAATTCCCGGTCTCATCTCCCAAACCTACAAGTGCACCACCTGCTCTGTGAATCCCACAGGGTGTTTCTCTGTGTGTGTTGGGAAAATGGGTTGGGCTGACAGATACAAGTGCAGTATGTTTACCTGAAACTTAAAACACAAAGCCCCCAAACCTAAGAAGCTGCTCCCTCAGCAGGACTATTGTCGCTTGAAGGTCACCTCTCAGATTACCATGGGAGCAGCTACAGGTGTTGACAGGTGCCATAAGTGCTATATGACATTACAAGAAATGGAGCCAGGTACCATGTGTGGGCTACTGTAAAAAAGCGCCTTGAATGCTTAAAAAAAAAATTAAAGGAAATGAATGTATGAGGCAGTTGGTGACCCCTGATAGTGTGGATCTGACTCCCTTAATGCTTGACAAATGGTTTAAGCTCAGTAGCTGGTTTTGGAGGAATGGAGCATGCACTCAGTCCAAGCATAAGCATTTTTTCCAGAGTAACACAGAAGTTAATGTGTTACAATAAAAGCAGCTGCTTTATTTAATGACCCATTTCATCATGTAATTCCTGTCTCTAGCTATGAAATGCCAGCAGCTTTCAAGACGACTGGGAGTGTCCCAGCAATGATGTGCCTGTCATCTTGTTTATAAGGGAAGGAAAGAAGCAAACGAGCTGTAAATGATTTCCATCAATGCTGGAGGTGTCTTCTTCTGACTGGGCCTGACATGGTGGCCCTCAGGTCATCTCTATCTCATGCCAGGCAGAAACCTCTTTCCTTGCTCCTTACCCTGCTCCTTACTGCTCAAAAACATCATGTGATTACAGGTAAAATGCCAAAAAAGTTTTAGAAGAGTTCTGGTGCTGGACTGCACCAGGGAGGCGCTGGGGTTTCTCTCATGCAGCACAGATGGGGATCTCGCTGAGCAATCCTGCTCTAACACTTGCCACTCCTCTTTTCTTCATCCTCTGTCACTGAGGAAGGAAATTGAGGTGCTCTGCTTTTACTGTCCAGTAGCTAATCTGGTAAATAATAAGTGGTGATCATAAATTATGCTTTTTTATGGAATACACTGGAGCAGATGTGGTTGCCTACGATCACGCATACTCCTTGTTTCTCCAGAAAAGGGTTGTTTTAAAAACGAGGTACAATAAAATATAATTATTCAGTGAGCATTAACTAACTAGAGGATGGTACAATGCATTTGTATCTTTTGTATTGAAAAATGAGAACAGTTCTGCTTGTTCTTATTCAAAGTCATCATGTGAATTAAGCTTTTAGTGTTGCAGAGCAAACATGCTTTCAGGAATGTTTCTAATTTGCACATAAAGCTATTTTTTAAATCTTGGTGTGATCAGCACTTCATATACTCTTCTAGCTTGCTCTTCATAGCTGATTCCTTCAGACGTTGCTTTATGGTCCTGCCTGGTATGGGTTCAGTTCAAAATGGCAACAGCAGAATTCCCAGGAGGTCCAGAAAAAATGTGCAAAGCCACAAAAAAAGCATACAATCCATAAAGTTTGTTTTAAAATTGTAGCACGCCTAAGCAGTCATTGCAACTCCAGTTGGAAGGAAAAAGAAAAAAGAAAAAAAAAGTGTGTTCTAAGGATGTTCTTAACCAACAAGTTGGAAGTAAAGCTTGTGGCCTGTCAGGTAGTTCATCTGGGAGAGTTATTTTAGTCGAGTTCACAGATAATTTTGATCATCCATGTCCTAGTGTTCCACGAGTGGCTGTGCTGCGCAGGTGGATGGGCAGGAGCAATGGAGAGAAGGGATGGCCTTCACCTCCCAGTGTCCCCAGAGGGGCTGTGCTGAGCGACCTGGGTTTCAGAGGCTCCCCATCCGATGGGGACCTGTTTGGCTGTGGGAGGTGATCTGCAGCTGATCCTCGGAGTCATTGTGAGTGGTTAAACTCATACTTTTCCTGGGTGAGTGTGCTCATAAAGCAGTGTGATAATATGCGAGATGAGGTGAAGATTGGCTGAAAACATACAACAGTCTCTAACCTAGTTAAACATACAGCTTTCTCATCTGATATGCTTTTTACAGTTTACCATTAGCTCTGGTAGTTTTTGTGATGTCCTGCCTTTCCACTCTGAAGGATTGAACTTCTTTTTTTCTCCATTTACACATTTCTATCAAACAGGCAAGTATTTTTTCCTGTGTGCTCTTCTCCCATGTAATGTTCCCTTTTTTTCTGTGTCTTCCGGCGTACTGCAGTCCCCACGAAAGCCTCTTGTGACCGTTGCGTGGGATCAAAGTTCAGAGTTGATTGCTTTCCAGAAGAGACTCCCCTTGGCCTCTTGTTCATACGCTCACTTGTCTAAAGTAGGAAAGAGCTCTTTTTCTTGACTCATTGTTTATCTGTTTCCTAGTTTACCAGAGCCTGGTAATGAAACTGTATTAGGTTACTCTTCATTTGTAAGTAGCAACATGCCCTTTTCTGTTGTGACTGGAGGTGGAATAGCCTCAGGATAAAGGAAAACTAATACAAAACATCCCTATTATGGTGACACGACCTTGAAGGGGTTCCCCTTTATCACAAACTCTCTCTGCCCCCTGTGTCTGGGGAGGGCTGCTAGGGATGGGAGAAGCTGTATGTTTATTTTCTGAGTTTTTCTGTTAGTGCCCAAGGTGAGTAATTGGAATTTCATTCTCTCATTGCATGTCCAGAATTCGCATCTTAAAGGGCAGTTTATCTCTGGAGAGCTAATACATGAAAGTACATTCTTATGGAGCAATTTCATTTCCTGTGTGTACACAGACTTGGATTTAGTTTTACTCATTGCAGATGAATTTCCTAAATTTTTTCTGCTTATTTTCTTCTTGCTCTGGGCCCTGCAGATGCACCTGGAAAGGACTGAAATGGATTTTCTTCTGACTTTCTCAGCACAAGAGAACCATTAAGTAAGTTCTGGTTTGTGGTGCCAAGTTGAGCCCCTGCTTACATCTTTGGGAGGAAACTAAAGGCACAGAGTAAGGGCGTAGCCTGTGAAAATTTCAGTGATGGAGGTTGTGTGACTCAGGAGGAACACAGGAGGAGCTTGGGGTTAGCTGGAGACAGAAATACCCATGTTCTTATTTGTGAAACAAACAATTCTTGCGTAAATCATGAAGACGTGACAAACCCTTTGATGCTGTTTGTGCAGAATTGGTTTGCAAAGTTGAGTGGCTTTTGAAACAAGGTTTTGTTAGAGACATACCACTGAGACCCCGCCTTGAAGATGAATAAAACTGTCAGGCACGTGGAGGACACTACTTCATGTATGACTGTTTCCTCTGCAGCATGCGATAATATTCCATTGTAGAAGTTAGGCTCAGTTTTAAAAGTTTTTTAACTATGCTGTGAATAGCATCCATCAGTAGGAGGAAACACAGCTGGCAGCATGTTTCCCCTTCTGTTCAGCTTTCATGGTCACAGGTCCACAGTTTCTGGGTAAGAGGTGCGAAGGCAAAGACAGTGTTTCTTTTATTGCTAAGGTTTAATATCATCCATGTCAATGTAATGCCATTATTGCAATAGGCAAAGAAGAGCCTCCATTGCTCTAGTTTCACTCCTACAGGGAATGAAATAGTGAAGCAGCACTATCACCATAAAGTAGACCACTGGTCTTCACACAAAGTTTGGTGGTGTGCAGGGATCACTACAGAAAAGGAATTTTTTGGCAAGGAATTTTTTGGCAAGGTTAGTGAGAAAGGAAATATCTGTGCAGGTCTTTGGAGTTTTGGTTTATTTTGGGTTTTTGAACAGCACAGACTTACTAGGAGGTTTTGTTAGTGTCTAATAGCCTCAGCAAGCAACTGGTTTCTGCCACAGCATCAAAAATCAGGTATGCAAAATACCAACAAGTCTGGATTTTGTTCTCCAGGAGAGTGTACGTTCAGGTATATTTAAGGGTCCCTTAAAAAAATACAGAACGTTGTGTTTAAGGTCCCGTACAAAATCGTATTCAATGGCAGGTATCGAAACTGAAAAAGGGGAATTTGTAAACCTTCCCAGGCTTACCTGCAAGCTCTCAAAGCATCCACTAGACGAGCAGAACTCCTGTGCTTTTGATAAAGAAATTTATGTATGAAACTTAGTTATAAAAGAAGTTGATGTCAGAAAACCAAAATGCTTATAGTGGACTCCTGTGCCTGGGGGAAATGCTGGCTTCTCAGGGCCCCAGATAATCTTAGCAACAAACATCCTCCACCCAGTGAGGCCAGGTTTGTTAATTCAGGTGGGCAGGCTCAGGTGCAGTTTTGCTCAGCTGCCAGCTGCAGCCCAGGAAAGCAGTTCCTCTCCAGTCCCACTCGAATCCACCCTGGACTGGCTGCAGAGCAGGGAGAGCAATGTGGGGAGAAATGGCAGGCTGAGCTTCTAGCAAAATGTACCTGTAATAACAGGAAATGTAGTGGAAACAAGAGAGGAGGGAAGGTGGGAGAGAACACTCTGCATCCCCTCTCTATCAGGCTGGGGTTTGGGGCTGCCCTGCCTCTCCCGGTGAGACCACAGGCACCCGTTCCTTCTCTGGCCAGGGTGCATGGAATCATAGAATTGTCTAGGTTGGAAGGGGCCTTTAAGATCATCGAGTCCAACCGTTAACCTAACATTGACACAACCCATCACTAAACCATATCCTTAAGCACCACGTCTACCCATCTTTTAAATACCTCCCGGGATGGTGACTCAACCTCTTCCCTGGGCAGCCTGTTCCAGTGCTTGACAACCCTTTCTGTGAAGATTTTTTCCCTAATATCCAACGTAAAGCTTCCCTGGCGTAACTTCTTCTTGTCCTATCACTTGTTACTTGGGATAAGAGACGGATCCCTACCTCGCTACACCCTCCTTTCAGGTAGTCGTAGAGAGTGAGAAGGTCTCCCCTCAGCCTCCTTTTCTCCAGGCTGAACAACCCCAATTCCTTCAGCCGCTCCTCATAAAACATGTGCTCTAGACCCCTCGCCAGCTTTGTTGCCCTTCATGGGGTGCTTTTAGCTGCCCACTCAATGGCTGTATTTCTGGCAGGAGATGCTAAAGTTCTCATAGCTGTTTCTCAAGAAGAGAAAAAAACAGTGCATGGATTATTTTTCCTTGTCCTGCCCATCCCAAGTTTAACTCGGCAAACCACTGTGCAAAGCACTGCAGCATCATGGACATTTCCAGGCAAAAGTTTTGTGAAGTAAACATGAAGCCCTTCTTTGAAAATAACAATCCCATTCCATTTTTTTTCAGCATAACACCTTCTTTAATAATGACTCTCCTCTTGTCACTTTTCATCTACGGAGAACTGAAGTAGATAAATCTGTATTCATCTGTATTAACTACAAATTGGTTACAACTTCAAATTGGCTTCAATTGCCACTACAACTTCATTAGAAAAAGATATTTATTTTTTTTTAAGGTCAAACTGCGTGGACTTTACCTTGTTGAAAAGAAGGGGTAGACACTGTTCTGGTTATTCTTGTCCATATGGATACTGTACTACTGCCCTGTCTGGTAGCAATGCTATAGATAAGGTTTTCTTGACATTTCCTTTCTCATTTGTATTCAGGTACATTGCACATAGTTAATGATGGCTGACAGTTTGCTGCTTCAGAAACAAAATGAGAAGCTAAAATCTCAATGCGTATCTATTTCCAGTGATTGAAATGGCAAGGACAAAAATTGCCCTCAAGCTGTGGACAGTGATTGCATCAAATAATTAACAGAACTTTTGCTGCTTAGTTTATTGGATCTCCCGAAAATACTTGTTAGCTATAGTGGCACAGTAATGATGGATATGACAGATGAAACCCCACCAAATCATTAAATATATATTTCTCAGACAAAACTGCAGTGCTAAAGGACAATTCTGACTTTGGGTCTCTGTTCCATGTCTTATTGCAAAGTGCACATAGGCATTCTGTCAAGCACTAGATTGTTTAGGAGTTTGAGACCATCAGATAAGGAAAAAAGAAAAAAAGTAATGTGATTTTTAGTTAAAATATTGTATATACTCTCTGAAGCAACAGATTGTGATATAAGGTCACTCACTAAGTGCTGAAAGACAGAGCTAGGTATTGAGAGTGTCCTGTACCTGCACTATTGTTAGAAGGATAATTTGTGTTTAATACAGACCTCTTGTGGGTGCATGTGTTCATGTATTTGTGATGACTGGCATAAACGTATTATTGGGTGTGGGTTGTTGTTTGGTTTTTTTTTAAGTAAGAAGTCTACCTGTCACTGCTTTTTCTAACAGCATATTCCAACAGAGAGCCCTTGCCTGCCCAGAGCGAAACCCATCCCTGGGATCTAACCACAATTTCAAACAAGAGGGGAATTTCTGTACGTTACGGAGTCCCGCATATTGGCTGGCTGCTTCTCAAGTTAAAGATTTATTATATATTTAATATGGATGAAAACTGGAACCACAAGTTGTAAACTATTAATGGAAGAGCAGTGGACTTGTGCAATCAGGTAAAGTCACTTGCTATGCACGGTCGGGAGAGAATAGATTTGGTATCATTCAGATCGATGCATGTCAGTACCTTCTCTTAAAACATCCCAATTTCCAGGCAGCCTGTAAATGCTAACCATTTCCTGAAGCAATTAATGAAGCACAATGCAAAAGAAAAGCAGAGATGAAAAAAATATATTGAAATATCAGCTGTAAAAGATGGAGTAAATCTCATGTCACTTCTGGCTTAGTCATCGCTAAGTGCTGTTAATCATCTACTCTTTGTAGCATTGGCAGGTGAACGTCTGAGATTTTAGGTGATTTATACGCCTGTTGTTCACTTTGCAATGCAAATGACTGGAAGTGCATGTGGTCGGTTGCCAAATGTCAGCTGGGAAGAGGTAACCTGCAGCTTTTTGTGCTCTGGGAGTACCTCGACCTCCTCTTGACTCATTCCCACAGGATGTATAACCTTTTTCTAATGTGATCGTAAACATCTGGTTGTGTCAGTACCCACCGTACTGTCAGAATATCTCATCTTTCCAGATCCTGTAGCGTAAGTCTTTGTGCTGTAAATATTTACAGTAGCATACAACCAAGATCTGGGGTCATGCATCTGGCAGTATTGCCTTTGGCACTCACAGACCAAAGGCCAAACGTAAACGCTTTGTCCAGCTAAATTCAAATGTGACTGTTTTAGAAGGTATAGATCTAAAAGAAGAATAAAAAGTAGACCATGGCTTTCGTGTGGACAGACAGGATAATAGAGAATGGACCTGAAAAGGAAGAGACAGTTTCAGTCCTTTCATTTTTCTTGTACAAGCACTAATTAAACCTGTTGGGCCAAATGATTCCCTCTCTGATTCTTCCAAGGGCATTAAGTACCCTGAAGATCATGTCTCTGTTTCAGAAGGATCTATAGCAAAGCCCAAGTAATGCCCACGTTGAAATGTAGATGTTTTATATATATTTATAAGGTGCTGATAGTTTGATGTAAGTTCAAATTCCATGTTAGTAGAAGGAGCCTGGCCTTCATCCTGCCACGGGGTAGGAAATTCCTGCAGCTGTTGGGCTTAAGCCTCACACTGCAATCTTCTGGTGCCACAGAAATTATTTTAAAATTATCTTTTCTTCAAAAGCTAAAAACCTGTGTAACATTGAAAAGAAAAAGAAAAGGTGAAACCTTTAAGTTGTTATTATTCTTTAGATGTTTGTGTAAAACCCCAGTCCTCTCTCAATGTTTTTAATATTGATTCAGTTATTTCTGAGTACCTAAGGACAAAATTTTTGAATCACAATAATTCCAAGAAATAACTACTTGTTTCTCACCAACTTTTTCTAGCACTGTGTTCTCTTCAAGCGTAAAATCATCTAGTTCTCCCTTAGGAAAGAGATAGCAGTTTATGAAACTTTTTGCAGAAGAGAAAATCTCTACGTGGCTCAGTTATCTGGTTCAGTTTGGCACTTCACTTTAGGTTGTCTTTTAAGAGAAGAATAATACACTTTGGCAGTTACTTTAATGGGAGAATGCTGAGCTGCTGTTGGGTAGAGCTATGTATTTTCTTTTGGGGTAGTGTTGTCTTGTTGTTAGAGCTATGTATTTTCTTTCGGGGTAGTGTTGTCTTGTTGTTACTATTTGCTTTTTGGGTTGCATTAAATTATTTGTTAACGGCACTAAACTCTTTGTTCTCCTGGGATAGGTAATTGATTAATTGGCTTTATCTGGAAATTGATGTAATGCTATGAAATACAAGATCCATTGCTGTCTGCAACTGTGATGGTCCCTAGAAGACAAGATGTGCTCTAAATATCACCTTTTACAGTTCAGGTAGAAAAGGTATTATCATTTATTTTTGCAAAACTGCATATTCACATCCTATCAAGCAGCTTGCAAATCTCTGCACTCTTATGAAGATTCCTGACAAATTTCAGCTTACTTGGATTGGATTTTCAATCTTTTTTAGCAGTCGGTGTGTACAGATTTGAAAGTTTCTTGTAGTGAGTGTGTCAATGACTTGAGAAGTCATTGTATGCCTGCAGAGTTCCCTATAGATTTTCAGATCTTTTTTTCCTTTCCTGAACCTTTGTCAAACCTTTTTTGTTAATCTGTAGTAGTTTTTCTATGTTCTTCAATGTTTTATAAGCCTATTTAATCAGTCCATTATACAGCAGTATAAAAGTCACTTGAATGATATGTTCTCCAATAGTCATAACTTGGCTCAACACCAACAGGATAAACAGCTCCATAGATCTTTCTACATTACCACCTATTTATTCTTTTCTCAGACTTGACTTATGGGATAGACTTTATTTATTTTTCTGTATCTGAGCAGTGGTGCCATGTACCTCTACTCAGTTAGCAAGTCTGTGTGACTGCAGAACTCTTCAGTCATACTTAGATTATGTTTATCTTCAAGTTTTTCACTTCGCGTCATCTTATCATACACATTAAAGGTGGATCTAGAGACTGTTAAGGTAAATCTGAGGCTTTGCACTGATTTCTGTCCCCATGAGAACACCCAAGCTTTTAGAGGACAAAGATATGTTGGAAATACCTTTGTCTGTTATCTGTTAAGTAAATTTAAAATTAGCATTTATTATTTAAAGTAAAAGCATGTCATCCTGATATCTAGTGAATGCTATGTCCTAACAACAGAACTTTTCATTAAGCTGACTCTTGCCATTCAGAAAAGCTGTCTTAAACTTTTTAATTGGTTTTAATTCTCCATGCAGCTTCCTGGATTGTAGTAACATATTTCATGAAAGTCTGTTTTCTTCACCGTTGACTGCTGCAATTCAATGCAGTAATATTAACCCATCATTACACATTTCAAAACCTGACAAATTCACGTACCGTTTGAAAGGGGGCTTTCCCCAGTTAATATATATAGAAGGAGTTCATATTTGTTCTTCAAGTCATTTCTCACTTCTGAAATTCATTCCCTGCTATGTGCAAAGGTTGTGTTAGGTTTCTGCATGTGGTTTCAGATTTACGGCTGCAGTGGTATTGCTAATCACAGGAGGCAAGTCTGAGATGGAAAAAAGAGTTAGGAATAGTTGGCAGTTCCCTGAGAAGCTATATTAAATGTTCAGGTGTGAATCATTTCAATGAGGAGGAAGTGCTGTAAGAAAAAGGTTAAAAAGGTAAAAGCAAATTCTAAGTCTAAAAAGAGTGGATGTGGAGATTTGTTCAAGTTACTGAGGATGAATTGTAAAGAATGAAATAGGAATGCAAGAGAAAAATCAGAAAAACCAAGAAAAAGACAAGAAAACCAAGAACATGCAGTATAAAATACATAATTATACAAGTACAACAGCAGGAAGAAAAACCTTCCACTCGGTTCCAGGGAACTCAGGCTGGTCAGCCTCACCTCTGTGCCTGGCAAGCTCGTGGAGAAGATCCTCCTGGAATCACTGTTAAGGCACATGGAAAATAAGGAGGTAATTGGTGACAGCCAACATGGCTTCAAAAAGGGCAAATTGTGCCTGACAAATTTGGTGGCCTTCTATGAATGCGCTACAGCATTGGTAGATAAGGGGAGAGCAAGAGATGTCATCCACCTGGACTTACGCAGAGTTTGACGCTGTCCCACATGACATCCTGGTCTCAAAACTGGAGAGACATGGATTTGATGGATGGACCACTCAGTGGATCAGGAACTGGCTGGATGGTCACACTCGAAGGGCTGCGGTCAACGGCTCAATGTCCAAGCGGAAGCCAGTGATGAGTGGTGTTCCTCGGGTCAGTACGGGGACCAGTGCTGTTCAACATCTTTGTCAGCAACATGGACAGTGGGACAGAGAGCACCCTCAGCAAGTTTGCTGATGACACCAAGCTGTGTGGTGCGGTCAACACGCTGGAGGGAAGGGATGCCATCCAGAGGGACCTGGACAGGCTGGAGAAGTCGGCCCATGCAAACCTCATGAAGTTCAACCAAACCAGGTGCAAGGTCCTGAAGCTGGGATGTGGCAATCCCAGGCACAAATACAGGCTGGGGGGAGAATGGCTGGAGAACAGCCCTGAGGAGAAAGACTTGGGGGTGTTCATAGATGAGAAGCTCAACATGAGCTGACAATGTATGCTGGCAGCCCAGAAAGCCAATGGCATCCTGGGCTGCATCAAGAGAAGTGTGGCCAGCAGGTTGTGGGAGGTGATTCTGCCCCTCTACTCCTCTCTGGTAAGACCCCACCTGGAGTCCTGTGTCCAGCTCTGGAGTCCTCAGCACAAGAAGGACCTGTTAGAGTGAGTCCAGCAGAGGGCCACAAAGCAGCTCTCCTATGAAGACAGTCTGAGAGAGCTGGGGTTGTTCAGCCTGGAGAAGAGAAATCTCCAGGGAGACCTTATAGCGGCCTTTCAGTATCTGGAGGAGGCTGTAGGAGGGGTGGGGAGGGACTCTTTATCA
>JAHREE010000257.1:1814391-1940436 GCA_033628505.1 Tringa tobata
GAGAGAGATGTGGGGGGGGCTGTAGGAGGGGTGGGGAGGGACTCTTTATCACGGAGTGTAGCGATAGGACAAGGGGAACAGTTTTAAATGGAAAGGGGGGAGATTTAGATGAGGTATCAGGAAGAAATTCTTGACGGTGAGGGTGGTGAAGCATATTGTTCTTAGTTGTAGTTTGCCAAAGTAAAATACCTTACATTTCAAACAGCAGTTATAGAAAATATTCACTATTAATCTTTTATTGTGTCCCCTCTCTTTTTTGTTTGTAACATGCTTGTTTTCCTTGGCTGCCTGT
Source organism: Tringa tobata (assembly GCA_033628505.1). Taxonomy (NCBI): domain Eukaryota; kingdom Metazoa; phylum Chordata; class Aves; order Charadriiformes; family Scolopacidae; genus Tringa; species Tringa tobata. The sequence continues at coordinate 1,814,684 of JAHREE010000257.1, forward strand.
TATCTCATTAAGTTTATGATTCTTAGAGCAGAGATTGGGATTTTTTTGCAGCACCTGCTAAAATAGGCACCTAGATAGCTGTTACAGTCCTTTGTTGAATGATATTAAAAATAGAATCCCTAGAAAACGTTTGGTTTTTAAATATACAAAAATCAAACTGTCTAAAAACCTACTGCAAAAGAACATGGGGTTTTATTGGGGAGGAAGTAAAAGAAATGAAGAAATGTTCTAATTTTTCTTGATGTTGGCTAGAAATCTAGAGAGTTTTCCCCATTATTATAAACCATTTTGTTATGTTTGACTATGCAGGAAGTTGATAAATAATTTTATCTCCATTTACAATAGATAAGTCCTAAGAATGGCCAGGGTGCGTTCCTGTTTGAATTGCATTGAGAAAGGTAGGACTGGCCTGAAAGTTTTCTGAATGTTGAATTTAATTTACCATAAGTGAGTCTTACATAAGCAACACTTAAAGGATTTGTGCCATGCAGTTCAGGCAATATGTTTTGGCTCAGATGAAGGTGTACGCACATGAAATAACAGATGTGTGAGGGCTTCTTTCTCTCCTTTGGTTTAGCTTCTATCTCAGCAACACCTATCTAAAACCAAAAATTATGTCTTAGAAACATCCTTAGAAGTGTGGAAACACTGCTGCAGTGGCACTGTTCTTATCATCCAAAAGATCAAGCCTTTCAGGACAGAAAAATCAGTAAGGGCCTTTGTACTGTGTCATTCTGTATTTATTTTGAGGCTGGGCCAACCGACCTTCCTTCCTTCTTCTTTCCTTCCTTTGTTCCTTCCTGTTAAATTAGTTTATTATTCATATATTTCTCACTGCAAGCATATTAAATATACCACAGGGATGATCAAAGCAGCTGAAGTTTAGATACTGCATTTCCTTGCCGACAATTTATAGCAAAGCAGATGTGCATGCAAATTACACCTATCTTAATTCCAGAGATCGCTATCTCAGTCAATTACTTTAAAATAACTTATATCTTTGACACATAAAATGTGATGAAGAAGCTTTGATCTTGGATAAGGAAGGTGTCCGTAACTCTCCAACCAAGGGCAGGACTGGAACATATGGTCACATTTTTCCAGGCGTTCATTGACCTCATGGGAGCTCTCAGTAGCAAATCAATGACAAGGTCTTCCACATATAAGAGTAAAAATGGTGTGCATGTGTATCAGAGGTAATAAGACATGTATCTTGTATTACAGATGATTTGCTTTTTGGGCAGATACGTTTCAAAGAGCATGAAAAACAGTGTTTTCTCTACCTGAAAAAAGCAGTGACATTTTAACTGAAAATGCATCAAAAGAAAAAAAAACACCACCACATGCTTCTACACAGAAAAGCACAAAGACTGAAGCATCAAAGTCCATGATACTTTGTACCATTGATTTTTCCCTTTCCTCTTCTCACTTACACCAATTTTATTGCAGTGCTGTCTCTGTAGAAGCCCCTTGTATTCTCGTACCTGCGCTGCTGCCTTCCTCAAAAGTTAGTGCAACCTCCATTAGTCTCAAGAGACAGTCTCTCCTAAAGAGACCTGTCAGAAAAGGCACTCGGCACTTCTGACAAATAACTGTCAAAGGCTTTGATTTCACAGAGTGGAATAATTAGTAGTAGCCTTTCATTTGGCAAGTCCTGTTGCCTGAACCCTTCTGTTCACAGTTGTCAAGCACGTATGTTTAACCCAAGATTCCTCACGTGGCAGATGGTGTGATTAAAACCCCACTGAGGACTAGCTACTTCCAGAGGTCCCATAAATGCTTGCAGTCTTCCAGTATCTTTTTTACCCTCTTCTTCAGAGACAGCACCATTGACTAAGAAGGGGTACTAGACTACTCCCAGCAAAACAAACATTTTCCCATACTGGGCAGGAAGAATTCAGTAACAGCAGGATTATTTTGCTGTGGGCACAACTATGATTGTGTAAGGTCCTCCTTGCATGGACCTATATGCTGAGTCAACGTAGATGCACCATGAGCCTAACAGAGTTCTGCTATTTTTATTTTTTTTTTAATGTTTTTATGTCCTTTCAATTTGGTACCATCTTTCCCCTGTCCTCTCCCTTTCTTTGTTAGTGTAATTACAGCTGGTTCAGCAACAACAACAACAAAATTTTTAACATCTCTCCTTTCTGCTGGACATTGAAAGTATTGATTTATAACATTCCGTGCACGTGTTTCTTTTCTCGTTCCAGGGTTTATTGGAAGGCAGATTGGTACTTAAGACATGCATTTTTTTTTTTTGTTCTCTGAATGCAAGACCCTGATAGGACACATAAACAACTGCTCCTCCGTTTCTGCTGAAAACAAAACCAAAAAATGTTACCAAGTCACGTTCCAGTTATATCTCTACCACGGAGTGCAGTAACCTTCCTTAAGCATTTCTGTTTGTTGCCAAGATGCTGTGAGTACGAAGCTTTCCCTCCTCCCCACCCCCATTTCTTCATATCTTCTCATTTCATTTCCTGGGTTTTATTTGCAAGCAGTATGATGGTGCTTTGTCTGCAAACCTGGAATATTGTTGCTACACTTTTAAAACCCACCAGGTTCTGATGAAAAAGAGATACATTTAGAAGCTCAGTCTGGTATCCACAGTGAGTCTTTCCACGGGTACATCGTCAGCCGCTGGTTCAACAATGAACAGAAAAGCTCCCAGGAAGAGGTTTTTTCAATAGGAAAAATCTTGTATACATGTCTAATAGAAAACACTTCTGAACAGTAAAAATACAGTGCCTGGTGATTTATGATTTATATCTCCCTTGAAGAAAGTGTGAACAGAATTATTCCTCTATAGAATTTAGCAAACCAGTAAAAAGAACAGTTTCAGTTCACGATGGTGCATATACATCCTTCTAGTGTACCTGCACCTCCGCTGTTTATCTTTGATTTTATTTTCCCTCATCGTGTTGTTCTCCGGTGAATTTATGCACGTACTCGTGCCTTGTCATACTGGCTTTGTCTTGCCCACTCTGTTTTGTTCTCACATCTTGTATGTTTGAAATGAGTTAAATATAAAAAAAAAGAGAATAACCTCTGGTGTAGGTTTTCCTTCACATCATCTCAGAAGAGGGTAGTTCATCGCTATGCTAATGGGGAGCACGTGGCGCAGGGTAATTGTTGCAAAATATTCCTTGCAGACATCTATCATCTTTTATTGTTGAACACTAAATATTCTGCTCACAGTAAGGATATAATTCAGTCTGGGCAACAAGACACTGAGCTTCATGCTGCTCTAATTGCAACAAACCTCTGCAGTGTTTAGCCAGGGTGGTGCACGAGCAGAGTCCACTCTCGATAAACCACCGTGCTGCAGTGTGGGCGCTGGCAATAACGTATACACAGCTGAGGAAGGTCAACTGTGGAATGAATTTATAAGAGAAATTGACAGGTCACAAAAACTCTGATTTGATTCTACCAGGACTGATTTACTTGGACTGTGTCTATGGCAGATGTTTATGGAGTGTAGAATGTATGTAGTGAGGGCATGGATATAATACTGCTCTCCAGAACCGGAAAATTTCCATATTCCAGCCAGAAAGAACAGACTATCCATGAGGTTAGACTAGATGAGCATAGTCATTCCTCATGGCCTTAAAATTTATGAATGAAAGCAGGGCGGTCCACAAAACCTGCTAACAACTTAGCTTGGCAGACCTGGTTTTCTTTGCAAACATTTAGATGAAGCAGTAATGGAAAAAAAATACTAAGACGAAGACTTCTTGAAGCTCCTTAAGGTCCTTTGTAAAATGAAGGTATAATAATCGTTTTGAACTACCCAAGGATGTTTTGTGGCTTGTTTAGTGCTTTCACTGCACGTTCAAGATTCTCCTATAAAAGGCACTGCTATACACAAGTGCTGAGTGTTGCTATTATTAATAAAGGACCATAATGGTTCTAAATTTAGAGTTATAGCTCAATATAGAGTTTAAGCTCTTTGCCTGGGTTACAGCCACGAGGGTCTGCAAGTAAGCAGTCCCTGTCAATTATCGACAATGACATATGTAAGATAGTGGCTGCTAGTGTCTCATTACTTTGATTTGAAGACACCGTAGCAGGAACATTCAGAATGCTAAAACCCCAGGAGAAGATGAACATGCTGATAACAAAAGCATAAAGCTGTCAAAGGCAGAAAACCTTGAGTATGTCTCCAAGCAGGGCTTTTGCCAAACCACAAGCTAAATGAGCCCTTTGAACACTGTAGCATATATTTTTCTCTACATCTTAAACATACTCGTGCTAGAAAAAAACACCCAACCCCCCCATAAAAAATGCTAAAATTAACACTTTTGGATGTGTTTTTTTGTATGCTGTGTGTTTAGAATAGCCATTGTTTGAAAGATGTAAAGGTTAGCTTACTTATGTCAGCGTTTAAGGCTGCCTAGAAATGTAGGGTCAGCATTAGGAATTTTTGTTAGTTAGTAATGGGCTAGGAAACGTTTATTAGGCTACATGTGATCATTGCTTGTTTGATCTTAACTCCAGCGTACACAGCCACTGGTTTGGAGCATGACGTTCCCTTAGGGTGTGGAGAGGTGAGAAGGCCCTTGAGAAACACGGGCAGGCACTGGTGGCACATGGACCCTGGTGACTGGAATGGGCGAGAGCAGTGGGCAGGGGGCACGTGACCCACAGCGGCCACCATCGTGTCCAGTATGGTGGCCCCAGAGTTCTCTTTGGCAGGTAGGAGGGATGTTTTCAGGGGAAGTCTGCCCGGTGGGTGTAATTCTGTACAGTAATTCCGTACGGTAATTCCTGCCCTACAGGGGTGAGAGCCAGAGGACCTCCCATTTGGGGCAAGCTGAGGGATGTCTTAGGATCTCTTCCAGTTGTATTTTCTGCAGATTTACTCTAGAGTAGCTCAGATGGATTTGAAAGGCTAATCAGAGAAATCCTGAAAATGTGGTTAGTGCTGACGAGTTGTCACCAGTGTTCCTCCACCAAGTACTTTCAAACCAATCTGCTTAAGGGGGAATTAAATAACGACCTTTCCATATGTTTATGAGGAATATTTTGTTTGACAGTTGCTAACATACACCAGATATAAAACATACTGCAAGTTCAGCTTCTCCTGGACAAATAGTCAATGAATCCATGTTTAGTGGTTAAATTTGTTTTCTGTGGCATTAAGCTCATGTGTAAGAAGAGATACCTGCCCTTCTGTCCTCTAATTTATTAGAGGGAAAGAAAAGAAAAAAAGTAGTTGAATAGCACAGATACCCTTCCTTAGTAAAGGTTAGACATGCTATTAACTCATTTATGTCTTGAAAAATAAGTTCATGTATTGGACAACCACTATTTTTTCCCCATAAAAGAAACATTTGTGCTTTTATTTTTGGAATTCACACTTTGAATTATTCAATAAAATATAAATAGGTGCTCGTGTAGCGCACACTCACAGCAAGAACAAAATGCTGTCACAAGAGTGATCTGCCACACAGGAGCCTGCTGTTACCATTTCTTTACTCTGTGGGCTCATGCTGCTGAAAAAAACGTGAGTCAAGCCTTGCTCTTTGCAATCAGAAAATAAGATAGTTGAATTATTTAACATACGAGAGATCAAAGTGATATGAATGCAAAAGGCCAGCAAGTAAGATCAATTACAGTGTTGAGGATTGTCAAGAGTTTCTTGTCTCCAGAGACATTTGTAAATCCTGTATCCATGAAAGCAATACACTCTTTATCTAGGTCAGGCCGCCAAATGAAATAGATATTTATGTATTTTCCATTCTGGGCTAAACTTCATGTCAAAAATGTCATGAGGAAATATGAACAAACGTATGGTGCTAGTACCCATTAGCTTTGTGGTTACATTAAGCTTTCCTCTTAAGGCAGTTCGTTTTCCATATCTATGTATGCCTACTTCTGTACCTCATTTTCAGGCAGATGTGACTGGCTCTGAGGAGGTGTGTGACTGAACTCATCTTCAGTCTGAAGACGCTGGAGTTTTGATAAAAGACCTTTTCAACCCAGGCAGCTCTCATTTTCTGGATGCTTCCTGCACTCCATGGTTTCTTCACACTTAGACATCACAAACAGCAGGCTTTGCCAGGGCTCCTGCCTGCAGGGTGATGGGAGTTTCAGGAGGGAATTTCAGGGTGCTAACGGAGTGAAATATATATTTCATTAAAAAGAATATCTGTAAAGGGAAGTGATGGTGCCTCTGTACTCGGCACTGGTGAGGCTTCACCTTGAGTACGGTGTTCAGTTCTGGGCCTCTCACCACAGGAAGGACATTGAAGTGCTGGAGCGTGTCCAGAGGAGAGCCACCAAGCTGGTGAGGGGTCTGGAGAACAAGTCACACAAGGAGAGGCTGAGGGAACTGGGCATGTTTAGTTTGGAGAAGAGGAGGCTGAGGGGAGACCTCATTGCCCTCTACAAGTCCCTGAAAGGAGGTTGTAGAGAGGTGGGGGTTGGCCTCTTCTCCCAAGGGAATAATGACAGGAGCAGAGGAAATGGTCTGAAGTTGGGACAGGGGAGGTTTAGATTAGATCTTGGGGAGAATGACTTTCCTGAGAGGGCACTGGAACAGCCTGCCCAGGGAGGTGGTGGAGTCACCATCCCTGGAGGAATTTAAGAAACGTGTGGATGTGGCACTTCAGGGCATGCTCTAGTGCCCGAGATTGTTGGGTTGTGTCTGTTTGTGGGTGGGTGGGTGTGGTGTGGTGTGGGTTTCTTTGGGTTTTTTTGTGATTGAACTTGATGATCTCAAAGGTCTCTTGCAACCATGAAGATTGTGTGATTTTGTAAAGGGGGAAAAATTGTTTTTTTGGTATGGGACAGGTCAAGGACAGAAAAATACATTCCTGCCAAGAGGCTGACTTTGCTTTTCCTTAAGGAAATTAAGCATGTGATTTTCTGCAGATCTTGACCTCTCTCTTGACAGCCTTGTCGCTCTCCCTGTTTTCTCAGGTTACCATTTGATCAGCTCTCCAGCCTGCTTTTTCTCTTTTAGGATGAAGACAGTAAACAGCTTTGAAATTGCTATAAAACCTCTGCTGTCCAGAGCAAATTTGCAGAGCAAATAAGCTTTGGCTGTTTGACGACCCTCCGGAGGTCACCTACAGCAGCCCCAGATCAATCGGGAGTGCCTTTGCATGTAACAACAGTGAAGTCATCTCCATCTTCCACTCTCATACACGCACAGCTTTCATCCTGAGGGTCATCGTGTCGCAAAATCACCTAAAAATGGGAAATGCCAAAACTGAAGCTGAGAGAACGGTAGATGAAGGAAAGGACAAACCTTCCCTGGGTGAGGGAGTAATACTGCCCTGGAGGGAGAGAGTCTTTCCTGGCCTCTGCCACAAAACTCCTGGCTGTTGCTTGTCCACTGACTTTTCTCAGATGGTTGCTGGCTGTAAAGATCTCATTTTTTAGCACCTGGCTAAGTAGATCCATATTGAATGTATCCATTTCAACTGCATCTCGATAATTACTTCCTAAAACTGCCCATTTCCTCTTCGTTGCCTTAGAGGGAAGGTAGATGGCCAGCTCTGGAACGGACGCCAACGCAGAATGCGCCAAAGGCTAGGTGAGTCTCAGCCCCTTGGTGTTTGTTGTCAAACAGTATTGCAGCGTGGAAGGCCTGGGGCATCACGCTGAAGAACTGAAACAAAATGCATTCATTTGGTTAGGTACTGTTTATTTTGTTTGGTCAATGATGTGGGAGAGACTCTAAAGCACATGTTGTCATATGCCACTGTCATTTTTAACTGTGTCACGGTGAATTTGCACAAACTGGTGCTGTCTCTACAACCTTAATTCTACCATTTTTAAAATTTTAAATGCTTGACTCTGCAGTGTTGCTGGTTCTTAAAAAGAAATGCCTATGTATTTTGGGGTTTTTAGAAGTCAAACTGAAAAAACCCCGGAGTTTTCACCCGAGAGATTGTCTACGGACAGAACTGGAGCCTTCTGTCACACAGATCTGTGTCATGTCAGCAGCAGAATACCTGATGGCAGGTTGTCATCTCCTGTTTGCCAGCAGTAAAGGAGAATGAAAAGCACCCTTTCCGAGGTACTTCACAGCCCATGGCAGATACCAGGGGAGTGGTGAGCTTTAGGAAGTTGGAGTTATGCTCTGCATTTTGAAGGGGAAGTTCCTTTGGTGGTTAGAGATCCTTTTTGACTACATCTCTTAAGGTCTCTTCCTCAGCCCTGAAGTCAGACTTCTTTCTCATCTGGTCTCAATCTTATTGGCTTCTCCTGGCTTCCTAGCAGGTCTTCAGCCGTTTCTTGTCCTAGTCCTTCCATAGTTTCCCCCTTGTCCCATGTGTTTTGCACCAGGTAGCGGTCCTCTCTTTGCCACCGGGGTGCCGGAGCTGGGAGTGTTTGAGACTTGGCAGTGAAGGCCACGGCCTGAGGTTTTGTTCCTGTGTTTTGCAATGTGCATCTGATAGCTGGGAGGAACTGTGGCAGGGGAAGATGCAGGTTTGGGAGGGATCGCTCTCATCTGCTGTATAAAAATGTGATAGCAGCAGGCAGGCTGCCTACAGTCGCTTTGGGAAAATCAGTGGCTCTCCAGGGGGAGGGAAACCTCGTAGAAGTTATTCCTGGTCTTCAGCAAGTGGCTGCGTGTCACGCTTGCCTTGTGGTTGTTTGCAGCATCTCCCCTGTCACGCTCCCAGAAGTAGGAACAAGGTGTGCAAGGGTCAACGATGGTAAGGGGAAGATGCATGTGTATTGCCACCAGCTGGCTTGAGATTGGTCCTGCCAACGGACTGAGGAGGTGTGAAAGCCTGAGATAGTCTTGAGAAGGCTGAGCTGGGCTGTTGCTTAAGTGTGGCTTCTGTCCTGTGTCACAGTGTGGGTCTTTACAGTGATGGGATTGTCAGGGGCATAATAAAAGACAAGGCAGAGACCGTGAGGCAATGGCTGAAAAATTCAAACTTATTTTCAATCATCTGACCTCAGGTTAAAACTTCTTTTGGGGCTACGGCATTTCACATAGACTTATCCAAGAGGGTTCTGTGTGTCCCAAAGTACAGACACGTGCTCTCCTCCGCCGAGCAGTCAATTTCCCTTGACTTTCCGAGTCGCTGTGCGCGGTACCCAACCAAGCCAGCTGTGCTTAGGTGCCCACACCCAGACTTAGGTACATCCCTTGGAGCACACCAGTTTGAAACTGTGACTTAGTAGCTGGACTAGAATTAGTACTGGAGCTATGATGTACTTAAAAGAGGAAAAAGAAAAAAAAAGTAGTAAGATTTTAAAAAATTTGGTAAGAAAAGCAAGATACTCTGCTAGTTTTTCTTGTGCCTTGCAGCTTTTTAATGCTACCATGGAAGCAGGCTTTGCCCCTTTCCATCAAGCTATCTCTGTGTGGTCTCTGTAAGGAAGGGACATCTGGCATAGCGGCCAAAATCAGTGAGAAAACATAATATATTTGGGGGCTCATGTCTTAAATGTGTTCAAATCAGCTGAGAAACAGAGTGGGTTCACCCTGCCACCGGCTTTCCCGAGCATCCTAATCCCCTGCAGCACAGTGGGAAGAAGGTCGGTGTGGCGAGGGGATATGCTCACAGTCCTGGTTCGAAACAAGGCACAGAAAACTTCAGATTGTGCTAGACCACCCCGAAGGAGTAATTCCTGAAAGCTTTGCTTTAAATGTTTCTTGTTCCATGCTGCAAAAAGCAGCTGCCAAACCATTGGCAGACTCGGTGTTGAAAAGTGAACTTAAGCTGGGAAGGGGCAGATCATTTAATAGTGACACCACATAATTTGCGGTTACTGAAGTCCATATTTATCCTATTAATAAAGAGTTTGGCACTAACATTTTGTGTAAATGAGGATAATTTATTAAGTGGAAAAAAAAAAGAAACCAAGGAAAACAGATTGCTCCAGAGAGCAAAGAAATATATCACTGCAAACATACATAATGAGTGCAATTTATAAAGCACTTTTAATTAAAAGTTTCTAACTTGAATTATTTCATTTGGTTGCAAAATGTGAGTATGTTTTAGTAACCCAAACTTCTCAGTTGATCTTTAGGCCCCTTTTAAGAGATAACATCTATTATGTTTATATCTGTCTGTTTGTCGTTTAGAAATTGCTTGTTTATTTATAATTTACCAAAGTGATGTAAGCACAGTATTTGGGGACTGTGCTTTTGTTCATCAGTGTTTCCCCTGAATTAATTTCCAGCTACCCAGGCCTTTTAACAATGACAATTATTCTTCTTTATAGGACTGATAAATAAAACCTATACCTGCATCCTGCCTTTTATAACAGACTTAAATAACTATCCTCTAGCTTGGGAACCTGAATGCCTACTGTTCCACTCTTCAAACATACGCTATACATTATGGTGTGCTTAAATATATACGCTATACGTTATGGTGTGCTTAAATATACACATAGAAAAGATGCATCTGCTACAATGCGGTGCCTGACGTCTTCAGATGGTTGTTTGCTTTGAGCATATTAGTGAAGAAGGTTGTCTCACCCATGTCCCATAGAAGCATCGATGTCGCACAAGAGCTTGCTGCACAGACTGAAGCAAAACTGCATTCCCAGGTTTTGAAAGCACTGAGCAATCAGAGAGAAAGTTGGGTGTGAATAGTAATGACAAATGTTTTCTACCTTATGGTCCTCGCTGTTACCAACAACACGTATCCACCTGAGATGGAGACATGGACAGCTCTGGGAGCCCCCCCTCCTCCCTAATTTTAAGGTTCAGTATCAACAACTCAGAAAAGTCTGGGGCATGAGGTGGGGGTTGGATGTCCAGTCAGAAAATTGACTTGGTATTGCTTTGAGATATTAAGCTTTGGTGGAAGGTAAAAAAGTATTGTAGTTAGACAGAGATTGACCTACTTAGCTGGCTTTTTTTCATGTGTGTGCACTGTGTAGCCTCCCCCTGTGGTTCCTCCTGACCAGTAAAAATGACTTGATCAGTTGATTTTTGGGTAAAGATAGTATACACTTGGGAAGTGGTAGGTGAAAAATGAACTTGTGATACATCTCATTTGCTAATATTCCCTCCTCTTGGTTCCAAGCAGATTTAGACATTGATTTATTCCCTGATCAGCATAACTTTTGGAGTAGGATCTGTGAGATTTATTTTTGAACCAGGGAAAAATGCTTCTCTCCCCAGGTGTAATGGAACACAAAGTGCTTTTCTGTCGAAACACCGCAGTGAGATTTGGCCAGGTGACTCTTCAAAAGGCTGATGAGCAGAGGGACTGGGCCTGTCCTTGAAGTGTCTTTCTATACTCCCACAGAAGCCAAGTGGACTCATGACACTTTTTTTTTTTTTTTTTTTAGTAAATGAGCAAAAGTTATCCTTAAATAACCTTTAAAACTTACTAATAAGTGAAGTCACTATAAAAATCAAGGCCTTGCATCTGTGTCAAGAAAAAAAGGGTGCCAGCCCTTGCTGATACCTGCAAATAGCTCTTCTATTGATGTGTATTAGAAGTTGTATTTGGCCCCAGGAAAGTGAAGGGAGCTATATAAACCAGAAAAAGAAGAGGGCTCTTGAAGACCATTTCACTGAAGTTTAGAAGTGAGAAAATTAATTTTCTAACCTTCAAATGAAAAGCCCTCTGTGCAGATCCTGAGAGTTCTCTGTTCAGCTTTTATGAAATGCTGAAGTTTGCAGCTTCTTTCTGAGGCATTAAAGTCAGAATTTCTCCTTTTTTTTTTTTTAAGTTTTAGTTAAAAATGATAAGGTTTATTTTTCCTCTGTTTTAGGATCTCAGTCTTCCCAAGGACATAAACAAGTTTGTTTGCCAGTTGCCCCTCCTCCTGGTTGCCATCAGTTCTGCTTGAGTAACCTCAGACCTTGAAAAACTGACGTAAGTATAATATAATTTCATTTGGTATTGCAAGAGCTTCTTTCCTTTTTTCTCTGTGTAAGTTTTGAGAGTCAGGGAGCATTTTATGCTCGGTGATTTCCCTCCTACATGATCATTTTGCACTGTCAAGTGTGCAAAGAAAGAGCTAGGAAGCTGTCTTTGTCCTTTTCATAGTGCTGATAATCAACATGCTGCCCTTTGCGAGGCCACCATGTTCAAGTCCAGGATCCAACACCTTCTGAAGGAAACTGCCAGCACTTATCTTTGAATTTCTTTTTCTCTCTGCTCCAGACAAATGTTGACATTGCTTTTCTGGTTTTTGTAAGGAGACCACAGTCTTGGCTGAACTGATCTTTCATAAACCCATGCTGACCCATGCTGACTGGACACTAGGAAAAAATTCTTCACAGAACAAGTGGTCAGACACTGGAACAGGCTGCCCAGGGAGGTGATTGAGTCACCATCCCTGAATGTGTTTAAGAGTCATTTGGATGTGGTGTTGGGGGATATGGTGTAGGGGAGAACTTTGTAGAGTAGGGTTGATGGTTGAACTCAATGATCCCAAGGGTCTTTTCCAACCTGAATGATTCTATGATTCTATAATCTGAGGAGCAAGTAAAGCATGGATGTGCTGAGACTTCCTTACTGCAAAGACTGCTTATACATGTTTCAAAACCTCTCTCAGGTGATTGCCCTGAAGTTTCCGAGTGTGTTGATTTTCAGATGACAATGTGTAATGTGCGAAGAGCTTTTGGGCTTACTTCACTGTAGTCCTTTTGTTTCAAGGATGTGTGTCTTGGTGTGTTTATATCTCATCCTGCTCCTTACCACAGTGCTCTGAATCCATTCAAGACATTGACTACTGTTTACACCATCACTCCCAAATAGCAGGGAGATATCCTGGTACCAAAAGACTATTACAGGAATTGGAAATACTATCATTAGTGCACAGACAGATGATTTTGCTGCTTTTCCTACACGTAGATCTGATTTTTTTCCTCTCCTGCTGTTCTTTATTTCAGAAATCTCCGGAGCTAGGCAACTGCCAGGAGGTGGTGCTGATGCACTCTTCTTGTTCAGAAGCTGTGATGCCTCTAAACACACGGGAGTGAGAGACAGTTCAATTTTGGCAAGCATGCACAGGCTAACAGTGTTCGGTTACATTTTTACGTCAGTTAAATTTCATGTCACCAAAGCTACCAGCAAATATTGTGCTGCTGTATTGGCTCTGCTGTGAGGGAGAGATGGACTAAAACACACTGCACAGCCTTCCAATTACCAGGTTCCTCGTCTGCAGGAAGGCAGTACTGATATCTAGAAACTCCCTGAGAAAAGCACCAGAGATTAAGAAACCAATCTTCCTATCAGGCAGTAAAGACACAAATTTTAAGTGTGAGTTGCTCATTTCGTAAATGCAAATAGTTTAGGACGGGGCTTCAGAGTGATGTGCAATTGCATTGCCTGGGAAAGGTGGTGATATTTCCTTTGTACCTCCCTGCATTGGCATGTTCCCATGGGACCTGGAAGCTTTGTGGAGCCCATTTCACCTGGTGAAGCAGTGTTTCAAGTCGTATGTAGTCATAGAATCATAGAATGATTAGAGTTGGAAGGGACCTTAAAAATCATCCAGTTCCACCTCCCCTGCCCTGGGCAGGGACACCTCCCACCAGACCACGTTGCTCAAAGACCCATCCAGCCTGGCCTTAAACACTTCCAGGGATGGGCCATCCAGTGTCTCACCACCCTCACAACAAAGAATTTCTTCCTAATATCTAATGCAAATCTACTGTCTTTCAGTTTAAAACCATTATCCCTCATCCTATCGCTACACTCCTTGATAAAGAGTTCCTCCCCATCTTTCCTGTAGCCCCCTTCAGGTACTGGAAGGCCATTATAAGGTCTCCCCGGAGCCTTCTCTTCTCTAGGCTGAACAACCCCAGCTCTCTCAGCCTGTCTTCATGGGAGAGGTGCTCCATCCCTCTGATCATCTTTGTGGCCCTCCGCTGGACTTGTTCCAACAGGTCCATGTCCTTCTTATGTTGGGAGCCCCAGAGTTGAATGCAGTGCTCCAGGTGGGGTCTCACCAGAATGGAATAGAGGGGCAGAATCACCTCCCTTGATCTGCTGGCCAATGCATCTTAATCAGGACCAGCATAATCTTTTGCTCACCTTCTGTAGTCCAATCATATCTCTGTTATAGGCTTGCCCTGAAAGACTTAAAGCCCATTTTCTCCATGACCATCTTGCAGCTCCTTGGCCCTCGTCGGGCTGCTGCTCTGGGCCCTGCTCTTCTGCCACAGCCCCTTAGTTTTCTGCTGTGGCTTCAGAGAATATCTGCCTCACCTCAGACTTCTGGGTGATGATCAGGCTCTTGAAGCTCTTCTCATTCATGTTTTGCGTGCTCAGCATGGCACGGAGCACCAGGCTCCTCTCCTCATGGCTTCCAGAAGTTCCTGCTTGCTCTGCATCTTTCCTGCTGCTTGGCTGCCACTCTCCTCTCTTTTGCCTTTTTCTTTCTTTGATAACTAATATACATGCATAATACCCCCCCCCCCCCCAACTACTTTTAGAGCTTATTCTACAGAAATCTGGGCAACAACCTATGGTACAAGCTGAGGAGAACTGATATTGAAGAGCCAGTGATTGCCTGGTATATCAGCTGTTCACATTCTCCATGGATGGTCTTCAAGTAGACCCAACTTGTATTTACTGATGTACAGTTAAATCATTATTGTTTCTCCCCAGGGCTTTCCTTCTGTCTGTTTTTTAATGTCCAACATACACCAATTCTTGGTATAAGTATGTTTTCTTTTTTTTCCCATCTTTTCCTATAGGCAGACTTCATCTTCTGGCTGAAGGTCTGCTGCACAGTCATGCTCTGAGGCTTGTTGTCTGTCTTCCAAATGACATAATCTGTAACAAATGTACCATGTAAGTAAGTTAAAAATACATTGATCTTTATTCCTACTTTGTCTGTGAATGCTTGATAGGCAAAAATATTCAGGAAGCCAGCGTCATAAAACTCTTGTGAGCACGAAAACTAAAACCCGACTGTTAAACCAGTAGTATAAAAGATTTGACCCCGTAAGGACAGATAAATCTGCGTGTCACATAAATTCCCTCCCTGGACACTAATGCTCAGATTCACTGCTTCCAAGCACTTCAAAATTTCACATATGTGTTTTTTTCTTTCACATAAAGGTCTGCCTCAGCATGACATCATGGCATTTACTCCTTCCCTCTGTTGCAAATCTCTCCTGAAGTTAACTGTAAATTCAGTCTGGTAACTAAGTTTAACTTGCAGAAGAATACATACTTTTCAAGGAATTTTATGGCATTTTCTAAGGTTTAGTTCTCTTTTAAATGGCCTCATTTAAAAATACTAGACTATAAGGCAGTTCTGAGCAGTGAAACTCATAACTTTTCATGTTTCTGCACGGACGGAAAGAAGCTGATGCTCTGATTGGTTTCCTACACAAGTCTCTAGAGAGATAAATACAGCAAGGGAAATAGCAAAGACCTTGCTGTGCAATAATCTGTTTCAGTAAAGTCTGCTCTATAAGAAGGATTAAAGAGCTATGGCCAGGATCAAGTAAAATGTGAGTATACGATTGCTAGATAGGAGAGGGGCAAAATTGCTACGACTGGTATTCTGCTGAAGTCTAGAAGAATTCACAGTATCCTCTGTGCTTCTGTTGCAATTACCAAACAAATGCCTTTGTGTGATGGTTTGTTTTTTTTTCAACCTGATTAATTAGCTTAACCTGGTCATTCCCCCCTGCCCCTCCTCCAGCCCCCTCTCTCCAATAGCATTAAAGCTTTTTTTCCATAAAGGTAATTTTCAATGAGATTTGGTTGAATAAGTGCAAATAACTTCATTTCGTTTGGGTCTGACTCACTGATGAACACAAATATCTGCAAATAGTTACATCAGGAAATATTTCCATTAAAAAGGACTTAATTTCTCTTGTCACAGATCATCACCAGACCAAGTTTACCAAGTCATCCTCTCAGGTTGTTTCTGAGCCTCCCATGTAAGACTGCTACAAGTTACTCACTTGCACCTCAGCATCACCCTAAAAAGAGGTGCTTCCAGGCATC
Source organism: Tringa tobata (assembly GCA_033628505.1). Lineage (NCBI taxonomy): Eukaryota > Metazoa > Chordata > Aves > Charadriiformes > Scolopacidae > Tringa > Tringa tobata. Next base: position 1,830,598 of record JAHREE010000257.1, read on the forward strand.
TTGCTCGTTAAGAAATGGCAAAGCTTTCTCTCCTTGCTCTCTTGCTGGATTATGTTTGTGACAGTTCTATTTGAAAAGTGTAAGTCTCAAATTGCTTATGGTCAGGCTTTATCTTGGCGTATGACAGGAGCAGGAAACAGGATCTCTCTGGAGCTACTAATTTATGCCATGGTTTACTTTCTGCTGAGAGACCAGAAAAAAATTAGTCTCATTTACATCAAGAGGATATTTCGTTTAAATATTAGGAAGAGCTTTCTCGTTGGGGTAAATGCAGCACGGCCAGTAACAGAGCATCTTGGGTTAATTTTCATGCAAGCAAATTGGATAGGTGGGGGTCTGGAGGCAGGGCACCGTGGCTTGGTACAAGGAGGGATATGAAGTCTTCAGCCTGGTGCCTGCCCAAGAGCTCATTCGTGAGGGTGCTGGGGTGACTTATTCTGGTGCAGCACTGCTCTGCTCTGGGCCAAAGTCTTCCTCAGCTCGCCCTTACTGCCCAGGTCTGGGGCTGCTGTAGGGGCAGAAAGAAGACTCTGGGTCTTCTCCTCCTGTGCTCCTCCTGCCCTCTGATAAACTGGGCTTTCTGCACCCAGAGCCTCGGTCTCCAGCCACCAGGGGAGGTGTGGTGGGGTGACACGCTCCCACAACCTCAGAGAAGGAAGCTAAGTGTCTCACTGAGGGCTGTCCTACGTGACCCCTTGAGCACCTTCTTCTTCTGCATTTCAATAGTTCCATTACACAATAAGCCAGGAAAAAAATTAAACTCCATAAATACATCACCTGTGACCCTGGAAATGGTAGTTTTGCAGAACTGCTTTCCTGTGTTTTTCATTCAAGGCGCATTGTGCTGTTCATTACAGTGTGTCAGTGTGACAGTAGCATTATTCTCTTATTTACAGTTCTTCCTTTCTCTTCAGCAGTGAAAATGAAAAGGAAATCAATGCCATTAAAGAGAATAATGACAAACTCACCTCCTGCAAGGTCTGTGCTCTTATATTTATTTTTTTTTCCTGAATTCTCATCTCTGGATGCACTTGTACAGATGTGATGGAAGAATGGAGGGAAACTCCAGGAAAGCAGCACTGCAGAAGAGACAAATACCGTGGTAGGCCACCGCATTCGCAAAAGGTTGAGAACACTCTATCCTGCATCCTCCTCTGCCCCCCTGGCCTTTGCAGAAATCTGCTGTGTGATTAGGAATGTCAGGGATGAGGCTCAAGAAGATCAAATTAAATGACCCAGGAGACGAGGGGAGCCGGTACAATTCTGTACCAATCAAACAACACTCAAACTTGGGTAATATCGTTGTGTCTTTCGGTCAATCTGTGGATCACAGTGTGAAGCCTCAGATCAAAGAGCTGTTAAAAAATCCGCCGAGGAAGTTCTCCATCAGACAAGACCCTGTGGTCTCTCGCAATTTGTTAAGTCGGAGCAGCACCTAGCACCGAGCTGTGCCAGCAGGGCAGTACTTCATTTACTTCCCTCTGCAATTCTGAACTAAAACCCTTTTATGAATTTCCAGGTTGTGCGCCGAGCGTACAAGGAAAGGCCCAATGTTTGGAAAGCCACTCGGGCTTTCAGAAGTGAGAACGCTGCAAGCATGACTCGATGTCCTCTGCAAGAGCCTCGCTCCTCTCTGCTGTGTCGCTCAGCGAGCTGCCTTGACTGCTCACTCCTTCCCGAGAGAGAATTTTGCTGAGGGAAGGAAGGAAGAGGGATAGAGGGCAGCGTGTATATCCAGCGCGACGCCTTTGCTCTAATGAGCGGGGCAGCATTTCGAGTTGCTGACTGTAAAGGATGAAACGAGTCCCATTTGCATACTGCTCTCAGGGAGAGTTTTTCATTAGTGAGGTTCACCCTCTTTGTACTGTACTCTGCATCAACCCTGCTGGGCTGATGGGAAGCAATTTGGATGGGCTCAAAACCAGTTTAGTAAGGCGAAAATTGTCACTGGATAATTTCCGGGCCTATATTTCATAGGTCTGACTGCTTGCTAATTAACGTACCTTGGCTAGATCTGCCTGCAGCCAGAGTAGTGCCCGTTAAGGAGTGAGCTACCGAATTATGTAGTAAATAGCGTGAGGTAACTTCATCCAAAGACCGGCTGCCTATGCGTGATATGGCTTGGAGGTGCTATATTTTGGCTGGATGAAAGGAAATCTAAACAAAGATGAAAAGGAGGAAGGTGCAGACGGAGGCTGTGAGCGTGACCGGGGGACTAAATGCTGATCACAGGGGAGGAGAACAATGTCGGGGCAGACAGCGATGGGTATGGGCTGTAATCCGAGGTTGAACACGGAGATCACCTAGAGCAAATGATGGTACTGGCACAGGAGCAGAAAGTGATAGTTTTTGGCACGGTTCGTAGCCATTACAGTAATGAAGCCGCACAGCAGCATCCTGGCCCGCCGCACGCGCTTGTGGAGTCAGGACATCTATGGTCCCCAAAGGAAAGAAGAGCATACGAAGGGCTGTTGTATGCAAAATGTGCTTGTGTGAGGCAGAGAGAGAGGAGGAAAAAAAAAAAAAGGCTTGGTTAGTCTCTCTTGCTGAGAGGGAAATTGTTGAAAGGACAGAGTCTGCAATTGTTAGTGCGATAATTTCATTACGGCGTGTTGAGGTACCTGGTGGCGATGCTCCCGACGTGCAGAGGTTGCACACCTTGCAAGGGAATTTGTTGGGACTATCCTCGTAAGCACTCCATCCTCTGTCCTCAGCACATTTCATACATCGTGGCTGGTTTCCCCTGGGACAAAATATTTCTGTTTCAGCTGCATTACCCAAGAAATACACCTGCTCTTTTATGTAATCAGCACCATCTCTGCAGAAGAGTAAATAGCTACACGTTTACCCCACACGGCAGATCTTAAAGCGTGCTTGTAAAGTGGCAAGTAACCATTGAGAATTAGCTTTGCAAAATCCTCCGTAAATGTTATAAATAAGTAAAATAGGTAAAAGACACAGCTTTGTGCCGTTTTCTCCATTCATTTGCATTTGTTCCTGTTGTAAGTAGCAGAGTCCTGGATAATCTGTGCATATGTAGGAGTGCATATGTTTTTACATGCTTTTAACCGTTTATCCTAATCTCCCGTAGAACCGCTCCATGTTGGGCGTGTGTGTACGTATGTATTAGAAAAATGCATTAATAAATATAAGGGTAGATAATTTGCATGTGTGTCCGACTGTCTCAAAAGAAGAGGCGAGAAAGTAGATTCACTGCCACTTTACTGCTGCTTTTGAAACATTTTCACTGCTACCTTCAAAATGCTGCCAGTTCTTCGGTTTGATGGAAGACTTTGCTGAGGAGCAAGATGGGAGTCACCAGCAGCTTAGTGGTGTCTTGTCTCTATGAGAGGGAATGTCTCCTGGCTCACAATGTCTGAGCTCAGCAGTCACTGGAAACTGGAGGAGAAAGTATATCCTTGCTATCTTCGTGGCTTTGCAAACTTTGATCTTGCATGCAAGTGTGAGATCATATTGTAGTCTTATTTCCACCCCCCCCAACCACCTCAAGTGTTCTTCATGTGGGCAGAGGAGAGGTGTGTTTAAGTACTTTAGCTGTAATTTCCTTGGAAACAAGTTGTTATGTTCTCCCCTCACATAATAACACACTCGTATTACAGAGAATGTGTGTATATATATATATATCTATATACCATGTGTGATTTGAGATGGTCAGTATATATACATACGTAATCTTTTAGATATATGCACATGGACTCGTATTTGTGTGCATACCTGCATCATTTTCTAAAGACCAGACACATATCATTTTAAAATGAAAAACTAAAAATATTTTGTCTTTCTTTTAATATTACAGAACTTATTTCCGTTCTATAGTACATGGTGCTGATATGGATGATTCCCTAGAACTTCAGAGGTAAGTGTGTTGGGTCACCTCATGTAAACGTGCTTACCTTACACAAGGCATGATTGCGTTGGTGTGTGTGTGTGTGTGTATGACACAATTCCATAATGCAGGAGTATGTGTGCATTTATCTGTACTTCTAGGCTAACCCCACCAGGCAGCAGGCCAAGTTGTTCTCAGCGGTGGGAAGCTCGCTTGAAAGCTAAGGCTGTAGGAGAGGGAACTGCTGTTTAAAATCTGTGAGAAGGTGCCTCAGCTGTGCCATCCCCTTGCTGCCGCCTTCAGCCACGCAAGTAACTTGGCCCTGAGGTCCTTTCAAATCAGGGGTTTTACAGTTCTTCTCAAGCCACAGGAGGTGCTGGTGCTCTTCCTCCTCGCGGAGACGAGCAAAACTGCAGCAAGACAAAATTGTGGGAGAAATGGCTCAGGAAGAGTCTCAGTGTAGCAGAAAAATGAGGACAAAACCCCTTACCTGTTCCATTTCTGTGTAGTGACAAAAGCAATACAGCAGTCGTGGAGATTCTCGCCCTTACTTTACCGTAGGGGAGTTACTGGCCATCCTCACACCTGATCCTGCTTTAGCCCTTCCAGGAAGAAAGCAGGAGTGTTAATACCCTTCCCTGCCATCTCTGCCCTCAGACCTGTGTTTATCTCCCCTGTGGCTGAGGAGGGGTGGGCACCTCTCGGTAGAAGAAGGAGAACCTCAAGGAGAACCTCACCTTCCTTCGTGCAGGGGCAGGAGGGAGCAGCCCTGTCAAGGCGACGTGGCAGAAAATCCTCTTTCCAACTCCAGGCTGCTTTTTGGAACCCTCTGCTAAGGGTTACCCTGGTAGAGCTGCTTGTATCTGTGCGTTCAGACTGGAGAGCAGCAGGGACCTCTTCCCTTCCCGCATCTGCTGTTCTTCACGGGGAATTAATAGCACCTTTCTCACCATCACCGCGGACCTCTAAGCGAGGTGCCTCTCTGAGTGCTGTGGGCATGTGTTCAGGTAGGCACGTTCCAAATTAAATTGCCTCCCCCACATTTCCTACAGGTTAATTTCCCGTTACTAATGAAATGAGCTTTCCGGTCAGAGAGAACGAACCTTCAGTTTGCGTTCTGTTTACTTAAAGAAGAGGTTAAAATGGTCATCTAATAGGAAATACTGTATTTTCATTTGTCTCCTATGGCAAGTTGTTATTTAGGGCTGGATCCAGTAAAGCAGGAGCTCTTGCTACCCCGTTGGGAATACAGAAGTAGCATTACATGGCTTGAGTGTTGAAAGTCGGACGTGCTCCGGAATGATCTACCTGGAGAGGTACCTTAGTGGTGTCACGGGAAAGTGGGAAAAAACCCACTGCTTTTTTTTCTTTTTGGCTGCGTTACATCTCATACATATGTTAAAGACTGCAGGATGCAGAGTGGTGTGGAGTCAGAGCCGTTCTGTGCTGTTTTCCAAACCCTTTTCTGTGTTTGAACTGTGAGCTGTGATGCTCTAGCGCTCGCGTAAAATCTGCAAAGCGCATGGTCCTGTGAGTCGTATTTTTGTTTCAGCATGATTTAAAATCTCTCTAACTGGTTGAATAACTGGCACCGTCCATTAGCTGAACTTAAGCATGGGATCATCAATAAAACATGAAATTCTCTAAGTACCTTGTCCTCAGAGCATTTAAGGACGTAGCAGAGGAAGTGCCTCCCGTAAAAGACTGTGTTCTTGTGATGGGAGTTTTCCGATTCCTTCCTTTCCCAATTCCTTCATTCTTCTCTGAAGAGCTGGTGACTGATGGAGAGAGGGCTCTAAGCCTTAATGGTTGGGTTTTTTTGGGGGGAGGAGGTGTGTGTGGGGGTTCGATCATCACTTCTTGCTATGCACTGTGACAGTCACATTCTCACAGCATCGTTATGAAGGGTAAGGGTGGGGGCAGAGGACACGGGTGGGGGCTGAGCTGGACTGTGGGTGGGACGTTCCGTCCACCACCCACCATCACAGCACAAAGGCAGGCCGGGGGGGTCTATTTCTGCAGCAGTGAGGGTCTCAGCACACTGCTGTTAGACAAATAGAAATAAATCAGGCCCGAGGAGAAACACATTTTCTAGATTCTCTCCTGCTCTCCCACATGTTCATCCTAATGCTGGCAGAAAAACCCACTTTTTCTTGGTTTTCTAGGGAGGTTTTTTGGGGTATAACAGCGTTGTAACTGCTTCTTGTAGATAGAAGGTTTAGACGTGCCATAAGCTTTCTATTGCTCCAATGTGCTCCAGCCTTTTACTTTACAGGGAGATTTTAAAAGATGCACCTCAACTCATTTGCTCCACTGGATGGTCATAGGCTTAAGAGTACAAAAAAGATTTCCGAATGTTGATGCTTTGCTCTGCTAGATATTGACTGACTAGATATTGCTTGTTTGTTTTCCTGTGATAGGATTTCTTTGTTACTTTAGCATTTGGATTATGTACTGTTTTGAGTTTGGACTTGCAGGACCCTTCAACAGCAAAATCAGAATACCTAGTGGCTCTTCTACCTATGTAATGAGCCACATGAAACAATTTAAATTCTTCAGTTAAAACTGTGGAATTAAACTGTTTATGAGTCTGCATTTTCCCTGATGGACAAGTATCTTTTACAAGCTACTCCAAAAATACTTCTGAAGATCTCTGGTTTGATACTGACTTTGTAGACCTTTGCTTAGACTCACAACGGTGCCAGTATACACCAATATCTTGCTTTTATAGTTTGTGGCTTCTTTGAATAGACAACAAACAGCTTTTTGTTGTACTGGGTCAGGGATCTGCCGTGCCACCTGCTGGGACGTATTCTGCCCCTCAGCTCTTCTCCTGACCTCACCTTTGCAAGCGTGAGAGCTTGGTTGTTGCCCTGCAGCAGCAGGGAAATGCCAGATCCAGAAGGTCTCCTGGCTCCTCCCAACTCAGCATTGGCTGTGAGCACTGCCTGCTGTGTCACGATGACATTGAGAGGTACCTGGTGATAAAATTACTGATTACAATGCACTGGAGAGCTAAAAATAAGGCAGACACAATTTTCTTCAGCTCTCACCAGAGCATGCAAACTCCGTTACCGGATGATCCGAGCACTGGAGCACCTCTCCTATGAGGACAGGCTGAGAGAGCTGGGGTTGTTCAGCCTCAAGAAGAGAAAGCTCCAGGCAGACCTTATAATGGCCTTCTAGTACCTGAAGGGGGCTACAGGAAAGATGGGGAGGAACTCTTTATCAAGGAGTGTAGCGATAGGATGAGGGATAATGGTTTTAAACTGAAAGACAGTAGATTTGCATTAGATGTTAGGAAGAAATTCTTCATTGTGAGGGTGGTGAGACCCTGGAACAGGTTGCCCAGAGAAGCTGTGGCTGCCCCATCCCTGGAGGTGTTTAAGGCCAGGTTGGATGGGGTTTTGAGCAACCTGGACTGGTGGGAGGTATCCCTGCCCAGGGCAGGGGGGTTGGAACTGGATGATCTTTAAGGTACCTTCCAACCTAAGCCAGTCTATGATTGTGTTGGCTACTTGGTAAGCCTCTCAGAGTTGGAGAATGAGTTCTCAAAGACTTATCTGAGTGTTGTTAGCGCTGCTTCACATGAGAGTGCCTTCAGTTTTTAGGCAAGCCTTCAGTTTAATGTGAAAGGTCCAATAAGCTATTGCAACGTCTCTTCTTCAAAAGTCACAGCCAGCCATGCTTCCAGCTCCTACTGGAATGCAAACACTTCCTCTATTTTCCAGGAGAAAGAAAAGAAAATCCATCTTTTTTTTTTTTTTTTTTTTTTTGGTATTTAAACAAAGTGACTGTGAGATTAACCTAAAAAATGAGGGTGGCTTTGAAAAATGTTAATTCATCGTTTTCATTTTGTGTGTAGGATATTGCACAGGCCCATCAGTAAACAATTGCTCTCTGATTTCAATTTCTATTTTTTTCAGCTGCACAAGTTTTATGGAAGTCACACAGAACTACATGTACAACAAGGTGCCTCCATAACAGAAAGTATGAAGAATCAGAAAGATTAATGTAATGGTAAAGTATAATACAGTGCCAAAAATAACAGTTCTTTGAATGTACGTTTAACAGATGAGTTGCTCATTCTGCGGTAGTTGACTGTTTAAGGCTATTTATGCATAAATCACTTAGTTCAGCCTGACTTCTGCATTGATGTGACATAATTGATCTTTAAAAGTTTTATGAAAGAATCACAGACTGTGAAATTAAAGGAGGTTCTGTTGTTTAACTTTGCATTTCTATCAACTGCCAGGAGTATCACAACAGTAGAAAAATACCTGGTTTTCTCCTGAGAAAGAACATTTTACAGATAATATTAAATCTGTAATTATATTCATTCATTACCGCAAAATATTTAGTACCATGATATTTTTCACTTTGTGTCTGGAATTTCTAGGGAAAAAAGGCAACAACATTGTGATAAATTGATTCACTTTTGGGAGGAATGATGGCAATATTTCATCAGCATCATACCTGAGTTGCAAGGCTCTTCTTTCAGAGCAGCGTTAGATAACTCGGGCATTGGAGAGACCTGGGGTTTGTGCCTATGGGCTACCTGCCTTGCAGTCTTCGTGTGGAAAATTGCGTAGGAAATCGGGTCTGGTCAGGGAGGGATAAATGGGAAAACATTTTGCTTGTTCCTGTCATTTGGGAGCAAACAGGCACGGAAGAGGAATGGGTAGAATCACACTGCTCTTCCACTGGCTAGTGTGAGTGTGATCATTTAGCTCAAATATCCTCCAGCAAATACACTCTAGCAGTGAATCCCTTTCCTCGGGGAGCTAGGAAGGAACAATGGTCTCCTGAAACACAGCAGCCACCCCCCAGTACCCAGGCTGGGACACCAGCACCTTGCTGTTGACTGTGCCCTGTGGCAAAAATGAAGGCGTTAGTTGTTGCTGTGCTAGAGATTGTAATTAAGGTGCTGACAGTAGCCTGTTGCTATCTGCATAGCTTTAATGAATGCACCGGTTTTCTCACCTCCTTTTACATCTTAGTTTTGAAATAATTACTCAACAACTTAATCTTCTTTGTTTCCTGGGTTCTTTTTTTGTTGGTTTTTTTTTGGTAGGAGAGGCTGTAATGAGTAGTGCCTGCACACCTCCCCCTTTATATCTTTAGCTGTTTATTTTTCAGTATGTGTCGAATACCTCTGCACATTTTTCCAAGGGAGTTAATGCTTGGAAACTGGAAAAACAGGCAGAGGGCTGCCAGCCAGCCTGGCAGTGGCTTTTGCTGCGTATTCTGTAATTTAACGTGTATCAGGGCTGAACAGAAGTGGAGAAGGGGATGGAAATTATTCCCTGGGCCTATGTACTTTCATGGACATGAAAAATTAAATTGCTTAACCTTTCAGAGGAGCCCTGTGTGCTGCAGTGGCTTGCCTCAGACCCTGGCTGTGGCTGAGGGAGCTCTTCCCGTGGTCTGAGCCTGCTGGGTTTGCAATGGCCACGTACAAACGCCTCCAGTGACTCATTCTTACTTTCTTCTGTGATATTTCCAAGTCCCTCGGGGCCCTCCTTGTGGCCAGTGTCCTGCTGACCTGCTGGTTCGTCCTTAGCCCTCCACCTAGGGGTTGGAAATCGGGGTTGAGGGCTCTAAGGAGGATTTGCTGCATGGCTGAGAGGAAGTGGTCTTGGGCCAAGATCCATCCTGCAGATGGGTCTTGAAGGCACTGCATACTGCTGCTATAAATTATTGACACAGAATAGGAAAACCTACGCTTAACGCATCAAATGAAACAGAATGAAAATACTTGTCTCCTTCCCTCACGCTCTCTCTATTATTCCCATTACAATCTAACGTGGAGCTCCCACTGAAGAAAAAAATCACAGTAGATGGACTGTTTAGGCAACTCTAGACAAGGGTTTGCGTACACGGACGCCGCCGTACGTGACGCAGTGTCATCCGTCGTAACCCAGACAGTTCTGTCTCTCGTTAAACCTTTGTGCTGTCGGGTTGTATTTCTCTACTTTGCATGCTAATTGCCTTCTAATGTCATTATGTGGCTGCAACGCCCAGTCAGAGAGCTGTGGGATTCGGGACACTTGCTATGCCATTCCCTGCTGCAAGAAAGTCATTTTTAGTTTGGTGGGGTTCCTGCAAAGCTTTATTCTGTGCAATGATCTAACCAGGCGTATGAAGACCATGCCCTCCACCTTGCTCTCCCAACGGATCTGTGTCGAATGAAAGAAGAACGAGGGAGTTTTCCGTAGATCTCCAGAGAAAGTCACGACAGAACTGCTGAAATTTGTGCAAGTACGGATGTCAGCGAGAGGGTTCAAAGAAACATAAAGGGTCACTGTATTGGGACCGGTGACTCAGCTATGGGGAAAAAAAAAAGATGATGACTCTGTAAATAGATGGAGTGATTTATACCAAAGACAGGAACATGGGCTGTAGAGGTACTGGCAGATTAATAGGTATAATTATCATAATTCTTTGGGAATCAGTTGAGTAATGACAGTCTATATCAGGAAAGTGCAGAAGATCATTCCTAAGCCACTGACAGGGATCCAAGTAACCTGTAAAGGATTGTCCAAAAAGGAGGAAAATGGATCGGATCAAAGAGACGTTTCAGTAAAATTGCACTCAATTAAGTGCACAGTTATGTATAAAACATTTGTCTGAAAATCTTCTTTCCTCCCCTGGTTAAATCTTCTGGCTGGATAAGCTGTGGACTAGCTGTCTGGAATAATTCACCACAACGGATTTCAATATTCCCTTCAATAACGAGCAGAAAAATAAGTGAACTGTTAGGTTGGGTTTTTTTCAGATTAGGTTTATTTAATTTTTTTCTTTTTTTTTAATAAGATCAGGCCACTAAAGACAGGGGAATGGCCAAAACAGGTTGGAAGGCTCAGGCTGCGCTCTTTGCTCTTAGATCTGTCATGCTTCCAGCCAGCTTCCTAAGAGAGCAGGGCATAACACACCGATGGTGGTGTTTCAGAGCCATTTCTCAGGACGGACAGGTGGTGTTTAAGGAAGCCAAGAAGAGGATTGACTTGGCAGAGAACGGCGGGGTGGGAAGACGTGTCACAGGTGTCCTGCTGCACAGGGATGGAGAATGGGAGAGATGTGTCCAATTACTGCCCAATATTGCAGCTGTAGGAATACCTTCTCACCGGCCTGAGGCTCCAAGCAGCCAAGGTGTGCACCCTTCATCCGTCCAAGTATTTAGCCTGGAGGAAGCTGAGCTTTGCCTTGTAAATACGTCTTCCTTCACTTGCTGGTGTTGACGTGTTTCGTTGTTTGCTGTGGTTGAGACTAAGTTAAAACATGACAGGCTTTGATAGACTGCCTCAATTGTGTTTGCTTCTTTCCTTGATAATGCCTATTGCGTTTTGCGGTGTTCTGTGAAAAATGAACGCTGCTTGCTGATAGTAAGAACCAGTCAGAAGAGAAACATGGCATACGTGGAAAATTGATATTGTTTATGGATTTGATAATGCTGGCTCAAATGTCCACGTAAAAAGTTCCTTTTTGATTTTTGTCAGAATCACAGTCACATCAAATGGCTTTTAAGTTCCACCTCAGGTAAATTATGCACCTCGTGGACTCTGCCAGAACTTTTAAACAGGGGTAGAAAAAGCAGAATTTATGATCTGCCAGAGGAGGCTCAGTAAATCCCAAAGGACCCGGTGCCTCTTTTAGTGCAATGCCTTTTCAGCCTGTGTTTTCCAGGCTCTGCTTTCAACTTTCTAATTTGGTAAGTTCCTCTCCACCATTCTGTTTTGCTCGGCTGAGCCTGCACCGTGGGAACGAACTGGCTTTGCTTTCTGCGCGGGCAGGGTAAAGCTTCCTCGGAAAGCGTGGCCGGGAGGCCCTCACATCCCTGCGGCGTCCCTGCAAAGTGCCTGTGGCTGTTCTTGCTTTAGAGATGGGGGAAACGAAAGCAGGGGAGCAAAGGGATTTGCCTAAGGCCACGGAATGAGTCGGTCGCTTGCGTTGGGTGAGTTACGGCTCAGGACATCCCGTCCTCGCTCCAGCAGACTGCATCCTTTCCAGTGCCGTGGGGAGACACGGGGTCGTTTTTTCATAGAATCATAGAATGGTTTCGGTTGGAAGGGACCTCAAGGATCATCAAGTTCCAACCCCCATGCCATGGGCAGGGACACCTCCCACTAGAGCAGGTTGCTCAAGGCCCCATCCAGCCTGGCCTTGAACACTTCCAGGGATGGGGCATCTACAAATTCCCTGGGCAACCTGTTCCAGTGTCTCACCACCCTCATAGTAAAAAATTTCTTCCTTATATCCAATCTGAATCTTTTTTCTTCCAATTTTAAACCGTTTCCCCTTGTCCTATCACTGCACTTCCTGTCAAAGAGTCCTTCTCCAGTTTTTTGCCCCTCTTAAGTGTAGAGGACGTGCAGGTGGCCTTACTCGAGGCCGAAAATCACCGCACTGCCCATCGTTTCAAGAGGCTTTGCTCTCCGAATGCACGGTGGCAGCTTCGGAGGCAGCGGTGTCTGCTTGCGTGGTTCTTGAGACCGCGGACGTCGTGTCGTTGCACAGAGGTTTTAATATTTTAGTGACCTTTTTCTGATAATGTTATGTAGGGTGAGAAAAATGTGCTAGGTTAATGCCGTGGAAGTCTGGATTTCTTTCCATGGTCTTTAGTCAGACACAGAGAGTAGAAGTATACGCATCTTGGCACGCAACCCAAAAGCTGGGGTAAAAGTAGACCTGCCCATCGTATAGCATGGGACAGTTGATCATATCGTGTGGCTTTGCTGAAGAGGACTGACACAGAGCAGGGCAGTCATCCTCCGAATGCTTCCTCCTGGACATGCACCCACTTCTTGGTCTGTGGTGGGCTGGCAAAGAGCAGTAAGTAGTACAGGTGGGAGTGAGTCTTTGAAGCGCGGTGCTCCTGAGCTCTTCTGTCCTCAGCAGGACAGCCGCGTGTTTGCTCCAGCGGCTGGGGAGGGCTGCAGGAAAGGGTGCATCTAGGCACTCCAACGTGGGAGCACTGCTGTGCGTGGACAAAAAAACAACAGAAAGTGTGAAGTGCACAGATTTTTGACAGGAAAACCAATAGCTAGCGTGCAAGCGGACCTGCCCATGGCATGCACTGGGACACCTATCCATGCACACCAGTGCACGTTTCAGGAATAAGGGCATAGCAGCGAGAAGCCCTCGAGGCAGCAGAGAATACCTGAAAGGCAGAGATACTTGGCAAGCAGGGGAAGGAAAGGATTTGCTCCTGCAAAGTGCTGAGCGACCTTAATGCCCGCTGAGTTCAGGGGAAGAAGGGAAAATCCCGCAGTCGTGTCTACGTCAAGTTTGGAATGTCTTAAGCGCTCCTGAAATTTCCTTCTTACAGCTACTGCCATTTCACTGTGAGCAGCCTAACGCGAGCAGATCCACTGCACCTTTTTATTGCTTTCTTTTTTTTTCATCTGAACTTTGCAATGCTAAATTGTTATATCTCTCCGATCATGGGTTCTGACAAAGCTCATCCTGGAGCGTACAGCAAAAAAAAGGTGACTTCTGCTGCTGTCGCTTTTATTGCCTCAGTGAATAATGTGAGAGAATTTTCCATCCCTGAAACCCTGTTTCTGGCTGGCCCACACAGCAACGTCAGCTCTATAATGTTTTGCTCCCCAAGAATGACATGATTAAAATATTCAGTGGCTAAAGTAGGATTTTCTCTGCAGTCAGGGTTCTCTAGTAAAACACCTTTCTTTAAAAGTGCTCATCTTCAGGTCCATCCAAATACTTGTTATTGTTTGTACACATGAAAAACATAACTACTCAGACTGCCTGATAATTTTATGTCTGGGACATAAAAGATGAAATGTTCACCTGTGTACATAAAAGAGTGACATCTGCTTCCTTTCAGGCTGTCCCTCACCTGTGTTTCAGTCTGCGGGATGCGAGTGAGGGGATGGCATCAAGCCCCAGAACGGCCGTAGGAGTGACACTGCCACACGAGGAAATTTCTTTTCCATTGCTCCCAGCTGGAATGGCACAGGTTCCTCCATGTCTGCAGATGAGTGGTCACCCTGAAATTGCCTTGCTCCATGAGGCTTTTTCAGCCTCCATCACACCTCTATGGACTCGCAACACTGTCAGGGTGGTGGGTGGTTGTCGAGCAGTCGGTGCGTTGCATGGAGGCAGAGACACATCGTTCCTGGCGGATGTAATCTTGCTCTGCGGTCCCGTTTTATGCGGAAACAAGCAAAAAAGTCTTCATTTCCATTCCCGCACTGTTGTGAAACGTGGAAAAAGCACCAACCAACCAACCAAGCAGACGAAAGCTTCATGTGCGCAACGTTTACAACGCGAATATTGCGGGTGTTTTCCGTTTGCAGGGTGGCGTATGATTAGCCACACAATAATGTAAGTTATTTCTTCGAAAGGGGATTGAAGGGCTGTTTCCCCTAGCCTCCCTCGACGTGATTTTGCGCAGCTGGACTGCAATGTGTTGTCGGCTGCCATTGCTCTGACAAACCCCAAGTTGTCAAGTCACGATGACTTCCGCGGGACGGGTTCTCAGCTTGTAATACGGAGATGTGACTTCTTCAGCAGCAGATCTGCTGCCGTTAAACGTGTGAGATTCACTGCCCCGAATGTCTTCTCTTGTGTAAGTCTGCAGCACGTCACGCACGAGTGCAAGTGTGTGTATGTATATATGCGGGTATGTATATGCAGCTACGAAATGCGGCGTTTGGAAGTAACGTAATTGTTTATCCTGTTATGTTAAAAGTCATGCAACCCTTAGAACTTCACTGTAAAAAGGTCAGGGTGACTTCAAAATTCTGTGAATTAGACACACTTTCTATAATATATTATTATCTCTATATTGCATCTGAGATATTTTTATGAACTGGTACTGTTGGGGGCCAATTCAATTTACACATGAAGCACTATTTTAGCACAATGCCTGCTTTAGATATCTTTGGCAGGAATTTCTAGGGGTCCCACTGTGTGGTTTTTATACTTTTAAAAAAAAATTAAGTTCCTTCACAATTCAGTTTTTCGGTAGAAGTCTGAAATCAGAATTTGGGCAAAGGCCACCCTCTAGCCCCAAAGTGACCATGGTTTTCTCAAATATGGTGCTGTGAACCACCCTTATTGCCAAATCTCAACATGAAATTCCTCTTGAGGGTTGAATGCAGGCAGCCCTCTGGCCGTGCACCGAACCGCTGGCATGGTCAGATTAATCCCTTTTGTCTTCTTCAGGGATGCAGCGTGGTCTTTCTCTTACTTCCAGAAAGTGCTGTGTTTTGCCAGGGTGGCTCACTGCTGGGTGACCAAACCAGGGAGGGTGGAAAAGCAGCCGAACAAGTGAGTTTGTCTTAGAGCCCAGAGAAGCCCTTTCATTCATGAGAGCATCCCACATCTCTCCGTTGTTATCATTATTATTATTAGCAGCAGCAGCAGACCCACAAAAATCTGAGGTACGTACCAAAGCGCTTGGTGCTGGACTTTCAGAAGCGTTAATGTGCTTCTGTCGATATAATTGTCCTTACGGTGGTGAACCAGCTGCAGTCAATCAGTTTTGAATGCAGCCCACAATGAAATAATAAAGGAGAAAAGGAATAATTTTTGTAGGTGGAATGAAGAGCAGAAGTTAAAATTGCACAGACAAGCTGAAATGAAAGGAAGAGGAACAGAATGGAATTTAATAGAATAGAATAGAGCATAATAGGATGGGATGGGATGGAATAGAATAGAATAGAATAGAATAGAATAGAATAGAATAGAATAGAATAGAATAGAATAGAATAGAATCAGTGAGTGATCACCCACATATTGTTTTAATACCATATTCACCTGAAAGGACATGCAGAGAAGTACCTATACTCTCTTTCAAAAAAAAATAATAATTTTTTTTTTCAGTAATATTGTTGCTATGTTGATATTATATGCAGCCATGGTAGCCTGAAGTTATAAGAAGCCTGAGCTCTAGCTACTCTGGAGTAATTTTTTTTTGAGTTATGGAAACATGACATGAGTTTGGTGGGTTGCTGCAGGGGAAGATTGTTGTCTGTGGCCTTTTCTTGTAAGAAGCAGGATCTGAGCTGAGTAATACGGGAGAAGTAATGCCCAGTAAAGTAAGCTTTAATTTTATGGCAGAACTGTTGCTAATATTTGGAAGAGAAAGTTAGGTGTTAAGAAGGTACTGAGTGGAAGGCATCCATGGAAATGTTAGGGCAGTATCAGGTGCCTTGATACTCAGAGGCACTGAGTTTTGAGAGTGGGGAAATGCAAGAGATCTGCAAGTGGAGCAACAAGATATCTATAAAGTGGGTCATCTGTTGTAACATTTATTTCCAGATTTTGTATGTTTAATGCAGAATGCTATTTTCTATTCTGTTCACAGTTTCTATGTGTTAGGTTGAATGTTGTAAGCACATAGACAAACCTGTAAGTATAACTGTTTCCATCAATAGCTTTTCATTTGCAAATGGGCATGATCTTCCGTGGAAATAATTGCTTGAGTGTTTTTATAGGAATGTTTTTATCTTATTCAGTGCTAAATTAATTACGTTTATTGTTGGAAACTTCCTAACAATTGATTTATGTAAAAATAATGCATCGCCCTTGATGTGATTTTACACACGCTCTGAGAGATACAAATGAACCTTGAGACCAGTGGGTGAAAAAACTTGATTTGCATTCTTGCAATTTCCCCCTACTTGTAGTTGGCTGTTTACACTGGTGCAATAAGTCCAAGTCATCGAACAGAGTCCCAAATAATGCAGTCTTTGGATACGTGTTCAAACTACTTTGCACTCCCAAGAGTCCTTTTAGGCACCCTTTTCTCAAGAAATAACCGTTATTGAACTCTCGGCCAAATGTGTAGTGCAACAAGGAGCCCTGGAAACTTTCTTGTGTAGATGGCGTTACAGAGAGTTATTACACAAATGTTAAGCCCAGGGGAAGTCTGTTGAAACGCTGAGGCAAAGTCAGGAGAAGAGCTGTGAGAACAAGGCGTTTTGGTGGTCTGCAAGATCCTAGCACACATCTACCTGCAGCTTCCCACCAAGACTGGGAGACAAAGGGCAATGAGCAAATCCTGATGGAGGTGGAGATGGGGATGGAAAAACTGACAGTTCCTAATGAGTACAAAAAGCTAGATCCAAAGCCAGAACGTGGTCACCAGCATAAGAGGAACCCATATGTGAGAAGGACTCAACAGCTGGAGTCCCTTGTCTCCCACGTTATCACAAGGACTCCCAGACACAGCACTTGCATATACATGGCCTCTTGCCTGGGTGCTGGACGGATGACTTGGGCTCACACATTTTAGTGTTGTGAGTATGTGGATATGAGAAGGTGAGTATGAAAAAATGAAATTGGTTTTGTTTAAAAATAGAATCACCTACTCCTCCTGTAAGGTCTCGTGTTGTGATTTCCTATGTGTCTGCTACAATATTGCGACATTAGTTCCTGCAGTGTTGCCTGCTGTTCTGCAGGATTAATGTATTCTGTAGACGAGGAGAAAATCAGGCTCTATATTTAAAACAATGCACTTATTGTACCTCTTCTTGCAAAGTATATATTGCAGTAAATGTGCAGTGTACTTTTTTACTTTGTACTGTATTTATAGAGAACTCTGAAGCAAGTCAGAAAGAGTGTGGGTGGATCCTGTAGGAGGTGAATCGAATACATCTGGTTGTGGAAGATGATGGCAATACTCTTCAGTACAAAGATGCTG
Organism: Tringa tobata; assembly: GCA_033628505.1. NCBI lineage: Eukaryota > Metazoa > Chordata > Aves > Charadriiformes > Scolopacidae > Tringa > Tringa tobata. The sequence goes on from JAHREE010000257.1 coordinate 1,848,117, forward strand.
GGACTGTTTAGTATGAGGAAGAGGAGGCTGAGGGGAGACCTCTTCACTCTCTACAACTACTTGAAAGGACACTGGAGAGAGGTTGGTGCTGGTCTCTTCTCACAGGTAATTAATGACAGAGCGAGAGGGAATGGCTTCAAGCTCCAACAGGGTAGGTTTAGACTGAACATTAGGAAAGAATTCTTCACGGAAAGAGTGGTTGGGCATTGGAATAGGCTGCCCAGGGAGGTGGTTGAGTCACCATCCCTGGATGCGTTTAAGAGACGATTAGATGTGGTGCTGAGGGATATGGTGTAGGGGAGGACTTTGTAGAGTAGGGTAGATGGTTGGACTCGATGATCCCAAGGGTCTCTTCCAACCTAGACGATTCTGTGATTCTAAGGGGCAGAACACAACCTGAAGAACCAGACAGGTAGGAAGAAGGTGCAGGGTCAGTTATGGTTGTCTGTCAAGGAGTGACACAGAGTGTGGCTGATGATGGGGAAGACCACGCAGAGAAATGCTTGTCCAGAGGATGTTCAATTTTGCCGCTCTTTACTTTGGTTTAATTCTTTATAGCAAAGAAAAACTTTTATTTAAAATTATGGACAGGTATTTCACTGCTCTATTCTGGCCGCTGAACAGATCCAATGTTCAAGTGCAGCTTAGGTGTCCTCTCACCGAGTTAGAAGAGCCAGAAACTTCTGTCCCTGTGCTGCCTTTTGAATCTGTCCACTGGGGTTTATTTTCTGTTGCAGTGAATGTAATGCCTATGGTGGCCCAGTTATTCCTAAACCAGCTGAGTTTAAATCTAGCTGGATTAGTTTAACTCATGAGTGAGGGCAGCTGAGATGGATCTGGATGACTTTGTCCTGAGACGGACTGTTAACACTGTCACGATTTGCTTTGGCACATCCACCCGTGGGGACAGGCACCCGGGCAATGCCGTGAGGTACTCATGCTGGAGTTGCCAGAGGCTGCTTGATTTCAGACTCATTAATGACAGTGAGTTTGTAAACACAACTTCCTGCAGTTCTCCATCCGAGTGGCTTGCAGACACTCAGGCTGTGTCTGTGCTAGTAGATTAAGCGTGCTCAAGACTGTCGTCTGGCACCGAGACCGCCTGACTTGAAATGACCTCCTAATAATTCACTACTAAAATCTTTTCTTCATTGCCCAGTGAGCATCATTTTTGGCCTGTGTTAATTCCTGATTAAGCCCAGAAATTGTCCGGGAGCAGAGGCCAGATCTCTGCCAGTTCCAACAATTCCCCACAGAGATAACGGAGTGGCTGGGGTTTTTTTTTTGAGACTGTGAGGTTAACTAGCATAAATATATTGTAAAGGGTTACACAGTTCTCCTTCAGGGTGTCTGTTTTACAGAGGAGCAGTCAAACAGTGCAACAGCCGCTACCACAAAAAAAAAAAAAAGCTCCAAATTGAGTGTAGAACTCGAGTCCTAACCATGGCACTGAGCTTAGTGTAAGTGTTTTGCTTGCTGTGGTCCTAGACTGCTTGTTTGTACCCTGTTCGTGGTTTGCACTGAGTTTGTCTGCTCCAGCTGGAATTTAGCTGTGAATACGTGTGAAGACATTTTTCTCTCATCCGCACAGGCTTCCTTGCCATACACAAATTATTTCCTGCTGTGTGATGTTGCAAGTCTTAGATCTAAAAAAAAAAAAAAATATTCTTTTCACATAAAGTATCTTTCTAGGGCTGTAGCTACTTCCCTGAGCCCCTTGTGATGTTGGGGATCAGACACAACTACTATCAAAGTTCTACTCATTTTTCATTCTTTTTCTGATATCTTTGGTCAGGATTCAATAACACTTCTACTGTGTCAGTTTTGACATTAAAAGGGTAAAGGGATGAGGGAATTAATCCTTCTTTAAAGCCAAAAAGAATTGTAAATCCCATAACTAATGAAATAACTATTATTCTCGTGTTTATGCTTTTTTTTTTCCCACTTTTGAAGTGTTTGAGGTATGCATGCACCACACTACTCCAGGGGATCATTTTTGTATTTGGACTCATCAAATATGTGTTTTCCTCTCTGTGTCACACTGGGTACTTGGGATGTCATGAGATGGAAACCATCAAGCATGGATGGTTTCAGAAGCTGGATTCCCATGGAGCTCCTGCCCATCAGGAGTCACAGCCTGCTTCGGGGAGAGATGTCCTCTGGGTGTGACTCCTGGCTCTGGGTTGTCGTGTGCTGCTGTAGTCTGCATGCAGATGGCAGGTAGGTGTGTTTGAGTGAAGGATACACCCTCGGACTATATGGGCTGCCTTGAGTCCTTCTGTTGACTTCATATCCATCCTTGCCCCCTAAGCCTTGCCCCTCTTCCAGCTTCAAAACTCACTTTTATGTTGGCTGTGATTCCTGACCTACCTGTGAACACTTTCTCCTGCCCGTTCCCCCTTTGCAGGGTACCTCTGCTTACTGTAGAAAACCCCTGATGTCTTGAGCTTTGGCCAAGCCCTTGATGATTCCCTTGCTTTGACCTGTCATGTGCTGTGGCTCCTGGGCTGCTGACAGAATCTGGGCTCCCAGACACAGCATCTGCCTTCAGGTGGGGTTACCAGCCAGAACAGGGGGACCACGGCCTTTGCCCTGTAGCATGCCTACCCAACTTGTATAGCTTCCCCCTCTGTAGAGCTAGGATGAGTTTGCCAAATCCATTTTGTTTTGGTTTTTGCCATCTAGGATGGTGTGGGGAGAGACAAGCTGGCAGATGAGTGTGTTGGAAAGGCTGCAAACCACGTGTGGTAAGCAGGCTTTGTGAATCCATCTGGTGATGTGAAAATTTCCTGGTAGGAAGAAATGTGCCCTTCCAGCGCTAGGAGCAAATTATTTTTCTGACTCCAGAGTTAGGAGTCTGCTTTTCCAGTGACACACTGTTTCTGTTACTAATCTGGCTGTGTCTGGCGCTGTGGTATACGAACACCATGGAAATTTTACATCAAGAAAAATCTGACACCAGGCCAACACTGAATCCTATCTGGTCTGGACACAATACAAAAGGGGAGCTTGAGAATGTAATCTGTTGTTGACAACAGAGAGATATCTCAGGATGCCTTGTGTTTAAACCAAAACCAGAAACCTAAATTCAAGCTATAATCTGCTTTTTTCCACACTTTTTTTTTTTTTAATTGTACTTTATGTACCATTTGTTTATTTTGTTAGTATTTTTCAGTAAGACTACGAATTCCCTGCTTTTATGGGAAGTCTTTATATTTGCTAAGGTATTTGGTGAGCAGATCCAAGTGCTGGTGAAAATTTTCCTGAGTGTAGGCATCTATTCATACAGTCCAAAGGTAGTTAGTGTTTTGTGTCAATTAGCAGTATTGGACAGGGTACAATCCGGACTGAAATTGCTGGGATTGTCCAGGGAACTGGGCATGTTTAGTTTGGAGAAGAGGAGGCTGAGAGGAGACCTCATTGCCCTCTACAACTCCCTGAAAGGAAGGTGGAGAGAGGTGGGTGTTGGCCTCTTCTCCCAAGGGAATCATGACAGGAGCAGAGGAAATGGTCTGAAGTTGGGGCAGGGGAGGTTTAGATTAGATCTTGGGAAGAATGACTTTCCTGAGAGGGTGGTCAGGCACTGGAACAGCCTGCCCAGGGAGGTGGTGGAGTCACCATCCCTGGAGGTATTTAAGAAATGTGTAGACGTGGCCCTTCAGGGCATGCTCTATTGCCTGAGATTGTTGGGTTGTGTCCATTTGTGGGGGTTTTTTTTGGTATGGTTTTTTTTTGGTTTGTTTTGGGTTTTTTTTGTGGTTGGACTCGATGATCTCAAAGGTCCCTTCCAACCATGAAGATTCTGTGATTCCCTTGAGGGTGTCTTTTTCCTGGGTGTTACTGTAACATCACGTTTCAGAAATGAGCCGAGCAAGACTTTTTCCTCCATGCTCCCCACTTCTCCCCTGAGAACATCTGACTGCTCTTTAGAAGAACACTGTAGAAGTTACAAAATCAGGATACAGAACAACAGGGGTATGGTTATCCATACAAATTTTGGTCACACAGTGATACGATCTTTAGTGACATAACCATTGATTAATGGTTAAGGGATTAGAGTGCTGTTGTGAAAAACTGGGTTTTATTCCTGCCTCTACCAGAGAGCTGCTGCATGGCACTGGGTAAAGTCAGTGAAATCGTTAAGCCATGAATGTGTTCCCAGTGTGTTACACCAAGGGACAAATTTGCTAAAGCAGATAACGCGTAACATCTCCAGCTATGCCTGCTGGAACCACGCTTTGAACTTGCATAAAATATGAAGAATCGCTCTCTTGTTTGGTTAAACTTGGGAATGAGCAATTATTGAATTCTTTTAACATTTTTAACTTTAATATCAGTGCCTCAGGTTCCCAACTACTCTGTGAGAAAAGAATAGCATCTTTCTCGCAGCAACTGTATTGTGGAGAGAAATTAATTAATGCTTCTAAAATGCTCAAGCGTGGTGCATCTCAAAGGAAAAACCAAGAAGGAAATAAATAATTTTGTGATCTATGCAAAGCTTTTGTATATATGTTTAATGAAAAAAGGGAAAGAACAAAAAATCTGAATCACAAGCTGAACAACAAGGTTAAAATGAAGTACTGAATAACAGCTCCTGTGCTGGATGAAGTTGTGATCCCATGAAGAAAATGCAAAGTGATAATGTAATTAAGGATTAGAAGAGAGGATCCAGGGCAGTATGCTAAAGGGTTTTAGATACGTAGAAGAGTGATGTAAACACCTGTTCTTCATGGTGGGATGACAGAATACCAAAAACATACAAAAATGGAGCAAGGGAGATCAAGAGGTGAGGAAAACTTTCAAAACACAAAAATGGGTGTTATACAGACTCCTATTGTCCATGTTCTTTGCTAGTTTCATCCCAGTTTGTACCTTGTTTTTTCTCTCTACTTGTTATACTAAAATGTTGGTTTTGCCTTTTTTAAGCTGACCTTGTCACCATTCCAGTAGAAGTCATAAAACACTTGTGATTTCGTCAAGTATACATCTTTGCTATACTTCTCTCTCTTCTGCAGTGTTTACCCTTAATACAATTTTGTCAAGGAACTCAGTCTCTTTAACAGGTTTCCACCTTGATTAGCCTTCTAGGCATCTGTATCTTGAAATTTCCTCAACACATTGAAATCTGTCTTCCTAAATACTGCTGTTTTTATTTGCCTGTTCTCTTTTCTTCTAAACATGTCATTTCACTCTTTCTTTTTTTCCAGATGCCCTTTCCCTTGATATTCACAACGATTTTCCCCAGTCGGTTGGAAACTCCTAATGGTTTTCTGTTCTATTTAATCTCAAAACAATTGTCAAGGGAATAACCACAATGTAAATTTTCAAAAGAAATTATCTACCAGGTCCTCTTGGCTTTGTAGGGAAAGCTCCACTGTTACAGCACCCGTAACAACCCCTTTGAAGGGTACTATCCAACAGGTCAGACTTGTTAGTGGGCTAGAGAGTTACATCTTGGCATCTTCCTCACTGACAAGATAGCATCTTCTACTTTATATTAAGGAGTTCTGTGATATGAAGTAGCCCCCAAAGTCTCTTATTGAAGTTAAATGATAGATGTCAATGGAGTAGGCTTGAGTCCCAATTTGTATATCTTTCCATTTTCAGTGCAAATTATTACTTTCTTTCTTAGTTCAGGTACATTTCATAACACTTTCATGTTGTTGAGGGTGACCTTTATTCTAACATGGAAAGAAAAATCATTAATGATTCTCTGATTTCTTCCAAGTAAAAGAGAACAAGAATTAAAAAAAAAAATTGCTGAGAGAATGAAAATACAGGTGGGCTGGATGAAAAGTGTGAGGAGAGTAAGAAAATATGGTGCTGATTAGAACTTGATCATGCCAAGGATATACGGGAAATCACAGAAATGTCTGCAATCTTTACCCAAAGCGTTATGAGTAAAAAGAATCAAAACAACACCTGCAAAATCTTTTGTTTCAGCCCACGGTGTGAAGAAATGCACTGATATCAACAATATGAAATAAGGGCAAACACAGTACTGTCCTTCAGAGGGCATTATCAAACACAAATACTGAAAGGTGGAAATAAGCAGACAACAGTAGTTCTGATAACGGCAGGGGATTGTAATGTGAGATGCATGTAAATAAGGCAAAAAAAAAATATGCTGTTGCCAGGAACCTAACCCCATTCTGGAATCATTATTGTAAGGAAGAGGTTAAGTCAGACAGGGGAGCTAATTATTTCACTCCACTTGGTAGTACTGAGGTGATCTGGAGAACTGTGACCAGCGTTGTGTACCAAACCTCAGGAAAGATATAAATATATCAGAGAGCATCCAGAAAAGAGTGTTAGCAATTATGAGGGATTTATGAAGCCCAAGCAAAAAAAAAGTTGAAAGAACTGCAGCTGCTTTTTCGAAAGTATGGAAAACTAAGAAGGGACTGGAGTGATTTTCTAAGATGTTAAAGATGTCCTGTCCTCTCCTCTTCTCTCCTCTCCTTTATAAGAGCTGTTTGGGTTTCCCTTTCTCTCACATTTATGTAGTAGCATGCATATACCCACATTTTTAGAATAGGCTACTTACATCACCCTGTGTCAAGCTGCATAAATCTATTCTGCAGTGAAGGTAAGGTGACAGCTACATGCAGTCTTTTTGTGCTAAAGTATAAAACATTTGGTCTATAGCATTAAATGGCCTGTCTTAGAGGACTAGAAAGCATTCCTAGCTTTTCCTAAATTTTCAGGATTACTGACTCTTTCATAAGAATCACTTGTATGTGGCTTGAAATAATTATTTTAATCCTGGAATGACTCAAGGTATTATTTCTCTGAAATTAGATTTTAGATCTTTAGATGTTTAGAAAATGCATACCTACAATGCATCCTAAATGAAACGAATGGAAAATCTAAATATGGATTACTAAGAAGCAGTAAAAGTTTTCTGTGTTTAAAGAACAGCTATTAGTTTTAAATAAAAAGAATAGCTGTAGCAGAAAGAGAAACTGGAAACGCGTTGGAAATATAAGTAAAACTAATATAATAGATTGGACTTGTTTGACTGTTCGGGTAGTGTATAAAGATCTAAGCATTGCAAGGAAACAACTATTGACAGATAAAAACCCTCCAAAACCATGAGACCCTGACCTACTAGAGGACAGCTGTGTTCCTGCATTCAGAATAGCTGGTTCTGGAAATATTGTTCTGTGCAGAGAGAACCTCTGTTATTACTAATCTCTTAAAAATCAAAGTCGGCAGCTCAGTATCATAGTTGCAAAATGTGTTATTTCTGTAGAGCTTGGTCAGTTTTCTTCCCAAGGCTTAATATCTCTTCTTGTTGGGAGCTAAATCGAGTGGTTTCTAGCTGTGAAATAGTTCTGTGATAAATTCTTGCAAGATTAGAGGGACTACTGTGATACAGCACTTTATCAAATTAATACAGTGACTATTGTTTCAGTTAACGTATTGCCTTATTTGCTTCACTTCACTTCCTAACACTTCTTTCTCTCTGAAGGAAAGCTAAGCAAGCAGTGTCTTACATCAATTACAACACGGCCTGCGCTGTAGCCTGGTGTATGGGATTTGTTTATCTCCTTGTTTTTCAGTACTTAACCTTATGGCTCAAGAATCGTTATGTGCCCAATTAATTTTGGTTTATATGCTCTGTGTGTTTTAAGTCTGCAGCGTTGTCTCTCTAGAAAAATTACTTTTCTGTGAAACCGTGATCATTTCAGCCAGCACAGGCCACACTGAGATCTGAAAGTTTATTACCTTACCATGGGTCAAAAGAGAACAGATGTAGCTACTCAATATAGGTTCGAGAGGGGACAGATTTGGTTACAGAAGACAGTCATACCTTAGCTTCTTCGAGACTGTACCAGATACTTGAATGTTATTCAGGGACCTTTAAAGAACAGAAATAACCTTCATTATTTTGGCCTAGCACCTTTAATAATTGGAACTGCATGGTAAAGGCTCTCAAGAAATTAATAAAGTTAAGTGCCTCTAATTTCTTTTGAGCAAGGAACTGTTGAGAAATCAGACTGCGGAAAAGTGTCCTGTGTATAAAGCTATTTATTTGGCCATTTTCTTGTTTGCTGTGGATGAAATTTCTTGATAAAATGATAATGCTTTCAAGAAAATATTTTCTAGGAATCTGTAAATACAGCTTCTGGATTATTCAGTTTGCTGTTTCAACATGGCATTGTGAAATAGTCATCATCTGACCTCAGATTTTAGTGTGATGATCATTACTTGAAACATAAATGTAACTTTAAAAATGTACATTTATTTTGAAAGCTGCAGTTCATTATACTGTCAGAATTGGTGTATTTATTTAGCTTTCTGGAGCACTAAAAAGACAATTTCAGCATATGCACCCAGAACTTCTGACATAATATAAAGCTTATTCTAAGTGCAGCACTGAAAGACACCCCTGCTGAAAAATCATTCATTTGAACATTTTTAGTCTCCTCTATCCTACTATGTTCAAAGTTCTGGAAAAAACAGGGTTGTGCAATGTAATCTGGAGGTCATCAGAGCTGGGCTGTCTCAAGGAAAGAGGAAAGTATGAGTTTCAAAGGCATGGAGCCCCAACTGAAAATGGGCTGCAGCATTCTCCTTAGTTTCAGGCTATAAAGCTCCAGTCTTTGCTCACTCACAAATTCTAAGTGAGCAAAGGTGGCCTCAGAGAATAGAATCCTCAAGTAAGCCTGCAGCTGGCAATTAATTTGAGTACCTAACTTAACCTAGCCAAATGCAAAGCCCTACCTCTAGGCTTTTCCACTACCATTGTGAGATTTTTTTTTTTGGCAAGGTGTAATTAGAAGAAAGACTCTGTGTATAGCAATCCTTTAGGGTTCTTTCCCAATAATTGCAAGACAATATGTCTCTCCTTTTGAAGGGAATGGTGGAAATGTAAAGACTGTCAGTACTCAAGTGAGTAGCCTATGAACAGACCCATTCCAATCAGTCTTAAAATAAAATTTGACTTTGACTTCCAGATAACCAGCTGGAAAAAATATCCAATCAAGTTACAAGGCACCTCCAGACTTTCTTTTTTTCCCTGAGTGAAACATAAGGGCACTTAGACCAAAAGAGTCAAGATTATATGTAACGACACTCTCAGCTAAGAATATGATAATCCTTTTATTACAGTAAAGAATAAGCACATTAAATGGTCTAATATTTGTCATCCCAAGAGAATGTGTATGAAAACTCATGGAAATGTGATAATGGATTCTGATCCTGATGTATGAACCTCTTCCAAAATGGATAACCTCCTCCCCTGCCATCAAAAGAAACTAGTGATTATTACAAGTTCGTGAAACAGATGTGAGCCTTAGCAATAACATGCTTTTATAATTTAACTGCATTTTCTTTGCTTATATATATCATGATTGGTTGTTTTTTCAATATATTGGAAAAGTCTGTCTGAAGCTATTGTTCAAGGTAATGGCAAAAATGGTTGCTTAACAGAAACCACTTTTAAACAAGGACTAACTAACATGGTGCAAAGAATAGGGAGTCCAGTGACTTTCCTGTAAGGATGATATTTCATATTGTTTTGAGCTGGAAGGTGCTTATGGCCACTATCAAATAGGTCTTCGCTCTCAAACTATGAGACATCTTATTAAAATTAATGAATGCAGCAAGGACTCCTGTTGAATTTAACTAAGGTGACTCAGCTCCCTTTTGCAGTGAGGCAGCTGTACATAGTGGGGATTACTGCCTAGTTTATTGAATTTCATGGAGAGCTCTGAGCAGAGCTCTTGTGTGGGCAAAAGGGCTCCTGTGCCTTGATGTTCTGTGTCTAGCTGGTATAGATAAATACCAGAAAAAGGAGTTCAAAATGTGACTTTGAAAGAAAGGAGGTAGAGATTTGGAGGCAATGAACTCACTGCTGAGATAAAATCAGGATTTCTTGGAGAAACAGTCTGTTCACAGTTTATTTTTCCAGTGTTCAATGAAAGAGAATTTTTTTTTGAGGGGGGTGTGGGAGTAGAGTGTGAAATGAATCGATTTATGTCAAAGAGACTACCGTGTCAAACAGTCAAGTCCTCTAAATGCAAATGGCTTTTCAAGGTCATGAGTATTGACAAATAGCATAGACCAAAGAGATGCTTTTACTAAATCAACTTCTAAACCTTTTTTTCCGATCATGAGAGGGTATCAGATTTTGGAGCCTCACAAGACAAGGGTCAAATTGCTGATGAACATCTTTCTGCTGTCCCATGTTGAAATGCAACACGCTGGACAGTGAAAATTGAGGACATGTCTCCTGGAGAGGAAGCCTTGGAAGAGGAAGACTGTTTTTCCCCACTCCAGTCCTCTCTGGTGTCCACGATAATGTCCTACAACTGATCTGTATCTACAATTTGAAAGAAGCAATGTGTATAGCTTGGACACTCACAAGAAGCTTTTCTCAGTGAGGTGATACTAATCCTCCATGGTCTCTGCTTTTGAGGGAAAAATAATTGGAGAAGTGGTGCTTGTCTCAGCCTTATTGTAGCAAAGTTGGAACCGGTCAACAAGAGCCACTGAAGAAACACAGTTGTGAATGTCCTAGAGAACTCAGACCTTGTAACAGAAAGGTCTACAGGCCTAAAACAAATGACGAGACAAAATTATAGCTAGTCTATGAGTCTAGAACTTACGATATTGCATCTTGGGTACGAACTGTTGTTGCATCATGCAGAACCATTCATACCACCTCATTCTACTTTAAACCTCGGACACTTGTTTAGAAATGGGAAGCTACCAGGCTCTCTGTAGGTAGATCATTCCCTTTAGGTAAGGAAACATAGCAATGTTCCTTATCTTTGAAAAGGGAAAAAAAAAAAAAGTGACACTAAGCAAGTAAAGTTTTTGTGATGCATGCTGAATTTTGAAGACTGTTTGCAGAATGTCTTATGTTCTAACTGAATGCATAGGAAGGCATTGTCTAATTCTAAACAAATAGGCACCCTTGAATTTTAAGTATTAACAATTATTAAAACCCATTTGTGGTAAACTGAATTAAAACAAACAAGTGTGAAGAAAGGGTAAGTAGGAGGTATTGTACTGCAGTCATCCTACATGGCAAAGTTGGCTTACAGTTCCTCAAGGACTTATTAGTCCTATAAAGATTTTCACAGTAGCAGAACACACATATTTTTTTGACTCAGCTCAGCTGGTGGAACTAATTTTCCCAAAATGATTTTTCTTTTTTTTTTTTATTAATAAAAAAATGCCTGTGGGGTCTCCTTGCCCAAAATTACTATGGTGACAAAATAGGTCTCTGAGCATAACAGTATGTCTTCAGTAACCCAACAGAACAGAAGTTTACATGTTCAGCACTGAATTTCTATCGAAGACTGACATGATGGGAATGAGTTTCTGTGTTCACATGAAAGTATAGACTGCTGTAACAGCGGCAAAGAAGCTAAAATACTCATGCCTGGCCTGTGGAGTCCTCAGTCCTTAGCACTGCAGAAGGGAGAAAAGGTTTTACCACAAACATTTGTTAAAGTCTGTTGGAATGCAGAAATGTAACAGAATCTATAAATAACTATGCCCACAAGGAGAAAGGGACTTAGCATGGTCTTTTTTTTTCCTGTTTTCCTCATGTTGAAGTGGACAAAGAGAAAACTATATCCATAGCGTCACAGATTTTCTCCTGAAATTGATGTCCATCAGACATGAAATCTGCTTTACTACATAACCTAGAGCATACCCGCTTATCTTCCTGCTAATGGCTGCTGTGCAGCAAGTTATTTTGATATTTTTGTGCCACTTTCAAAGAGAATGTTACAGAGCCTGTTATCTTTGATTGAATGACTAAGCATATCACTTGTGGAACAGTGGAGAAAAGAGTAGAAAAACAAACTCAGTGCCAATGAAACTATTCACTTGTGCCTCCATCTTGTGTTTTCACCTTCTTATTCTTGCTCTCTGCTCTCTCCTTTTTCCTTCTGTCTGGTCTTCTCCAGGCATTGCTTCTTAGTACCACTAATTTTCATTGCCCTAAATACATTGCTTCTGCTAAGAGTTTGCTGGCAACTGCAGAATGTGGTTAATTATGTCCTTCTCCCAAGGGTAGCTTAAAAAATGTGGAGCTGTGGAACTTTTTTTTTTCTCTTCCCCTTTTCTTTTCCTCTTTCTCTTGGAAACTTTCTAAACTAAGTATGTCCATCACTAGAGGGAATGTTTCTCAAAAAATGTAATATAGATAATTCATCAGGTTGAAATAGAATAGCATAATAAAAGTGGAGGAAGAATATACTGTAATAGAATGCAGGAAAGGCAGTGACATGGTGACATTATTCATATAGACAGACACTGGCAAGATGGAAGTTTAAAAAGCCGTCACTTGCCGTGGGCATGTTTTAGTTTGCTGTTCAGTACAGTTTTCAAGTGTTTTTGTTGTTGTTGCTGAAGAACAATAACAAAAAAACAGGCATTAGAAACACAGGATAAAAAGAATTTTTATTTCTTTTTCCCTCTGAGAGCCTTACGATGCCTCACCTGCAGTAGGATGAGCCAGGCTGTGTACCTAACTATTCATCTCTGTTGCAATTGTGGTTTATTTGAGTACTGGTGGGTTCCTACAAGAGTGTTTATGCATGTATGTAGACTGTAGCACATTAATGTTTTTTACTCATTCAGGTGCCTAGGTTCTGACTTTGCTTTTAGTTTGGCACCTGCAGTGCTGTACTCTTAGCCCCTTGTTTTCTAGCAATATGTTTTTGAGTTTTTGTATTAGGTTTCTGTCAATGCACAGTCTAGTATTTCCCCCAGAGGAGAGATTTTCCATTTGCTTTTGCTGTTTTCGTTCACACTGTGTGATAAATGTTGTAAGATCCAGTGGGCAGAGTCTTGCCACCCTCTTTCCCCATCCCTTGCTCAACCTCCTAGATTAGAGCAGCTGTAGATGCTTGCGGCTGGCAGACAGCCCATCTCTTGTTCCATTCATTTGTCGTCCTTGTTTCTCTCCTGGATAAATGATGGCAGAAGACCTCTGAACTCTCTTATTGTTTATTCCCCCTCTCATGTCCTCAGAATCTCCTTTGAGGACAGGATATTAAGACTGGGCATGCTTGCAAGTTTATATTTAAGCCATTTTAGAAAGCCCTGAGTTTGAATTTTCCTGCTTCCATTACGACTAGTATTGTTAAATTCTTTTTTCTTCCCTGTTCTGCTAAGAAACTTGGAAGCTTTGTCCTTCAAAGCTTCAACGGTTTCAACCTCATTTCTATGCTGTGTTCTTTCGGATACTAGGAAGGAGGAAAGAGAGAAGCAGAAAAAAACACTTAAATTCTGAGCGTCCTCTCCACCCCTCCAAAGGATCTGAGAGCCCAGAAAGACAGCTGTGTTATTTGTGTGGAGATTTGTTTTCCATTTGATCAGGCTAAGATCAGCCAGGGTGAGCAAAAGGTGCTTGAGAAGTAAAACAAAAGTTAAACCATGCTTTTATGTGAGCTTTATTTTTTTCCTTGAGGATTTATTTTCTTTTGTATTATGAAGCACCAATAGTGCTGTCAACTATAAAAGATTAGATCTTGTGGTGCAATGTGCCAGGGTTTATAGGATCAGGCAGGGCATGGTGAGGGTTTTTCTGGTCACATTTTGTCTTCATAAATTCATAGCATCAGCTTTCTGTGCTTGGCTTGAACAATGAGGACTCACAGCTTCCATTGTATTCTCTCTAGGAGCAGAAGAGCCTGCCTTTTCAGTATCCTTCTCCTGTTTCCCAGCTCACATTTTCAGGTGAAAGACAAGTTCCCAAAAAGCTCTATGACCTCTCCTCACTTCATTCGAATCTACAAGGTTAGGAAATAGCCTAATGACACTGTAAGCTAGAAGGCATCCATGCCTGTAAAAGAATTATCCTTTTTTTCAGACAAAACACCTCACAACGACCCTTTGAGACACACTCATCTGTGCTTGACAGAATGGGAAACAGGTAAGAGAATATGAAATAACAGAGAAAAGGACAGAGAGTGAGAATTGTGAAATCTTGTACGTCCCTGTTCTGTCTTTCTAAGAGAATGACCTTCCCTATGTCCTTCAAAGCAATCCATAGTCATTTTACTTGTATCTTTAATGTTTCATTCAACATAGTGTAAGACCATGAATAATGAAGTTTACACTATACAGGGCGGGTAGCTATTGATTTACACAAGGTATGTCTCATTTATTAATCTGTAAATCCTATGCAAATATATGCATGGCAAGAAATTAAATCAATGCCTGTCACTTATTCTTTCAGCCTGCATTCTTTTATGAGTATAAATTTGACATTAATACCAGTTTACAGGAGTGCACTTGCTGAGGAAGCAGTGATTTACACTGGTGTGCAAATCACTCATACGGTCTGAACGAGAGCTTTGGAATAGAGCATGTGTAACCTGGATCTGCTGTCCCTTGAGTGTCATTTTAGAGGTGATCTTAGATCCATTCATCGTACAGATGCTTTTAACTATTAAATTGTAATTGCTTGCTTTTAAGTTTTCAAATGGTGTGATTTTGAGGCCGGGGACTGGAGAACAAAGCTGAGGGTAGAGAAACATCATAAAAATGAGGCAAGCAGCTTACTGCTTCTCAGATGAGCTATCATTAAACTCCAGCTGTGCTTTCAGCCCATCTCAAAGGTAAACAGTATTAGCTTCAGATGGATGCCTGAATCCTGAACTAAAAGGTGTAACAAAGCTGTTACCATGTAAAGTTTGCAAATGAAGGACCACCAGTAGCATCCTCTTCACGTGAAGCATGAAGACTACTCCTGTATTCATACTGCAGCTCAGCAGCTGCTCTCCTGCGTCTGCAATGTGAAGCGAGGCGTACCCATCCCACTCTGCTACTCGGTACAGGAATAAGTCCTGCCTCTCTTTATGGGGCCTGGGAATTCTCAGCATTTCTACTATATAGAAATATACTTTCTCTATACTTAAAACTGAAATTCTTAGCTTGATATTGCAGAGAAAACTCTTATGAATTTACTTTTCCCAGATGGGAAGAAGACAGTTTCCTAAACCCAAGGATTACTTAGGTAACTTACTGGTACGTGCAGCAAGGGAAAGGAACAAAGTGTCCTCCTTAAATCAACAGTAAAAGGCCAACAGCCTTTAGAAAGATGTGATGAGAGATGAGTGAACCCTCTTTACGGACAAATGGCAGAAGGTCCAAAAGTCCGCAGGTTGAAGGATGGTGCAGGATAGTAGAAGACAGAGACAGGCTCCTCACAGTGGCATAAGCTGAAATGAGAGCGCCAGACTAGGAATAAAATTAATAAATATAAAGAATAATAAAAACCCCAAATAAAATAGGAATTAAAATTAAATAAATATAAAAAAAAGAAAAGGTTTTTCACCATGAGAACAGCTAAGCAGTAGAGCAGGATGCTCAGAAAGGTGGTGCAGTCTCTGTCCTTGGAAGTTTTCAAGACTCAGCTGGATAAAGCCCTGAGAAAGCCCCTAACAGATCCTGCTTTGAGCAGGTGGGTGAACTAGAGACCTCCCAAGGCCCCACCACCCCCTAATTGTCCTGTGATACTGCTATCTGCTAGGATGTTGCAACAGGCTACTCACTGAGGCCCAAATGATGAAAAGCACCCACTTGTATGAAAGGCTGGTGAGGGTTTATATACTGAGAAGAGAATTCCTTGCCATCTGGACCTTGTGATGCCAGTAATGATGACGAGAACAAATATTATAATCAGGGAAAGGGAAAACTCACCTGATTTTTACAATATGATGGACATTCTCTAATGGGAAATGGGGAAGAGTTAGGCACTAGGGTTGGGCAGGAGACATGCATCCATTAACTTAATGCCAGATAAGGAGAACTCCAGATATAACTGTAGATCCTACAAGTATTCCCACACACTTGCGAGGAAGTGGTAGGAAGTACTGCCTGTTGGTGGTGGGAAGTAAACAACTATAAGAAATTCTAGGAGGAAATATTTGTGGGGTTTTTGATGCTTGCTTTTTGATGGGTAGCTTTGTGCATTTCACTGTTTTCAGAATGCCTAATATTTCTTGAAATAGGATGGGACACTGAGAATCTGTGGCCTATGTCTGATTAATAACTTGATTATTTTGGTGGCAGTAATTATTGCATTTTCTTACTGATATATTATGAAAACAGACATTTTCCATATCTGAGTGTGTCTGAGTTCAAGCAGGGTCTGATACATGTTTTGTGTGAGAAAATGAATGTTTTTTCTAGATAGCTGTAGGTAATGAAATATCTGCTAAAGGAAAACATTTGAGTCATCATGTGATAGAAACAGCATAAGCAAATTTAAGATATTTATTCTTAAGAAATGTATGGTTTTATTTCTCAAACTCAGTTTTTCTTTCATTTTTAAATCACATTTTTTCCTTAGCCATCTTTACATACCCTGAAACAAGCAAGATGAGAAAGTGCTGACTTGGAGATTGTGCTCTGGGAATTTTTTGCATTACTATGAGGTGGAAGTGTCATAAGAAAAGAAAAATCCCTGTTCTTATGAAATGCATTTTCTAAAGCACAGCTTTGAAGACTCCAGAGGTTCAGATAAGCATCCAGCACTAACATCTGGGGTTTGAATCTCAGACCTCCCTAATGTGATGACCCCATTTCACTACAAATTGCTCTCTGTACTCAGCTTGTTGTGGGTTAGTTAAAATCAGCCTCTTTCTGCTAGGAGTCCCACTTCAAAAATTCCTTCTGAAGTTTTCACACTGAATACGTTTGCACCTGTCAGTTCACAGGAACCTATCACTGTCTTCCAGGAACAAAAGACATCCTGACCTAACTGTTGATGGGGTTTTATGACTCATTGAAGCCCAGAGCTACGTGTGAAACTGGCTTTAATTTCTAAAAATCAATAATTCTTTTAAGTGCTATGTGCCTCTGATAGTATTCTTGCTAGCAAATGTACTCAATATAAAAGGTGAAAATAGATTTTCATTCAATTTTAGGCTGAAGTAGTGTTTCTGAATATAGCTCTGATAACAAAGCTCAGTTGTTGGCTTTAAGGGAAACAGTCGTGTAACACATTGCGGGCATCTGAGGGTGCTGCAATGGAAAAGAAAGATGAACCTGACCAGGGTTTGGAAGAGCTGAATCGCTTCTTGATGGGCTGCTAATGCCGTGAAATTTGTTTGTTTTAAATACCGCTATTCTTTTTTTTTTTTTTTTTTTTCCTGGTGGTATATTGAGCCCATTGTGTGCCCCAAACAGTCATTTAATGGTGTGTGTCACAGCACAATTCCCTTCTCCCTACAAGTCTCTTGTGTCAGTCAGAGAAAAGGAATAACAATATATTCCTGGGTTCGTATTGTCCTGTTTAGACCATTTTGGAAAGTTATAAAATGTCCTGGATAGCACAGCTTGAATGAAAAGTTTTCAGAGCTTTTTCAGATACTGCAAGCTTTCCATGCAAACCTAGTTTAGAAAAACAACAACTATGCAATTGATGTTCTACCCTCCCTGCAATGAAAAACACCGCAAGAAACATATATACGTGTATGTTTACATATAAAAATGTCACGTTTCAGAATTCGCCATTTGCACTGCTCATACCCCAGCTAAAGAAATGCAGCACATTCTTGGTGTGCTTCCCTTTTCTGTTTCTCACAATGGTGAGAGCTAACATCCCTGTGGGCTGCACTCCCAGGGTAGGGTGCATTTGTCCTTGGCTATCTTCATGGCAGCTTTCAGCCCTCCACTAAAGGTGCACCTTCTTGCTTTGATACCAAAACGAGGTTCTCAGTTTGCCACCCTGTCAGTATTTACTTGTTAGCCTGCCAATAGCTTTAACACTTTTAATTGATTTACCACTGATTGTTCATTACAGGTGAGCGATAAAAGATCACGTGAGCACCATGTACAAGTGAATTGTGTCTCTCCTGTAGTATCACCTCAAGACGCTGCCGATGATCTCAGTCCGTTTGCAGCATTTAGGTTTGGTAATTAGAGTAAAAAGGAGGCTAATAACAAAACCTGGTAATACAACACTGTCCTGGGTCGGGAGACACAGGACTAACTTTTCTTCCAATGCTGGGGAAATTTGCACTTTTAGAAGACTCTAGTGTCTGAATTTGTGAAAATATTTACCTTATAGGCAGCCAGGCTCTGTGGGATTCAAGGTCTCAGTGTTTTTGAGCCTTGCCAGGCGCAGGGACAAGGAGGAGCAAGGCCTGGGCATTTGACCCAGCCTGGCCAACAGGATTATTTCATACCATGACCGTCACATTCAATATTAATTAGAAAAGTTTGCTGTGTAGCTCTCTCTTCCTTGATGGTGGCGGGTCCAGACAACTCCTTGCCCCGGTGCCAGACCCCTGAGGCCTTCCCTTCCTCCTGAAGCCATTGCGCTGGCAGTGTCCGCCATTTGCTGTCCCTGCTGGGAGTGCACAGCTTCCTGCTGAGAGAATTGGCTAAGTATAATTCTTGTGTATCTTATATCAGTATTAATACTGGTTCTTTAGTATTGTTGTTAATTATTTAGTCTTAGTCTACTCAATCTATTTATATTTCAAACCTTGTGTTTATTCCTGTTCCCTGATTCTCCTTTCCGGGTGGGGAGGGGTCATCAGGTGATCGAATAATTGTCTAAATGACAATACATTGTTATCAGTTTTCTCAAACCATAACAAACACAAAAGCATCACTTTTCCAAGGTATTGCAAATTTTTTAGGAGATGTTTCAAATCATCAAACTAGTTGTCATGAAGTAATTAAAGAAACAGTGAAAAAAGAACGAAGGTAAGCATTGTATGGTTCTTTTAAAATGATGTTTGACATTGTCTAATCTCCAGATGTCACAAAAAGAACAATGTTGCTATAGCAAGAGAGAATTTGTGTTTGCTACAGTAAAGATGATAAACAGTTTTGACTACAGTACTGTGAATATATGTTTGCAAAGGAGTCACAGAAATTCAGAACTTGCTGGAAGAATAAAAAATCCTGGTTTGGTGCAGAGTTCATTTCGTTACTCCATTATTATTATTTCTGAGCTTGTTTAACAGAAGCAGGTTTGCAAATGACTTTGAATTGTGCATGAAGATAATTTTAATTTTATGTAGCAGTTGTACTCGGAAGTAGGTGTTTTGCAGATGAAAGCATATGGTGCTGGAATTCTCCTTGTCTGTTGTCAGGACCGGGTGATACCAGCCCACTCCAGCCTTCAGATGCTACCACACTTTGTAGAGTTTCTGCCTACAAATAATACACTTTCTTACAGCAGAACTCACTAAATGAAGCTAGCTGCTGTGAGAAACTTGTTACTGGATCACAAGAAAACTAATAACAACTCTCTGCAATATTCACCAGCCTCTAGTAGCCACTAATGCTTGAGAACTTTGACTAAGATTAACCACTTTCTTAGGGGCCTGTAAAAGCACCCAGTCAAGAGCTGTGTGCAATTCTGTGTGGACAAAATACCAGACACTTCCTCCAAGATGGTAAGATCTGTCTTCAACAAACCAGCTGGAAAACAGCTGTGTCTCTTCAAAAGCTGCAGACTGTATGATATCCAAACCCTGTGAAGGGTTTCTGCATCAGTTCCCCATCTGTTGTTAGAAGGAACAATTTTAATCATGGAAATACTTCATGGAGCCTCAAGAATTGACCATTCAGCACCATATTTCACCAACTGATTCATTTATATTTTTAACAGCAGTTAAAACCAAAAAAATTCCTCACAATCACATCTTTGCCTATCAGACCTTTCTGTTCTACTGAAGTAGGAAAATGTAGGTAGCTAACATTGGAGGTTGGTGTAGGTTCCTCAGATATGGGGTTGCAAAGCAAATTTATTCTTGCTCATAGTCTTTGTACAAGTTGCCAAGATGTGATGTGTTGGGTAGTTTGTTCTGCAGTTATGTATATTCTATTTTAGTCTCTTTAGGACTGTGCAACACGCGCGTGATATATATAGCGGCAAGTTTCTGCCGTTCTGCTCCTTCAAATAAAAGCAGAGTACTGAGATGCATTAAGTGCATCTGAATTAATCAAAAGAGCATGTTTTATGGATATGCTTAGTGCTTCATTTATCAATGAAGAATTCCAGGTGCTGTGAGATCTGTAGTGTATCCAATTTAAAGTTGTTCTTAAAGAAGGGAATTTGTTTACTTCTTATATGGGTACTTAATCATGGTAAGCTGATTATAGGATTCTTTTCTGTCTTTTCCAGATGGCTAAATCTTACCATTACCACTGCCTCTCACAACTGTAACAAAAGCTGCACTGGCAGATCCCACCATTCATGAGAAGAATTGATTTCACCTGTATCTTCTAATTTTTAAAATTAGTATATATTCTTTGTTATCTATTCTACTGTATGCCAGTAAAAATTTTCATTACTTTTTTTTTAGTAATGCTGCAATAAGACAAGCCACTGAGACTATGATTTACCTGGAAACACTACGTCTGTACCTAGTGTCCTGTTGAAAAAGCAACACCTATATCTTTTTCCTTGATTCCTATGGAACCTACATCTGTCTACAACAAAGACTGGTAAGAGTTATACTGCAACTGACATTAGCTATTTCAGTTACCAGTACCAGAATGATAAAATTATCTGGAAGTATGGAGCTATTCAGTTCATGTACTAAACTGGGAGTATTTGAACACAGGTTAAGTTTCAAGAAAATCTATGAATTAATCACTTTCCTTTATGAATTAGAATTGAATAACGAAGAATGTCAAAGTACTAGTTGGTAAGGTTTAACTTTGTTATTTGTAAACAGATCTTATGTATTTTGTCTCAAAAACAAGCAAATGAACAAACTCAAAATGCAAATACACTTTTTCTATAAAGTTAAAGAATCCTCTTTCCTCCTGGCCTGGATACTCCTATGAATCCATGAGGATTCGACCACAATAAAAAGTCATCTTCTTCCTGGAAGAGAGCAATTTTGTCTGCATCTTGATTCCTACTTGTGTTCTCACTTTTTGTGCCTGTTGGAACCAAGGTCTGAGTGACAAAGGCACCATGGCATTTCAGTCATTACTGCTCCTGGTGAAACATATAAGATTAATTTATGACCATTTACCTACGTACTTCTGTCTTTAGTGATTTTAATCCACGTTTACTCAGTTGAGATCTTTAATCCTGAGGAAATCTCTGTCAGAAGATGTTGACATAGATGAAGGGGGGCATCACGATCATGTCTTGTGATTGGTAAAGCAGTTTGTACAGCGTGCATTAGAGCATATAGAGTAAGGCAAGGAGGTGGTTACCGTGGGTGTTAACCTTTCAGCTGTTTGTTTTATTAAGGCAGGCTGTCAATACTCAGTTAACTGAGATGTCAAATTGCGAAGACTAGAAAATTGCAGGTCACATTTTACCAGCTAGAAAGATACATTGCTGTTCCATTTGCTGTTTCCCACACATGCATACACATCTGGTGGGTACCAAGTGAGTGCCTCATTATACAATAATAAACAAGAGATAAAGTAAGCTCTTTGTCAAAAACTATTGGATATTTTTCTCTTCCAGTTCAGCTTTCCTAGGAATTCAAGAGACGTTTTGTTTTAGCCATATGGTAGCAACTTTTTTCCCTATTCAAGACTACTTACAACTCCGTGTCAGTTTTCTCTCTTTCTCTCTCCCTCCACACCATTTTTACCTGATCAGCATGTATCACTTGATTAAAAAATTCTATGGTATCTTAGACACCATTGTGTGGCTGCTAATGGTAAGTGCTGCTTGTTGAGCAAACATTGCTGTAAACTAATTGCTTGCTTCGCTGGTCATTCATTGAACTTTGTGGTGAAGTTTTTGATTACAAAGGAAATACACTGTGGCAAAGGAAAAAATAAATTTTAGTGCGAATATTGCCTTTAATGGGGAAGAGGTAAAGCTATTTTTGAATTTGGTGATGAAACTAACAGAATAGGAGCAGTTAGGTAATTATTGTCTCATACTGCATTTCCATATTGGAGAATGCTATGTTTCATGTTATGTTTCTTTCTTTGTGTAAGATAGATGACTTTAACTAATATGGATTATTTGCCTCCTACACTGATTTCAGTGGCACTGCTTACAAAAAACATTGCTAAGCAGCATGAGAGAGGGTGACAGAATCAAGCAAAAAGCTACAGTGCCCATGAAATTGTTAGGTCATTTTGCATCTTAAAGAGAGATACTCTCCATTCAAGTGAGTTTGAATTTAAACTGTCTGTTATTTATAGTGATTCTTTCCACAGTGTGGTGGGTTTGAAAAGAATTACTTCTATAAAAATATATCATGGGTACCAGTACACAATCTGGCATAAGTAGCTCCAATTAAAATAAACAGAACCCTGTGGGTAGGAGGAGAAGAAATTAAAAGTGGAGTAACTTAAAAAATTAAATGAAATGCCCCTTTTAAGCAGCCAGATACTAATGCAATTAAAATTACTAATCTGAAATTAACATTCTGCTAAGGGAAATAAAGTAATTTAAGAAACCAGATCATTTTTGGTCATATTAATAGTGTCACATGGTCACGAACCATTCCCTTATCTAATATAGTAACATTCTTTCAATATGGAACACATTTGCCTTTTTAATTACTTAGCTGTTAAAAAAAAATAAAATTACACTTTTATTCCCAGTGGATGGTTAACAAATTGTGATTTATGCTTTGCTTCATTAGATCTGGGTAAACGTGACCTTGACATACTTCTTGCAGCTTCCTCAAATGTGCTCATGGCAGAGGAAGGAGTTAATGACTATGACTTGCTGTGTGAATTCTCCAACGTCCCCCAGAACAATGGGCAGATAATTTTTTTTTCCCTGTCTCTGCCTGTTTACTCATGGGTTTTGACTTTCATACTTCATATGGGGCAACTCCAGTTTGGGCATATTCAATGAAAAGGCATTAAGAAAATAAGCTAAGCATGTTTTCAAAACTCAGGCCATGTCTACCTTGAAATGGAATAAACCAAACACAGAGCATTCTTCTCAAACTCCTGCCTGAGGGTGGTTCTGAAGAGTACAAATTGGCAAAATGGCTTGGGATTATCTGGTTTATGGCTTCCACAGTTTGCATAGCCATTTCCTATTGCAATCTGAATAGCAGAAAAAGAAATGCCATGCCCAGCTCACACAGAACTATACATACCCAGAAAAAATCCAGTTGATACAATTATCTCCTTAAAAATGCTGCTTAGGAATGAGGCTTTTAACACTGCATAAACCAAAACAACCGAGAACTATCAGCTCATCCCAACAAAATGGGGGGATGAGCTAGTGCCTGTGTGTAAATGTGTATGCCATGAGCTTTCCAGATTAGTAAAAGAACCTCTTTGCGGCAGGTTCAGGTCATCCTTGGAGAGGGCTAAAAATGGTCCTTCTTGTCTTATGACAGAGACCCATGCCCCAGCTGTGTCTCTCAGGCTCTGCCTTCAGTGCCAGGAAGGAGCGTATGGGGGTGAGGGGGTTGGATTCAAGCCCTGTTCACCTCATAGTGACAGCAACAGCATATAGGGGGTTTGGGATGTGTCACAGGTTTGTCAGATCTGTCATCGTCAAGGTGTTTCTCCCAGGAGTATCCCTGGGTGCTATCTGGTGCTGAGAGGTTTTGCACTCAGCCTCTGGTTTGGTTGGGTTTTTTCCTGATTTTTTTTTTCCTGCCTTCATGATAAGCAATTACATTTTTTAAACAGATATTTTTATAATTCTGTCTTCAGATGTTTTGTGTGTGGGCGTGTATGCCGCCTACGTGCTCCATGTGACATTGAAAAGGTTTAACATAGACACAACTCGCATCGGTGCACATAGTACACACTTTATGAAGTGATTCTTCTTTAAAGACCGTGTTCCTGAAGGGCAACTGTCTTTTGCCTTGTTCAGAAAAGTTTACTAGTGCACATAAAATAAGCAATTGCTTTGATTTCACCAAAAAGGAATGTATTGCCTTGTGATTACTGTAAAAATTTCAGGACTCAGCTGGAGCAGCATCTAGCAAAGGGACAGTGGGGCCCTAAGTAATCTTAATTCAGTTTAACAGCTAGCAACAGGAGACTGTCCCTGTTACAGACTAGTGATTCATTCCTTTTTCCCACCACTTCACCCAAAACCAACCCGATTTGTGTAACTTCCGTGGTGGAGTTTGTGCTGAGCCATTGTCATCTGTACCTGGCAGCAGCTCTAATCTCTGTTGCCACTAGCTGCTTGTGGCCTCCTGCCCAACCAAAGCTTCTCTATACACAGCTTTTATTTTCTCTCTTTATGGGGGATTGACTTATCCTCTTCACCAGGATGTTTTAGTGGTCTTAGCACACCCTGCTGTTAGACTCTCTTGACTTCAGTATCATGTATCTGTATACCGATATGTGCAGAACCTTCTGCTCAGAGAAATTTACTCCATGAGAAACATTTTCTCTTTCATGTTGCACACCGTTCCACTCACTCACCTTTCACTCTTTTTCCAGGCGTACCCCAGTGATTTTAACATCCCAACCATATAAACTATTCCTCTTGGATTTCGTGTTGCCAATTAAGTCACATTTCCTCTTATCCACAGGAATTTCCACTTCACCCTTCTCGTTACCCTGGCATTTGGTAGCTAAGAAACCGAACGATTTCTTGCACGAGTTTGTTGTCTTTATGGTTCTGTGGTTTGGTTGCAAATTGGTTGTGACTTTATGCCCCTTTGCAGCCCTCTGCCCATGTGTTGACTGTCTCCCTGCTCTCCTCTAGCTAGGTCTATACTGCTCACACATATGATGCAAAGCTGTGTCGTTCATACTGTGTGCACTTTCTTTTCTGCTCCGAAAGGAAAATAAAACATAGTGAAGGCAGGTCATGTTGCCCCGGTGGAAATTTATACTGACTAGTTAGAGCTATCCTTGCAGAGAAAAGACCAAAGTATCTTCTATAAATATCTTCTGTATCTCTCCTGGTGTTCCGTTCAGCTGCATGAGGGACTCTCTATGTGTTTCTCATAATTACCATTCTTGTGCATTAACAAACAGCAAATTAGATTCCCAAGACTAATTTTTAATAATTTTAAAAAATAAAAATAATTTAAAAAGTAGTAATAATATTTTGGAGGGGTTTCTAAAATGTTTAGGTGTTCTGAAGTCTCATTTCCAATCTTTTCCTTGCAAGAAAGAGCTAGAAATATGTTTTTTATATAATGAGAAATGAGATTCTCTTTTCAGGAGCTGGAACTTAAAGAAAAATATTATCATTATGAGAAAAATAGCGACAATGGAGCAGCTGGCAATACTGTAATATTCTATGCATCTTAGGAGTTCTGACATTCACATCACAACTCCTTGTTCAGAAAAGTTTACTAGTGGACCAGAACAGATCTCCAGCCTGCGCACAGCACCTTGTGGCTCAGCAAAATGCATTCAGCTAGGTAAGTTCCTTGCTGGGGTGGTCTGGAACCATGCATGTACTCCACATAAAAATACTAAATCCAGACATCTTCAAACTCTGGACTGCAGATTCAGTGATTCAGTTCTGAATCTGAATTTCAGGCATGATTTGTACGTCCAGACTGGTTTAAGTCATAATCCTAGGTATAAACAGTTCTAAATCTATGGAGAAGAGAAAGACATATTTGAAATGCAAATGCTGTCATTCTAACTTCTCCTAATGCAAATCCAGCTCCTGCAGTAAAAACCCACACTTTCAGTGCTCATGAAGACCGTTTCTTCATGAGTCATTGGCACTTGTCACATGTCCCCTAGAAGGACATTGATTCAGCAGCAAGACAAGGTGACTGTCCATCTTCTCCTGAATGCTCCTGTTCATGGTGGCACAACTTTATTGTTTACTCCTAGCTCTTTCCTTGTAAACTTTAATTTTTGGAAGTTCTTTACGGTGAGCAAGAAAAATATGTTACTACTGCTGAATGACAGATTCTGATCTTAATAAACTGGCACACAGATTACTTTTGGAAATGTGAGAATTGACTTATTGGGAAATACAGAAAAGCAGATTTTCTCTGCTCCGTGGCAGTGCAGGTGAAAGAAACCAACAGACAGAATACGGGTTGTCTTTTTTTTTTTTTTATTGTGCTGGCTACCTGTAGCTGTGACTTTGACGGCTGAGGGTGCTCAGCTGTTCTGAAAATAAGCCCCAAAGCTTCTGCCCTCAGCAAGCTTTTATTGCTTTAGCTCTGATTGATGGGTTCGGGGAACTGGAGCCTAAAGATAAGTCTTTAATGGATCACTAAATTGTGACTGCCAAGCAAATTATTGTGTATGGGCTTTACAAATTGTGCTACCAGAAGACAGCATATTTCAGGAGTGAAATTTTACACTGGAGGGAAAACAAAACAACAGCATTTTCAGGAGTGGTTTTAATGGCTGATTTTGTTCAGAATACTTGCTGCTCGCTCCTTTCTTTGTTCAGGATTCACTTAAGAGACTCTCCCTTCTGTGATATATGTGCTGAAGTTAGTAAGAAGGCCATTTTATTACTCTTATATTATTTTGCAACTGTAAATTTTGTTTCTGAAGTTATCAACACTAAAAAGAATACAGACAAATTACTTTCTAGAAAGGAATATTCACACATGCCATATAAGGGAGTTACTCTTCTTTTTATTTTCACATCTTTATTTGTGATACCTGCAGAGATAGTTTGGACACTTAATTTATGGCCTCATCTTTTTTCACTGTCATCTTCATAAACATTTGCTGTTTAATGGCTTAATTTGGCTTTTCTATACTGGGTTAACGCTCATTAAAACAGTTTTCGCAGCATGTTCAAAAGTCATTTATCTGGACATAGATCTTAACTTTTTAATAATATTAGTGTCCAACACCCATTTTTGTATCGAGCATGTGTTGAATTGCCTTTGATAAGTATTGGAAGCAATTTAGTCTAAGAACTACGATACCTTTTCAGGTATTGCTTGTCTGTGAATTGTTGCCATCTCTATTAATAACAAACCTGGAAATAATACACACCTAAAAACCTCAGTCATTAACTGCTAACAAGTTTCTTTATAGGTTCAGGGCACAAGAGGATGGTTTGTCATGTCTCGAGCAGGTTAATTTTTTTTGAGTTAGATTACTACTTTGTCATTGTTTTTATGAAGTAATTTGTATATCAAAGGTCTGTTGGGTTCTGTGTAATTTAGGCCTGATGTAAACTTGAGGTTGTGACAAAACCCACTATTTCAGGGTTAAGAAATGTTTAGTAGTCTCCATTGATTTTAATGCAGAACAGACAACTTTTTTTAATGTTAAAATTAAAAAACTTTAAAACAATTTAAGAAAAGAAACAATTAAATATGCAGGTAGAAAATGAATTTATGGAAGGATGTGAATCAGAAAAGGCTGGTAAAAATATAAAAGAAAACTTTTTGTCTCAAAAACATTAGGAAATCAGAAGTCAGCATTTGGCGAATAAAGCAAAAATTAGAAATTGTATACTACTTCCCATTTTGAGATGAAATACAAATGGCAGATATGCATAATGAAGCATATGACAAAATTTGCTCTACAGGACATCATAACTACAGATTTTGGCTTAAAAAGAGACATTAAGCTTGCTTTGACTAGCTAGAGAAAGGGGAATGTTTTACTTCTGGACCTGAAAATATGTCACTTTTGTGTCTCTATTATAGTGTGAACTTGGATGAAAGCAAAAGAAAGGAAAAAAAAAGGTAATACATTCAGGTTTCATTAAGCCAATAATACTGAAAAGGGTAACGCGCATTTTCCAAGGGTAGTATAGTAGACTTCTGGGTACCTTAGATGAATTTTAGTTTTATTTTGCTTGGGTAAGCATTTTGTGATCACCACAAAGCCCTCATAACAATGAAAAGTGCAGAGTGAAATGAGAGTCTGAAATGAAAATCATTAGTTTGCCTGGGATGTCTCCAAGGGAACACAGAGATACTGAGCTTTGCAATACGTTATCCTCCAAATTATAACATTTGCACATAACAGGGGAATAATATGTCCTATTTATAGCCAGGAAAATGAATCAAACCTAATTGAATGAACAATGATGGACAAATACTTTCAATATACTGGTCATTTTACTTCTGTAGCTTGCTTTTATTGCTATATGAGCTGGGTCATGTTTTGTCTTTTCTGTGTCAAACCCCCAAAGTGCTTTTTTAACTGAGGTAAGGACTTTATAAAAGAAATGTTTAGCTTAACTTCGCTGATAACATGAAATAGTACCAGACTTTGAATTCTTCCTGTCTTTCAAATAGCCTTTTCACGTTTGCTGTTTTCTGAAGTAGAATAAAACCTATTTTTGGTGCCAGGATTTCAGAATACCATTTCATATTCAACAAGGGCTCTTGAAGCATGGAGAAATTAAGAAGCTCACTTCTTGGGAAGCCTTAGACAGGTGAAAATGTTAGTGATCTCTCACCAACAGATGCGTCTGTGCTACTCAGCACTGACTTAGTTGGTCTAAGTTCTCCCTAGCTTCACACAGAATATATGTAGACAGATGGAAGAGTAAAATTATATTAGAGTCAATATTGGAAAGTAAAAACTGAGAGTGCCAGAGAGGAAATTTGTTGTGAAATTGTACTCTTTTGTTTTTCCCAAAACCGTTTTAATGATGTTGTTGTCATTATTGCTTTAACGCTGTTAGTACAGACAGTATTATTCCTGGAGCAAGCAGACAAGATCTGTAAGTGCGTAGCCAGCAGATTATTTGTATAACTTCTGAGGACACATAAACCTGAAACATTGTATATATTGGGTGCACACCTGTCTTCTTCAGACAACAGGAGAGAAAGCAAAAATCCTAATATAATGCTTATCTAGAAAAGTGTAGAGTAATACCAAATGCAAATAACCTAGATCAAAGACTCATCTGAAAGGAGGTATCTTCAAATCTGCTCCACATCCTCTGTCCTACAAGGAAGTTTAAACTTACATGGAAACTATTAACAAGGACAGAAGAGAAGGAGAGGTGTAGAAGTGAAACCTCACAAAATGCAAAAGGGGGATGAGATGATGGTAATCACAAATGCCTTTTTCAAGTATTCACAGATTTTGTTGGAGGAAGGAAAAGTGTGCCAAAGGGGTCACAGTAAAAGACTTTCAAAAGCAAGGAAAATTGTACTGGGGGTGGAGACCAAGCATGGCATAAGATGAATGACCTGACAAATCAGTGTTTGAATGTTGTGTGGTAGTGTGTAATAAAAACAAGAAAGAGAGAAAGCTGTGCTTGCATCTTAGAGGAGGAGACATTATCTGGGTGATAGATGGTGAGCAGGTTGACAATAGGTAGTTTCTGAATAGATGCAGATGGCTAATGCTTCTAAATTTTACCTTGGCCTGATCACATCAAAGTAACAAATTTTTAGTCCAGTGATTCCTTTCCTACTTTTCATTTGTCATCACAAGAACAGAAGAAGTGTCCAACATAAAATGTATGAGACTCTTGAAATCCTGATAGGACTGCAACTGAGTACCCATGATATTTCATAGAAAAATAAAATCATAGAATTGTTTGGGTGGGAAGGGACCTTTACAGGTCATCTAGTCCAACCGCTCTGCAAGGACCAGGGCATCTGGACATCTTCAACTAGATCAGGTTGCTCGGAGTCCAGTCCAACCTGACCTTGAATGTTTCCAGGAATGGGGCATCTACCACCTCTCTGGGCAACATGTGCCAGTGTTTCATCACCTTCCCTGTAAAAGATTTCTTCCTTATATCTAGTCTAAATCTGTCTACTTTTAGTTTAAAACTCTTACCTCCTGTCCTATTGCAACAGGCCCTGCTAAGAAGTCTGTCTCATCTTTCCTGTAGGTCCCCTTCAGGTACTGGAAGGCTGCACTAAGGTCTCCCCTGAGCCTTCTCCAGGCTGAACAACCCCAAGTCTCTCAGCCTGTCCTCGTAGGAGAGGTGCTCCAGCCCTCAGATCATTTTTGTGGCCCTCCGCTGGATCTGCTCCAACAGGTCCATGTCTTTCCTGTGCTGAGGATTGCAGAGCTGGACACAGTACTCCAACTGGGATCTCACCGGAGTGGAGTATAGGGGCAGAATCACCTCCCTCAACCTGCTGGCCATGCTTCTTTGGATGCAGCCCAGGATACGGCTGGACTTCTGGACTGTGAGTGCACATTGCTGGCTGATGTCCAGCTTTTCATCCACCACATATTGTATTTCACAAACACGGGAGATTAAAAAATGTAATGCAATATTAAAAGAAGCTTTGAAACGAGTGCAGCTACAAATCTAAAATTAAAGGCAGCAAAATATGTGCTGTGAGAAACCTTGTCATGCTAGTTAGGACATGTGATTAATAAATGTGATAGCAGAGACAAAATAAAACAAAACACATAGATGAAGTGCTGCTGTTTACTAGCACATCAGAATTTCTGTGGATCTTTGATAAGATAATACTGTGCAGCAAATTCAGACCTTCTGTTTCTTCAGAAGACCAAGTTCTTTAAGAGCTACATAAAACAGACTATGTGTCCATCTGGGATAAGTCACACAAGCATGCCTTTGAGAATTTTAAAAATGTATTACTCACATCTCCAGCAGAGGCATTTTATACTGTTTTCCAGTCCCCCATGGGAGAGGTCGTTCCCGTTGTGCTGAGATGGCAGGGAGCTCAGAGCACACTCTTTCAGGGAGCCTGCAGATATTGATACCCAACATATCAATGCTGATGATGCATTCCTGGTTCATACATGGACTTTCAGTCATGGATTTCAGTGACGCTTTGGAACATGTTATTAAAAAAAATATCTTAATCACATGTTGAGAATGTTAAAAGACAAAACCCAAGCTGTCCTTAGAGTTTCTTAAGAGTTCAAATTTGTGCCTGGAAACCTGCTAGTTAAGAGTAATTGTTCCTGGTATCTGCTTTGGTGTGTGCACCAAAATGCAAATTTGAAGTGTGTGGGTAAGTGCAATCTTGTTACGTGGACAGTATTATAGGTGGGTAAATATTCTACATGAAATGATCATGTCCTTTTCACATCAACTCCAGGCCTGGGGAGACATATGTATTTTAAAAGGTGCTCAATACCAATCTTCCACCAACACTTGGACACAGCAATGGTAAACTATTTGGGGGCATGCCTTCAAGAAATCTGGTCTCAAGAGCATCAGGAGGTGATCTGTTTAGAACAGAAACAGGCATTATGTTTGTGTATGTGGTTGTTCACCTCCTTCACAGTGGGCTTCTCTGGTTTCTGTGTGGCTCACCGGGCACACACAGAGGCTCACGGATGATCTGAGTATCAAACAGCTTTGCATGATGATTACTCACTGAGCTTTGAACGTGCTAGCTTTAGCTTGTTTGCTTTAAACCTCTCCATATGCATAGCACATAGACTTTCCAATTATGTAGATACACAGTAACAGGTTGATTGTACACTGAGCTATTTTTTAATGACATTTGGTGAGCTAAAACCCCATCATCTTCTGTTCAGAGTTTAGTTCCGTTCAGCACTGAAAGGGCCTGTGTCCTGTGCTGAGTAGCTACAGCAATGGAAAGAAACAAGCCCTTCCTTTTAAGGGGGAAAAAGAGCATGAAGGGATCTTAGCCTTGCATGTTTTATTCCCTTGGTTTCAGTAAAACCAAATTGTGAGGGAGAATATGCAAACAAAACTACTTTACATGCTTATGAGGCGTGGAAATACATTTTCAAGAGAGCCAAACACCTGAAGGCCAACTGTTCTTTTCTCAGGCAAAATAATTACATAAATCCATGTATATGAAGAGAGTGTGCTCAAGTGAAAGTGATACTGATGATGCATTTCAAGCTGAGATCATAATGCATTTCAGAGAGTTAATTATTTATAGACTGTGTTGCTTAATGGAGAGGATTAAAATTGGTGTTATTGGAAAATATAGAGAAAGAAACCTGAACGTGAATCTAAATACTGAGGTAGGTGACCTGATTTTTGGAGAGAAGTAGATCCTGGAGACACTAAATCCTAAGACCCTCACTCAAGTTATGAATGTGATTTTCTTTCATGTGAAGCTCATAGAAAATTTGCTGCATTTAAGACTGAAAATTTAAAATCTAAAAAAAAATATCTATGTATAAAGTATCACAGAAACTTTTGAAATGCTAAAAAATCCTCGTGCAGTTTCAAATGTCAGATCTTTGCTACTCCATCATATTTTGAAGTTGGGAATCTCTTGATGAGCTCTCTTGTTTAAACAGCGAATAATTTCATTTTGAGAGCTTGAAAATAAATGAAAGCTGTCTTTAGGTAGGGCTGAATAAATGTTATCTTTGCACTTAGAAAAATTGCCTTTTGCTGCTAAACAGATTGTCTGCCTTGGCTATGCAATGGGCTTCTATCCTGTTCTCTTTTCATTAATAATCCATTAGATATTTTTCTTTTAATGCAATTAGCGTGGTACCTGGTTTTGGGTATGAACAAGGAGAACCCAGCCAAAAAGAAGGTCAGGCAACGCAACAACAAAGAAATACATCTCAGTCTGCTTTTTTTGGGGGAGGTATTATTTTATTAGAAAAAGGTGCAGCGCATCCTGATAAAATCTAAGCAGGAATTATGATCTCATCTCAGCACTTGGAAATTCTTCCTTGATGTCCAGTTGCTAATTTCTAGCAGCGTTACCAGTGTGAACTGTCTATGTTTGTACCTCCATGGTGGGAGGTTTTCCCTGTTAATTCGCATGTTAGTTACCAGTAGATGGAACTGTTGAAACTAACCCCCTTTGGAGTAAATCCACTCTGCTTTTCTTTTTAGGGCAAAATAGCACTGCTTGGATACATTAAAAATGCAAATTATTCCTCTATTCTGCAACTATTATGAAACTTTAATTTTCTTTTGAAAGTGACAGATCTCCCGTCTACTTAAAGACTTTACAAGACTGTAAATTGTTTCTGAGAATGAGGATTCTCGTTAATAGTCAAAGTAACGATGAAACAGGTTATCTACATCCATCCCATGTTCCCAATAGGAAATATAGCTCTCATTTACTACCCAAAATAGTTGTATGTTGTGGATAGTATTAAAAAGTTTCTGTTCTTCTATTAGTGACGCTGACCTAGACAATATTCACATCTAGTGCTTTTCATTAATGTTTGAAAGTGTAACTAGACTGTGTATGTGATGAAAGGTGGTTATGTGAGTTCCTGGAAACCCCAAAAGAACAAGCACATGTTTGGGTTTCCTTTAGTGAGTTTTGTCATTTTTTTCTACACACACGACTCCACCCCAGTTTACAAGGGAGAAATGTGATTATAATGACCACATGGAACAGTCATAGGTGCCTACATATAGTACTCTCTTCCCTGGCAGCTGGAAATGCTGTCTGAAGAAGAATTTGAATAGACTTTGTCCTTTCAATGCCAGTTACAAGACTTTTGGTTTCAGTAAGAAAAATACTCTTTAGTACATGATTGTATAAATTATTTTTTCTCTTTTTCTCTTTTTGCAATTGGGAGTTTGAAACAACTAGGAAAAAAAAAAGGATGTGTTTGGTTCTAATGAGATTATTTTTTTTTTTTGCTTTTTTCACAGTAAAAAAAAAAGGAAAAGATTTCATACATCTCTACTTGAGACTTGCTAGAGGCACAGATGGAGAAAGAGATGATTCTCTTTGATAGGATACATGTTTGGTATGAAGGAAGGAGAAAAGTTTGGGATTTGGTGTTTAAATTTATTCAGTATGAACAGTTTGGTTGGTTATTTGGTAGTCTGGTGATAAGTTTATGGTGTGAATCAGAACCCTTTGAGCTTGTTTGAAACTTGGGTGAAGTTGGGTTTCACATGCAGTCTTCTATCTACGGTGGGATTTAATTCAAAATAAGAAATATAAGTTTAGGTGTCTACAAGCCCTCCAGTTTCCTAAACTCCTTCTGTGTGGAGATCTAGTCTGGGATTCAGCTACCTTGTTATAGCAACTAGTGCTACTTAGCTGTGCGAGGTTTACTCCCTAGGCTCGACCTGCCTTTCCAGGAGGTAAAGATCTCTTGTGAGTCCTACATCTTATCTGTTCATCCTGTGCAAGTATCTCAGGGTGTCCTGTGGCATCTTGGATACACTGTGGTGTTGGCAGCTGGATTCATCTCTGGAGAAAAGAAGGCTGAGGAGGGATCTAATCAACACCTATAAATACTTAAAGGGTGGGTGTCAAGAGGAAGGGGCTGGTCTTTTTTCAGTGGTGCCCAGGCACAGCACAAGAGGAAATGGGCACAAACTTGTACATAAGAAGTTCCATCTACACATGAGGAGGAACTTTTTCACTTTGAGGGTGGCAGAGCCCTGGATCAGGCTGCCCAGAAAGGTGGTGGAGTCTCCTTCTCTGGAGATGTTCAAAACCCCCCTGGACACGTTCCTGTGCAACCTGCTCTGGGGGGACCTGCTTTGTCAGGGGGATTGGACTAGATGATCTCCAGAGGTCCCTTCCAACCCCATATCATTCTGTGATTCTGCTGGCAGCCAGCCTGGAGAGTCATTCACCTCATCCAAAAGTGGACATAAAGGCCACCATTTAATTTCACATCTCTCTTATAAGCCTTGCTTATAATATTTCCAGTCTGTGCAGATTTTGGACACGACATGAAGGACCTGGATGTGTGCATGGATAACTGTACTGATGCTCTTGTGGCTGGTCAGCTCGGTATCTCCCCAGGCAATTTTGATTGTATTAGCCACAGACTACAAGGGGAAGTATAGACAGCAACGGTGCCTAGAGAGGTGTCTGTAATTAAGGTCAATCAGAATCCTGGCTATTTCATCTGTTGAAAGGCCAGAATCTGGACCATAGTTTCTAACACACTGAAGCTTCAAAGAAGCTTAACCTTGGATTCAGACTCATGTCTTGGAAAACCTGATCTCTTGGAAGGAACTACATAAAAATCCTAAAAGTGTGTTTTTATCCTTCTTATCAAATGTATTTCTGCATTCTGGACTTTTCATATGCTTGTTTCTAACACTCCTTTTTTGGAGAAGACATATCAATTCTCTGCTTCTGGTTTATTTTCCAGCAGAAGTCAGGCTGCATGGGTAGAATAATTATTAAAGGTGAGCTACACAGTGGAAAAAAACAGCTTGGGAAAAATATTCCTATAGCCTTTGTTTTCTTTTCTACCTAAAAGGTTTTGCAGACACTTAACATATGAAAGCCAAAGCATTAGACAGGAGTTCCATTGAGCTTCAAGCTCTCTTTCAGGCAGAAAAATTACCTAGCAAATTTTGATACATGCAAAGAAAGAAGAGAGAAAGAAAATGCGCCACACCACAGTCAAATGTGGTAAGTAGGTCTGTGTTTCGTTTCCTATTAAGGAATAACAAATTGAAATTAAGAGGACTGTGGAAAGACAGTATAAAAGGATTAGACTAGAGCTTTAATGTGGAAAAAGAAGGCCTGATTCAATGCATGGTTATCAGTGATTTCATTCTATATTCCACGACATGTTATCACATGTTGCTATCAGTCTTTGTCATTTGTAGTGCAGTTTTGCCTCCTTGTAGTTTAAATCCTCATTGAAAAGAAACCGTTGGCTGTCCCTTGTAGATCTTTAGAAGAAATACATTACTTGGGTTTGGAGGAATTATCAATAATCTCATTCTCAGAAGTATTCTATATTTTGTATTTTGTGTCTATATCTACATTTTGTATTATGTATCTATATTCTACATTTACAAAAATTTGTACAAAGTATGCCCTGTATCCCCAGCAATCCTCTCTTTTTCTTGTGGGCCCTTTGCAGTTTTACTACAGTTACTCACTCAAACACTTTTGGGCTTTGGATATTTTGTTCTTGAGAAGAGCCATGCCCTCTGTATTCTTATAGCTGTTGGCTATTACGTTAGTTGAACGTAGTTTAACTATAGTTTTCATAGTCAATTATTAATGAATATTTTATTCTATGTACAGTATTACTTTGCCAAATGATACTGCTGTGAAGTTAATTACTGTGCAGGTTTTTTTAAGATGAAAATGAGAGGAATTGCTTTTGCAGCAAAATTTGTCTATAAAATCTGTTGTGTCATTACAGGATAATGCCAACAACATACTCCTGTGAGCAAGCAAAGCAGTTCACAGCCTTGTCCTGTTGTTAGGGTGACTGATTAAGCATTCGTAGAGCTGAATCCTGGCAGGGCAAAAATCTGCAGCTTTGTAGTTCAGGCTGCATTCAGCTGCACTAGTAGACTTCCATTTTCTTTGAAATATTGAGCTTCTTTTCATGTTTATATTTTGACCTACTGAGGTCCTAACGCTCATTTCAAAAATCTGTGCTTTTCATACATCCAGCCACTCTAGGCTGCAGTGGCTTTCTGCAGGTGAAATTCAATGGGAGAGTCTTTTTTGTTCTCTGCAGCACCCCAGGGATTACTGATGTTGTTAGCTGCTATTTTTTTTGCAACCTTCAATCTGCTCGTGATGTCTTTTTGCTGAAAGCAATTTGAGTCCAATTTAAAACATGTATTTCTGCCATTACAATTGACATAGGTTTTAATTTCAGACTGAAGGAATGTCGATTTATCATTTAGCTTTTCATGGTGCTTTTATAAGGGCTATGTTCTGCCTGGCCTTCTAGGAGGGGATCCCTTGCAAGGCTTTGGAAGAAAGTGATAGGTGGCGTTGGTGCTGAACTGGGACCTGTGGACACCTGCTAGGAGTGCCTCTGTCAGGACACCTCGGCTCTGCATAGCCACAAGATGGATCCAGCTGCATCTGGACAAGGTCAGAAGGAAGGAGAGGGTTTTCTGGTCAGTGGATGGCTCCCTGAGAGCCTGTTTCAAGCTCTATGTACACTGTTCTCTGTTTCAGTTCACTTAGCTCAAAGAACTCATCACGGCTGGAGAGCTGCATTCTAGGAGGCCTCTCTGGTAGCTGGCTAAACATAAGTGAAAGCTTTCTGGCAGCACGGGTAACCCTTCTTCTTTCATATTTTAAAAATCTAGAAATTTAATCACCTTTTAGATAATAATCCTTGATGATCACTCCACCCCTTTTGTCATTAAATGATGAACACTAATGGGTCACCTCTTTTCCATGTATCTATTGCTTTTTGGTATTCAAGCAAAATGGCTGAATTTTTCCCAGTTAAGAGATAGATATAAACTCGGTTGATGGCATCCGCAATATTGCCTCTATCTTTCTCTTACATGCGAGCTTCTTTATTAATGACAAAAGACTACTTTTTAATCTTAAAAGTGATTTGTTATGAAAGAACTGTGTTTAGATCGATGCTTTCAATTGACAGATGAATTGCAGTAATATTACACTTCTTCATGTCGTGGTTTTACCCCAACCAGCAGTGAGAACCATTAAAAGTGAGAAAAAAAAACAACTTGTGATAAAGACAGTTTAATAGGCAAAGCCAAAACTGTGCACACAAGCAAAGCGAAACAAGGAATTCGTTCACTGCTTCCCATCAGCAGGCAGGTGTTCAGCCATCTCCAGGAAAGCAGGGGTCCCTCACACGTAACGGAGACTTGGGAAGACAAATGCCATGACCCTGAATGTCCTCCCCTTCCTCCTTCTTCTCCCAGCTTTATATGCTGAGCACGACATCATATGGTATGGAATATTCCTTTGGTCAGCTGGAGTCAGATGTCCTGTCTGTGCCCCCTCCCAACTTCTTGTGCCCTCCCAGCCTGCTTGTTGGTGGGATGGTGTGAGGAACAGAAAAGGCCTTGAGAGCTTAGCAACAACTAAAACCACCAGTGCACTATCAAAAATATTTCTCATCCCAAATCCATAACATAGCACTATGTCAGTGACTAAATGTTACCTCTATCCCAACTGAAACAACAACATTTCATCATGTAACAGATCTTTATAACAGCAAAACAAGGACACATGATGTAGATATGACCATCAGGGAATTGTATATTTGAGTGGCAAAAGGCGGTGTAATGATTTTAGACTCCTGACAACACTTTTGCGAAATATATGTGAGGATGTGGTTGGAGTTTTTCTGCTGACAAAGCTCGATCACAAAATATTTGAGATGCCATGGGGATTTGGGTCTAAGTTTCTTGCTGAAATTTCTCTGCTTCATGCTGGATTATAAAAAAGAGCAGGAAAAATGATCTCAGGCCCTACCGTGGTGTTGCTGTCTTCCACTTAGAATGGGAAATCAAGACTGTAGTGTTCAAAAGCTGGACTATGTCAAGATATAATGGTAGATTTTGAATGTACTTAGTCAAAGTTTCTCTCAATCATACAGCGTGCATCCCCATTAGTTTGAAGTCAGAAAGCATGAGTTGTTAAAAAGAAATATGCAAGCTCAATCAGTTCTTCAGTCTAGACTTTGAATAGCCAATGGACCAGCTTCCAGTGATTTCAGACAATTGCTTGGCTCATACTGGGACAGAATCACTGATAAATGTTTCCAATTGTAGGCTTCATTACAACTTTTCAATGCATCTTTCACTTCTTGGAGGTAGAATTTACTGAGCGCATTTGATTGCAGCCCAGTGTCTGGTGCTGATAAACCCTGTTTCTTGGTGTAAAGATGCTCAGTATAATTAGAGACTATTCATGGCAGCTAGCAACACAAACCCTTTTCCAGATGTTGGAACTTTCACAGCATTGCTTGTAATTTTTTCTTTTTTAAGGCAATTTGTTGCATCTCTCAAAAACTCAGAGGCAGACTTTTACTGTTGAACCTATGTTCCCTTTCAGCAGTCTTTGCCTTATTATAGCAAACTTTTAAAATCTTTTGATGGAATTCTTAAATGGCAAACAATTAGGAAAGGAGAGGTGGAGAAAATTCAGCTAAAAACATTTGCTGATAGCTTTGTGCATCTCACTGCTGTGTTCTACCTAGAAAGCATGTGAGGCAGAGACAGTATTGATGCATTAGGCAGGGAGAAATGGTATTTTTTCATATATTAATAAAAACTTTGCAAAACTTTCCCTAGTTTGAAATATGGATTCTTTCAGCAATTAGTCCCCGTATCCTGCCAGGTCTGTCATGATCTATTTTAGTGTTTGTAGTCTGGTTCCACACCAGACTGAGGCATGGGCAACCTTAGATACTTCACCTAAGACCTCTCCATTTGTGTGGTGGATAATTGGGATGATAAAAGCAAGATCACCACCCTGAAAATTGACAAAGAGCTTTTCTGGCTTCTCCAGGCCCAGGAATTAAAGTTTCTCAAATTGGTTTCAGGCATTTCTGCTCTGCTGCAAGCAGCAGTTTCTGACTGTGTGTCGAGTGTGTCAGTGAGAAGGGTCTTACTGTATAGGGAAGTCATTAATGTAGGGTAGGAATTTAAAGCGTCACAGCTCTTCTGTAGTAACTATTGTCCAGATACATGTTCCGCAGGGGGGGTGGAAGGAGGTGTGTGTGGGAGAGATGGTCTCTCTGGCTGTTGATGGCTGTTTCTGGGTGTCAGCAAGAAAGGCGTGACAACAAATGGCATATTAAAATAGCTGCTTCAGGAAGACAGAATAAAAAAGAGGAATATAGATAGTGAGGAAATCTTACATCCTTTCAAGTGCTGGGAACCCCGATTTTGTGCAGCATTAGGTGGACCCCAGACGGACTTTCCCATGGTCTGTTGCCTTGGAGAGGTTCCCAGTATTTGAGGGGACATAAGACTATCTCTTTTACCTATAGTCCTTTTTTAACTATATTTTCTTAAAACAGCTGTTTTAATATTCCATTTATTGTCAGGCCTTTCTTACTGACATGCTGAAAGAGCCCTGCACTCTCTTGCTCTCTTTCTCTCTCCCCTCCACCCCGCCCAGTGCAGAACAATACATTTATTTTGGAAAATAACACTGTCCCTCTGGTGAACTCTCTTGATATTCCAGAACAGCTGCCCTGCAGCTTTCTTTTTATAGACCTTGAGTAACAGTTCTCAGACTCAAAAAAATTATAACCCTCAATTGCCTGTACATTAAACAGACAGAGAAAAATTATTGATAGTGTATGTAATAGTTATGAACATATTTTAAACATACATTATTAGGTGCTCAGCTGAGCAATATTTTTCACAACTGCTTTCAGTGCTCTGCTGTTCTTATGTATATGTCAAGACAGGACAGCAACCTGATGTACATATTGGGATGTCAGCATGTACCCTTACATTCACCCCACTCTAATCTTTTTTCATTTACAATTTTGTAGCTTTTGTAGGGGTTTCATATGGTGAACAGGCATACCATGTGGAGTTTTTAGAAGTTGAACAGGGCACCTTGCCTTCCTTTTGAATATTTGGTGGTGATGGCAAGTTGTCACCTCCAGCCACCTTCCAGAGCGATGGGGCCACTCCAAAGGCTGACTGGGCAGGCTGGGACCTGCTGGCTGAAGGAACCTGGAGCTTACACTGGGCTAATGGCAGTCAAGCCTGGTGGCACAGTAAGACTGCAGCACAAAAGATTAAAGCAAAGTGAGATCTAATTCAGAATGAATTCTAATTCAGAATTAATTCCATGGTGTGACGCAGACAGGACAACCCAAGCACCAGCTACCTCCGGAACAATCTGACAAATAAGAAAAGAGTATGTGCTGATAGAAAGAAAATCTCTTGCATCTACCCAGGGATACTAGCAGTTTCTGAGATTTCTGCATCAAAACTGATCACAAATAATTTTTTACCCATCTCCTCAATGATATGGCTTGATGTTCTTCCATGTTCACAGTGCAGCAGGCCCAATATGATACACAATTCTTTTTCCGAGCTTCTCGGGGAAGACTCTTATATGGGACGGATGATGTCACGGAGTCAGCCATCTGGGACAGGTGACACAGGGTTTGTTGAAAACAGGTTGCCCTTGTTTCCCTGCAGGTGCCGGGAGCTGCCTGAAATCAGATCAGCACAACAAGCTGCTCAAACACACTTTCTGCTCATGAGGCTCTGCCAGGAGCGTTAGTCTTCCGCATGCTAAGTCAGCTCGATTTGCTGCATGTTTGGATCTCAGTCAACAATTTGCTCTGCAATGTGGCCCACTGTTGTTGTTTAATCATTCCTGTGAGCATGCAGGGTGAAATTGCCTATGGCTTTTATGACAGATATAAGGGTATTACTAAGTGTTGGGCTTGGGCTCGCCAGGTGCGCATCCTGTGGCAGTGGTATGGGGCTGATCACACCCCTGAAAGCCTAACTCTTGAGCTAAAATGAAGATGAGATGGTACTGCGGAGCACACAAAACACATTTCTTAGAGATGTGTGGAGTGTGCCAGGAACACCAGCAGCCTGGCTCGGTGGCCTGCTCACATCTTGGCTAACCGTGGGGGAGAGTTGTTCTCCAAGATCATGTCTCTCCAAGTCAGCATATGGACTGCTACAGAGAAGCCATGACTTAGGAGGCCATCCAGAGCAATTATTAGGACTTTGGCAGGCTGTTAACATTTACAATACCACTTTACTTCTCCTCTACCATGAACTGAACCGCTTGAAGCTCATTGGTAAAACCTCCTCAGAACCTCATTTTGTTTTGGACTGTGTCAGCTGCTTTTTCAAGTAAAGTAGAATAGCTACAGAGCATGAACTCACGTGTTTCTTGTTTTCTGTGGGAAATATTGGAGTGAGAAGATTTTGGGGGGATTCGCAGGCAGTGCAACAGTTCATGGTGGCTGAGCACACAGCGAATGCACGCAGATTCCAGAACTTTGTGACTTCTATTTAAGCCAGGAAAACAGCAGCCTTTGCAACATCACTCTTAGCATTGTATTTATAAATCCTGCCCTTGCTCTGTGCTTTGACCATCTCAGTTCTCAAAGGGTGTCTGTGGGGGACCATACACCTTATTTCTACCACAGATGTTTCTTACTGAAGCTCCTTTACAGCATCAGAAATTCTTGGGAATATCTGTAGTAGATGCTGTGGCTTCTTCCTGGAAGTGTTTCATCTTTCTGGTTGTGGTATCTTGGAACGTGTGCCAAGACAATGATAATCTATTTAAAAGTTCTGAGACTTCTCTGAAGGGCTTCTTCTTACTCAGTGTAGCCCTGTCTAGTGGAGTAAAACATTGTGTTTTTGCCTCAAGAAGAAAGAAATCGTCAGCTCAGCCAGGGGGTGGGCTGATGTACTGAATACCCCGACACCCTTCCTATCAACCTGACAGAGGCATTAGGAGATGCTGTGGCTCTGTTGTCTTCAGCTGTGACCTCTTTGCCTTTCTTAAAATACGAAGGCTGCCTTGCCAGCCTGTGTAAACCAGTTTGAGCTCTGGCGCTGTGGCTGTACCCTTACTACAGCAGTACATCCCCGATGAATAAACCAAACCCTCTTTTGGCTGTAGGACATCAATGAAAGACTGATATGATTCCTTCCTCGGCTCCGAACAGTATGAGCCGGCTCCTCTGCTGCCATATACCCTATGGAGAGGGATTGGCATACTTGGGAAAGGATTGCTTCTCCAGAAAATGCATGCCGGAGAAAGCCGGAATTTGTGCCTATTTGCGAGAAAATGCCAACTGAGATTATGCAAGGCTTACCGTTTTAACTGTTTATGTAGCTCAGCAGTGAGAGGGACGTAGAGAGACTGTCACTCTAAAGATTGCAACAATAAATTATTCCCTAAAGCAATCATTGCTGTTCTTGATTTTTTAAAATTCATACAACGCATTGAAACAAGAAGAAAAACCCAAATGCAGAATAAAACTGAAGCTATAAATCTGCTGAAGTTACCAAAGTTATTCTGAAGCAAATTATGACTGTATGCAAAGCAAATGAAGTGAGAATTGAATTAATGAAGACTAGCTACCTCCCAAAGCTAATGAGCCATGCTTTATACCAATAGCTCTTCAAATTGAAAAATTAACCATGCTGCAGCAAAAAACTCCAACAAAACAAACAAAAAAAACAAACGAAGAAAGAAAAGAAAGAAAATTATTTAAAAAGAGTTGAGGAAGTTTGTTAAGAATAGTACAGAAGACAAGAAAAGTAGTAAGATACATGTTCCCTAGCTGTTTAATGTTCTTCCTTGACATACTTTTCTAAGAAACTAATTACCTTTCTCTTTTTCTTCTCTGCTTTGATAGGAACTTTTAGTGCCACTGGACTAAAGCAAACAAAAAAACCTTGTTGATTTGGGACAGGTTTTTTCAGTTTTCCTTCAAAATTTTCCATGGTATTGGATTTTAAGGATATGTGCCCTGTACTGTGCAGTAAGAGAGGCAGGTGAGTTGGCTGGGGCTGATTCTTTACCCCCCGGTATGACAGGTAAGGGCTATTTTCACCTGGTGTTCTGTGGTCCACACCACCCCCTCCCCTTGGAGTTTTTATTTCTTTGCTTTTGTAATCTTCTATTTCATTTCATCTATCTGTTGTACTCTTTTACTTTCATAAATCAAAATCCCCATCTTCAACTTAATTATTTTCCCTGTCGCTGTACCTCTGCAGCCATATTTTTGTCTGGTGAGGTGGGGCATCTTTGCCACTCAGTAGGAGAAATAATAATAATAACAAAGTGTTTGCATCAATAACTCCTCTGTTCAGAAGAAACGTGTAAATCTATGCCTTAAAGGGGCTACGTGCCATCTGTTTCGTTGAATTTATTTATCTACTAGATTTTATTTGCTTAGGGAAATTTTAAACCAATAAAAGTATTACATAATCTTATTTGATAATGCCAGAGTCTAAATTTGGAACGTTTCTTTGAAGTATGTACTACTTTGAAAAGGCTTCTGAATCATCTGCAGCCAATATTGTTGGGTTCCAGCTTTTGTGAAACCAAATGGAAAATCTAAC
This sequence comes from Tringa tobata, assembly GCA_033628505.1. Classification (NCBI taxonomy): domain Eukaryota; kingdom Metazoa; phylum Chordata; class Aves; order Charadriiformes; family Scolopacidae; genus Tringa; species Tringa tobata. Next base: position 1,891,633 of record JAHREE010000257.1, read on the forward strand.
AAAAACGAAAAAAAAAAAGGTAAACAAAATTGAAAAGGAATATATAGTACCACCCAGGAGGTGAACAAAGTATTCTTGGCTACAAGCTACCATAATTCCCTTACTTTATATATATATATGTATATCTACGATAGTCTAATAATTAGATTCGTAAGCCTATCTTTGCAACAGAAATCCATTTCACCTCCATCATCAATGAAACAGATTTTAACAATTGTAAGATGCTGAACTTTTTCTATTACCGTCATTAGATAACTGCTTAAAATGAACAAAAAATATTTCTGGAATGAATTTCATATAGGAAATGACTTTGAAAGGAAAGTCATAATTCCTTCTCACAGGCCACAGCTGAACCAACTCTTTTTTAAATGATTCCTGACACACGTTTTACCTGTTCCCGAAAAACACAAAAGTAAGCAATCCACCACCCCCTCCAATTTCTGTTATCGAAATGTCCCTACTGAAATGACAAATTATACCAGTGCTTGGTTGTTCTTGCTTTTAGAAAGTTCTCCCAAGGTTTTTAACTGGTAATACTGTTTTAGGTAAAGTAAGAATTGATCTTTTGGTGCCAAATCTTCTTATGAAATATTAGTAAGAGCTGAATAAGTTATGAAACATACCAGTTACTTTCCCTCCTCCCCTTCCTCCCCTCCCTCCCCCTGCCTCCAGTTACAGTGCTTGTTTGCTCATTTGTACCTGCTACAAGCTTATTTTGTGCTACAATCAAAGTTATAAAGCCCTGGAAATTCTGAGGGAAAAGCTGGCCAGCACGCCCTCGCTATGCAGTTCCAAGAAATCTGTCTGCTTTAGACAAGGTATTTGAAATGTGATCACTAATGTGAAATCAGTAAGCCCTTCAGAAGCATCTTGCTTACAAATAATAACAATTCTTGACTGGGTTTCATTGGCTTTGTGGCTGCTGTAAATCCCTACTTGACAGGGAGCAACCTGGTAAGATGGAGCATTTTTCAAGCAAGTTCTTTTAAATCCATGGATTTTTATTTTTTTATTTTATTTTATTTTATTTTATTTTATTTTATTTTATTTCGTTTATTGGTTCTTACTTCCTAATTGCCACATCTTCCAGTAAAAGACCAACAAAAGGAGGTTGCAAAGTCTTTGTCACTACAATGTGGAATTGGTCTAAGTAAAAATGTAGTAAGTCATCTCTCTAATCCTAGCATATTTTAATTTTAGTTTTTAAAAATCAACTTATGGCATTAAGGAATTAAGGACCTCATGAGACTTCTGTGTGAAACTGGAATTGATTGGTTAAAAGGTGTGAAAATAGCAGTAGTGTTTCCAGATGTTTGTGAGAACTGTATTCTTGTAATTGAATCATGTCTTTGCATGCTTCTTTATCACATTACCCCTGAATTCATGCACGGTGACTTTAATTTCAGTATAACACACGACTTACATCTGTTTATTTATTCATTTTCATCCCCTCTGTCACACTTCTTACTAGGCTTTTGTGACATCTTAAAAAAAAGGTAAACTCATCTTTTTGATGAGCTTTTTGGACAGCAAATTTACTGGTCTTGGCTATGACATAAGCTTATCAGCAGAAATGAAGAAGGGTGTCTTCTGTTCTTTCGCATTTAAGTTGGTTCAAGCTGTCAGGTTAAACGACTTCTACGTTGCTAACCTTAGCTCAGGGAAAACCTTGGCCCCATTTATAGAGCTGGTGTATAAAACCATCAGTTTTTCATGAAGACAATCCTACTGCAAGAAAAAGGCCTGGATATACACAAGTTACTTTAATTAAGGGAAAGCATGATAGGATAATTCTAATTGCCCGTTTTTTTACAGAACTGAAAACTTAACGTGTAATCACATATACCAATTTACAAAATGAATCTGAAATATTAGTACAGCTTTTTCAGATGTGTGCCTTCTCATAGAGAGAAGCAAAACTTTTAGTGTTTAATAGTCCAGGGAACAACTTTTAAATAATATCCAGAGAATGAAGGCAGTTATTTACTCTTTATCAATACTGGTTTCAAAGATATCATAGATAAATCTGTTTATACATACATGCACATTATATACCTAGACAAACAGGCTTATACTTCATTACACTTTCTTTCTGAACTTTTCATTTACATGAAAACTAGTGTGAAAATATTTCAGTCGCTTAAATATCTAGTCTAACCTGACATATTCAATAAGCTGTTGGCTCCATTTTTTTTTTTCATTTGCTTTAAATCCACTTTATCTCAAAACCAGGAGATACCAGGATTTAGCTAATGTAACCTTTTTGTGAAAATTGTGTATTAATACGATTTACACTTCCAAAAAAATACCTTACTTCTGATTCACTGTCTGACTTAGATAGCTGTGTCTCCTGTATTAAGAAGGAAAAAATACTTTTTAAGGTGTTCTTTCAGGCCTAGATTTACCCAACTCAGTTTTTGCCAACTAAGTTTTAGAAGCATAGATGTTGGGGTTAACTCCTGACTCTGAAGAGGAGCAAGATGGGCGCTTCCCCATTCATTCTAATTAACACTGGTAGGATGAATCATGCTTTGAACAAACATCTCTCTGAGTGGAGAGAGAGTCTAAACTGGTAGTTTGGAGATGATGCCGATGTTTAGAAGACAGATGAGATGAGATGAGGTTCAGATGAGATCAATTCAACCCTCGGGAAGCATGGCTGGGATCAGCTGCACTTAGTGTCTGGTTTCTAAATGGTCATGGTTATTTATGATGAGCCACAACACAAGTAGCTGCAAATGATTCCCAAAACTGTAAAAAAACTGTTAACTGCACTTGCTTTACCTTATTTTTGGACAGTCCTCTGCTTCAAAGAAACATTTGCTTAGCAATGATTCAATATATCTCTGGTAAATAGGACTTTAAAGACGTTTACGATTTGTAAGGGGCACATTTTTTGGTTTATAGCCCTGCAACCTTATTTTCTCCTCAAACAGCTATAAAGACAATGTTCATCATGTTATTTAATGAGGAGTAGCTGTAAAAGCATCCCTCAAAAGATGGCAATGGTCATTGTTCAGATAGTAAATCCTTAAAAATGAAAGTTTTAGAAATAAGAAATCAATTTTGCCTTTCCCTACCCTGGAAACTTCAATTCAATTAGTGTCCACAAAAATGACACAGACCAAACATGCTAAAGACTGCTTACATCTTCTGCTGTCAGTTCTAGATAAATCTTCTAATATTTATTTGGTAAAAAGGATTGTCACACACATGCTTCTCTAAGCTTTACCTTGCTTGCTGGTAAACTTGGATGGAAATAATAATTTCATTTGGCTGTTGTGATCTTGTCTTTTCTGAGCTATGTTTTTATACCTTGACAATCTCTTTGAAGACATCCCTGGAGAGGATTCCCTCACCAAATACGTATTAGAACAACAATTTAGTACAGGTGTTTGTGTCTTTTGATACGATGTACCTAAACCTCTTCTTTTTTTTTGCCTTTTGTTTGTTTGTTTTCATTTTCTTCTTTCTTTTTTTCCTCTTCTCCTTTCTTTTTTTCTTTTAATACAATTTCAAGGTTTTGAAATGTACCTTCTTTTATTAAATAGCCTCCATTATTGTGTTGTTTAGCCATGCCGGCTTCCTTCTTTGAGATGTTTCTAAAAGCATTTTGGCAAATAGTGCACGTTTGCTTTGAAATTCTAACTTGCTGACTGCCAACATTTTGCAGTTTTTGCTTCCTCTTTCCATTTCTCTCTAGAAGTTTTTCTCATTTTTAATGTAATTTTTCTTTTTGAAATTAAGCACTGCTACAGCGGCTGTATTGCTTTCTTACTCCTAAAAGGATAATTGATATTTATTAATCAGGATCCTTGAAAGTAGATTTTAAAATAGGTCTGCAAAGCTGTCATTCATTTTCATTGTCTTGGTTTCACATCTGAAGAGTGATTTCCATCCTGTCTATAGAAAAGCAGATGGAATCTCATTATTACCTTTTTCTCCTTAGCTTCTAATCACCTTCAGGCTTTCACAGCCACTATCACTGTCCTAGCTGAGCAATCTTGATACTATATGTTTCCATTTTGGGCCTTGAATTTCTATGCCTATAAAGATGTTATGTTACTTATTATTCACCCATGTACCTGATTTGACCACGATTTACAGGTTAAACTATCCCAAAACAGGATAAAATATTTTGAAAATAAAACAGGCAGTATAAAAGAAGACTGTTAGTCAACCATCTTAAAGTTCCATCGTTTTTAGACGAAATGTACCTCTGGTAAAAGGTAGGAGTGTCTCGGAAGGGTGATCTTAGAGTTGAATTTCTTATAGAAAATGTAGCTATATATATATTTATACATATATATCAGTACCATATGCAAATGTGTGTGTTAGTGTACGATGCAATTCCGTGTACTGTTATTTACTGTAATCATATCTCTGGATTAGGAATTCCTTCAAAGTTTCTCCAATAGAAAACAACCTAAATATTGTTAGAGATATCTCTGCTATTACGAGATTCCAGGCACAGCAGATGACAAAAATATAAGTGGGTAGAATGCAGCAATAGTCAAATCAATAATGTAGGAGACATAATAAAGATATGAGACTGGTAAGCAATGCCTTTCCTTTGCCTCAATTCTCTTTAGTCCAGAAGGAGAGCATGAACAAGGTTTTGCATCCTGTTGCTCTACAAATTGGAAGAACCGTTTTTCCTGCTTTGTCCCCAGATCCCCAGAAACAAATTAAATACAGCAAATTAGAGAAAAAAAAGGAGAAACTTGACCTAACTTAGAAGAAGGCCAGGCCAGGAAAAATTCAGTCCACCTCTGGGAGAGCTGGAGAGTTTTACAAGCAAGAGTATGCTTAAAATCCAGGGGAGATAAGAGGAAAACTGAAAGGCTGAGAGCAACTTGAGCTCTCTCCAACAGATAACAGTAATATTGCCTGCTGTTCCCAGCAAGTGAAATTGAATTGCTTTCTTGCTTTTAAATTTACCAGTATTAGTACATTACTCTCAATAAATTGAAGTTTGGATGATAAATCCCAGTGTAAAAGCTACTTTCAATTCCCCTTTTATTGGAAAGGAAAAAGCCTTTGTGTAAAACATCTCCATTAGAGTTCTCTGATTTGCCATACAGCTCTTAATGGAGCATGTTTAGCTCACCTTTAAGTTCTGCGGCTATCTTGCTCTAACAAAACAGATAGATACAAAGAGAAATAGAGGAAAAGAAGCAATCTGGAAAATATGGCTTTTTGTTGATGTTTGCAAGACTTGAAAAGACTAATCTTTCTGTCAGCAATCCAACTCTGGATTGACAGTCAGCCAAAACAGTTACTCTGGATGTAGACTGAATTTATGCATCTGGTACTGTCTCATTAGTCTTGTCTCTAATCCTTTTTTTCAGGTGAGTTCAACTAGGCAGCAGTCTCACTTGTTGCATTGGTTCCCTCTAGGGCCCTCAGTCGTTCAGTGGTGATGGTAACATGCTTGCTGGGATTCTGGTAGTGCACAGGGCTTGCTAGCAAAGTGTACCCTCTTCAGCTCTTTCTTTTATGGTGTGTTGTCAATTACCATTTTCATTAATGGTTCCAGTTTTCCAGAACATGTTATGAGCTTATACTAGGCTGAAATGCCCATTGCTGTGAATCTGCTGTGCTTGCTAAAGGATATTACAAAAAATACAGTAATTCATAAGGAAATTTTAGTTTTTCCTACCCTAACACTTCCCTATATTCAACTAGCCAAGCAATATTTCCAGATTTCTTCTACAAATAAGCTATGGACTATCTGTTTATAAGGAAACCCGGCTTTCACTAAAACAGTCAATTATCATGAATAAGTATAACTTTTCCCGTTCCAGGCCAGAAACACCAGCTTCACTGGTCCCTTTAATTATAATGATCCCCTGAAGCAAAAAGGAGTTACTGCATGACATTTGATGATATACCATATAATGACTCAGAGGAGACTGTATGTCATTGTAATTCAGTGCTGCACATTTTCTGGTGCCTATGCATTGTGAAGTGATGAAATTTCATTCTTCATTTTACCAGCTAAGGTAAAAATACTTTCGTTAAGCTAGGAGAGAGAAAACATCAATAATTTAAGATCTATCTTAGTACCGGTTTAATTTTAATGAAATTTAAAGGTGAGCACATTTTGATTAAAATGATAAACTCAAAAGGCAACACTCTTCTTTTTTAGTCAAAATTGGCCTTGTTGAATAAGTATCAAAAATATATTATAACTTTTTATATGTATGTTCTACATATTTATCAGTAGAGGTAAAGCAAAATTCTGCAATAAGCTCAGAGAAATAAAATACAAATAATGAAGTATCTGTCTTTCTAAAACAGGATTAGCTGAAAAGCATCATGTTGGTACTCAGGTACAAAGGAACCTAAATTAAAAAAAGATATTTGTCTCTAAATCATATTTTTCAGGTTGTCAGAACTTTCTGTTGATCTCTGGCTTTTTCAAAGCAAGGTTCAGTAACAACATATTTCTTACAGAGACATCTTAATGGGGCAAGTGGCAGTGGCAAGCCATCAAAAGCACCAGAATTTCATGACTCTTAGAAGAAGTGATATTACAAAGTCACATCTTTAAGTCACTGAAATGAAGCAGAGGAAAACAACAGACTGAGAACTGTGCCTATGTTGCTGCTATTCAGGTGTTACACTGGGGAAGCTATAGCAGTTCAAAGGAAATGCAGGCTACATCTACACAAGTTCAGCTTACTTTGGATATCTAACAAACTGTAAACTGTGCATTAAACAAGAAACACTCTTTTTTTAACTTCAAGGGCCTATGTATTCACTATAGCCCAGATGGAGAAACCAGGAAGGTTTACACTTGTTTAAATACGGTTCAGACTACGAGTAGATGAAATCTTCTATCAACCTTCAGAGTCTATTTCTTAACAGTGTGACAGCCCACGAGCACTCCCTTGCGGCCTCCTGAAGGCTGTCTTGCTATAACTCTACAGCTTTCATTTTGGGATATCCACAATCCAGAAATGAAACAGTGAATGTTTCTGTGAAATAGATTCTAACTGAAAAAAAAAAAAAACCACAAAGGCTTTTCTGCACTTAATATTTCTTTTCTCCACATGCTAAGATGCAAAGATACCAGAAATGAAACCTGACATAATGATAAAAGAAATCTGAAACCTTGGGCTTATTTCATTATCAAAACCTGTTCCCACACTACCTAGTTGGAAAAGTGTTTTATGCTCTGAAAAGTATGGTTTCTAAATACAATTAATATGTTCAGAAAGTCTGACAGAATTACAAGTTATGAAGTTTTTCTTAATCTGTAGGAACTTTAGAGTGGAGCATTACAGCTATATCAATACAGCACGGTGCCTAGCTTAATTAGTCCCAGTGGCTGCATCTATAATATTAAGCTGAGAAGAGGTAGGGACTCTGAAGGACTGAGGGACAGCTTTGCAGTATGCAGTCCCTGGTTTGGTTTTGGCCTAGGTCCAGCTAACACTCTTCCAGATAACCCCCAAAATAGTTCTGAGCTTTTGCACAGGTGAGGGAGTATTCTCAACAGGCAGTTTGTACAAGCTACCATGTTCTGGTAGATAACAGAGTCTATGGATGCAATCCATGGTGTACCATTTAGCTCAAAAGCTAGAGGGTGGCTCTGGGCTGTTTCCTTCCCCAACATAGAGATAGGTGGTGAGTCCCTACTGTGTCTGTTCTGCTTTTGAGGCCCGAACACAGAAGTGGCTCTTTCCCACACTATGTGGTTCTACTTCTTCAGGTATTGTTTTCTCAAGTTCCACTGTGCTGTGTAGACCCAGGCTGAGATGTCTACATTCTTGTGGGTGTCAGGCTATTTCCCCTGTCTCAGTTCCTTATCCGCAACTCGTGAACTATCATAGAATCATAGAATGGTTAGAGTTGGAAGGGACCTTAAAGATCATCCAGTTCCAACCCCCCTGCCCTGGGCAAGGACATCTCCCACCAGACCAGGTTGCTCAAAGCCCCATCCAACCTGGCCTTGAACCCCTCCAGGGATGGGGCATCTGCAGCTTCTCTGGGCAACCTGTTCCAGTGCCTCACCACCCTCACAGGAAAGAATTTCTTCGCAATATCTAATCTAAATCTCCCCTCTTCCAATTTAAAACCATTCCCCCTTGTCCTGTCACTGCACCTCCTGACAAAGAGTCCCTCCCCAGCTCTCCTGTAGGCCCCCTTTAGATACCGAAAGGCTGCTATGAGGTCTCCCCGGAGCCTTCTCTTCTCCAGGCTGAACAACCCCAGCTCTCTCAGCCTGTCCTCATAAGAGAGGTGCTCCATCCCTCTGAGCATCCTCACGGTCCATGTCCTTCCTGTGTTGAGGACTCCAAAGCTGGACACAGTGCTCCGGATGGGGTCTCACGAGTGCAGAGTAGAGGGGTAGAATCACCTCCCGAACTATAACCATTACATTCTCCCACCCTTAATTTATATTGTCCAGTTACAATGTAAGTTTTTTTTTTTGACTGAAATTATCTACTGAAAAAAAAAAAAGCTCATTTAATTTGGTGTCATTCTGATTTAGAAGCTGGAAGCACACACAGGACACACAGGTAGTAGATGGGACTCCTTAGTTCACTAAAGAGATCACAAAGCAATCACAGACAAGTATTTCTGTAATTCCTGTCATAACTTTATCAAGTTGGAAATTAATATTAAATCAGTTTGTGTCCTCACTGCTCCGAGAAGACGACTGCCCCAAAACTTCCATTTCTGGCCATTAAAACATTTTGTTGCAAAGCCAGAATTTCACTTAGTTATTTGCTTACATGCTTGCAGTGTTTGTTAGCTCATATATTTCCCTGTTTCCCGCTTGGTATTTACTACCCGCTGTAGTTTTAAAGCCAATCTCCACAGAATCTTACATTTTATTGTCTAAACAGACTGAACTGTACATTCACCTGTGTGAACAAAGAATTTCCTTAGTTATTGATTTCTTTTATTATTTTCTGATTTAGATCTGTTCATCATCAGCTTATTATCCCCCTTTGGACTTGCACGGGGTCTGCCTTTCAGCTTACTTTTCTTCCTTCATGACTTACGTCCTCGGTGTACGTAGACATGGCGTGGAAGAATCTGAAGGCTCAAGATGCATCATGCAAGAAACAACACAGTGCTTAAGGTAAAAGGGATCGTGGTATTAACAAAAAATTACCTCTTGTCATCTGGTGTCCTGAACAATGGAATTCAGATCACTACTGGCTTGAAATTCTAGGAAACAATGAGTATATTATTAAAAAGCAGATGTTATACCTGGGCTGCAAGATAAAAAATGACACCGATAATGCTTAAACTAATTTACCGGTAGTTGTTTACATTTATTGCAGCATTTTTTAGACTTTAGGCAATTGAATCGCCTCATCTGATTTTATTTTCTAAATTGTAGCTTAATTTCCTGCAAACAGAGTTTGTTTTCTCCACTAAATAATGCATGGCAGAACTAGCTGAGCCTTTGTTCCCCAATAGATTTTAGAAGAATGTCAAGACATCTGAAGTTTTCTCTGGCAAAAATAAGGGACTATCTTACATTTAGGCTTCATTAAAGGTTTCATTATTTTTTCATAAGAAAATTATGAGTGATCTCATAATCCTCCCTTTGGAAATACAGTGTCCTATATGCAAAGTAAAGGCAGAACATTTCCTTGTTTGCTTTCTGCTACTCTGCAAACAATTTTAGAAATATATATATTTCTATATATATACATTTTCCTAATGTAGTTCTTTTTAGCAATGGCACTTCCATATCATTCAGTGAAGGCCTAAGATAAGGTCTTCTCTTTAATAACAGAGATTTAACCTAGCAGATACAGCAGAATACACAGTTCCTGACAGTAAGTGACTCTTCTCTTTTAGAGTTTGAGCAGAATAGTATAAACTTCATAGACCCCTCTAAATAAAGGTACCTTGAAACAGAAATATCTATAAAGCACAGTGCAGTATTTCACAGGTACCTGGAACAAAGTCCTAAATGCAATTACTAAGCTACAAGAAGTGGTGTAACTGTGTTTAGGGGTGTCTATATTCCCAGACAGATCCTCTCTCTGTTTTGATCTGTAACAGCGCTAGCGCTATGGCTATCCATGCTGCAGATATCTATCAGCTCTTTCCCAGGCACTGGTATGGAGTCAATCAGTTACTGCCTTGGGATGAGAAAGCCCAGAGAGGAGAGAAGCTGCTCCACGCTGTGCGCCCTGCACATAGCGAGCTTGCTCACGTCATGTGTCCGAGTCAGGCTTGGCCCATATTGAGTACAAGAAAGATGGAATGTACATGGTACAGTGCTCTGTCCAGACGGGGCCCAGAAAGCTTCTGTCTTGATCTGATTTGCCATCCCTACGTCTTGCCATGCAGGCCTGTCTGCAGCCATGGGTATCACTCATGCCCAAAACCTGAAAGCTAGGCAGGATGTTGCAGGTTTTGGAGGTTTGAAAACCTGGGGGCTTTCGAAAGACGGGTTGACATAGTGCTTAAAGACATAGTTTAGTAATGTGGAGGGTTCCTTTGTATGGTTTTCTTTTGTTTTAATTATATTTTTTTTTAATCAGAGTTAGGTTGATGGTTGGACTAGATGATCTTAAAGGTCCCTTCCAACCTAGATGATCCTATGATTCTGTGTTGCAGATTACTCCCGTGTTGGATATGGCTACATACACTCTACAGAGCACTAGGAATTTAAAGATTATTTCTTTCTTTGGGGTAAAAGATCTGAGAATGGCCTGCTAAAAGCTCACGTAGCAGAAAAAAAATGCTGGCAAATTACATTCTGGTTAATTAGCTACTAACCAGTTAGTTATCAGTTGGTGCTGGTAAATAATACCTAAAGGATAAGGGATGACAGCCATTTTCTTTGTCTCATTTGTTGGGTCTTACAAACTGGGAAGTCAAGCCCTTGCTCTTTCATGGCCATTTAAAAAAAAAATTACTGCATTTAGGATACACCTACAGGGATTATTGTGCACAATCATCACAAGCTTGCTTTGCTCATTTTGCCAAAACAGCAGGATATTAGCCTGCTTCAATCAAGAAAGGTGTATCTTTAATTAGAAATTAGTACCATACTTAGTCAAAGTTAATACACCCTCACTTGGCGTTGCATATGAGAGTCTATCTGCATTTTTTTTGTTTGAAGTGTGCAGAATGTGCTTGTGATACTGTATGGACCCTCATATCTCTATCATCAAGTCCTATTCTGGACAGACTGTACCATTAAGTGACATAGTTCTTAGACAGTCAATATCATTGGAAGAATATTACAAGTGGGTAACTGAAAAGAAACTTCCGTTAAAGCATAAATTAGTTTACAAAAAAATTCTCTCTATATAAATTTATATGTACAAAGAAATTATACACAAACAATTCCAAAATAAAATTAGATGTTGAAGCTGTCCATTTCAGCACACGGGTCTGGAAATTCTCCAGAATATTGCCCCAAGACAAAGAGTGACATTCAATGATGCAGATAGAAACCATTTTTGAACATTTAGCAAATCTGGAACTTAAACATTATTTGATGTGTCAAGTAGCTGAAAATAAATGGCAGTTGTCCCTAAGTGTATAAAGAAATAGATGATAATATCTATCTAGTATGATATAGTGCTTTTCATCTGTAGATCTCAAAGAGTTTGCAAAAGGAGGTTGTGACAACTTCAAAGGTGTTTGGAGTTTATTCAAATGTGACAGAATGGAAGATTTGTCACATTTATATTCTACAAAGTGGTTTCAGATGTGCTGTAGAGGATGACACGCCCGAGACTTGCCAGTGAAAAAAGTATTACAGCAAACAAAACACACAAAAAGTAGAGCAGAGAAACTATCTATTTTAGTGGGGTTTTTTCACAGCATTTTTTGTGGGTAATTTTTTTCTTAATTTACTAGCATAAACCTGTTCATATATCTCTGTCTGCAAAGAGAGATTACACTCCTTATAAAATATAAGTTCAAATAAATATTCTTTCTGAATCAGGGACAGGTGCTGAAAAGTATTGAATATATAACAATTTGGTTGTTGTATTCTGAAAAAATGATACCTGCTGAAAGACTTCTTAGATAGTCCAGATTATAGCAAACCAAATGAGAAACTTTACTTATAGTTCAGCAGTGCGGTTTAAGAGGACAGATACAGAAGCTCTGTCCAGGGATGAGTACTTTGGTATGTGGATAGTTGCAGCCATCTTCCCATGTCTTCCCATCTCAGAAAAATCCTCCTAGTATAAATATAATTATAAATCATAGTAAGAGGTAGAGAATAAGAGTTACAAAACCCTTTTCACCCATGAATACATATTTCTGTAGTGTTTCCCAGATTAATGTCTTTTAGAAGTAAAAGTAGAGAGCAGGCAGAGGTCTACTTGAGTAGAATGGACTGAGCAAAATCATTGTTTTTTTCACTCAGTCTTTGAGTGTCTTCATGGATCTGCATGATTCAATGCTAATTATTTGCATCAGCAAAGGGGTAAAAATTAGAATCACAAAATTATAGAAATGTTTGTTGGAAGGGACCTCTGTATGTCAAGAAGTCCAGCCTCCCTCATGAAGCAGTTAGAGGAGGTCAGCTCTGGCGTTGTCTAGCCAAGTAATGAACTTGCGAGTTTCAGAGTCTCTCTAGGCAACCTGTTTCAATGCTGCACTATACTTATGGTGAAAATTTGCTCCCTTAATCCAGCCAGTACCTTTCAAGCCACAAACCGTGCACCTTCTCAGCTTCTATGGGAAGCTGAAAAGTCCTTGGAAGTATAAACTTTCCCTAGCAATGACTAAAACATTATTGACATTCCTTTCACAGCAATCACTAGAGTCACAGACTTGAATCCTACCAGATAAATTGTATTAGGGGTGGGGACCTTATGCCATACCATGAAGACCACCATGCCACAAGGGTAGATTTGGTAAACTGCATCAGGGCCATGGATCCTGGGGAAATTTGGATGGAATCCAGCCCAGACTCTTTCAGACTCCTTCCTTAGATTTGGTGGGGATTTGCTGAGCTGAGGATGTTTCAGTCAAAGCAGTTTCTACAGCTTTAGTTTATGACATACACACACAGAAAGGCAGTAAAAGGCTTTCACATCCTCTGAAGTTTTAAAGTATCTTCCAGATATTCAGGCTTCTTGCAATTTTTTTTTTCCTATAGTATATAGCTACAGCTGCCAAAACTCTCTTCCCTTCTCAGCAGAAGTCAGCACAGAAACAAAGTGCAGAATTTTAGGGCCTCAGAATGTAAGGAAAATTATTGACAGTAATGAGGATGCAGGAGTAAATAGAATTGTTAACAATGGAATAATTTACTTGTACATACCTCAGCTTTCTACACAGTAACTTCTTCCTATCATTTACAAATGTGCTTGACAGCCACCTAACTGTTACTTTACTACAGTGAAAACCCATGCTACAAATACCAAACCGATTCAAGGACCAATATTTTTTGAATTATAGCTGTTCCGTGAGTTATTCTCTACCCTCTTAGTCTGATGATGGGTGAACTAAGATCTGCAAACATTCTGTTTCAGAATAGTGTACAAAAACTGGTGCATTTTTATTAGGGACTAAAGGTTAATTCAAATCTAATGTCTGAGGAATGCTGTCAGTTTGTGTTTAACAGAAAGATCTCTGGATTCTTTTATCATTTTTCATGCTTGTCAAATGATTTCCTCTACTTGCAAAGCCTTCCAGAACACATGCCCTGACTAAGAAGGGCAAAAGCCTTCTGATACTATTTTCCTGATAGCCAAGTTCCCATTCTTTCCCACCTATGCACCTTGTAGGAGTAAAATGGACAGCCAAAGTCATCTCAGATGGGATTGGACTTCACTACTCTTGGTCAACTCAAATAAGTCCCCTTATTTTGTGAGGCAAGATCTCTGAATCAAAACAGGTCTCCTTGTTCTGATTCTCTGTGAAATCTCAGTATGTTTTTACTTACCTTTTTACCTGGCATTAGTCATCATGTTGCGTGCCTTCAAAACATGAAAAAATATTCTGTAGCCCTTCTGTTCTTTACCGTCTCTCAGACTAAGACTGAAATAGCTATACAAGGATTAGCAATGGGACGCGGTGCTGTTAAAAACATTGCTTAATTTCCAATGGAGATGTGCAATCAGATCTTGCTCTGATGACCGTGAAGGATACCCTTCTCTTTGCTGAATGTACAGAGGGTTTAGGAATTTACGGTATAGATACTGGCTCACAAAGCATCTACAAATTGGGGAAAGTGGATCTTACCCTTAGCACTGAAGTATTTTTAAGATCTTGGCTTTAGTACTTCAGTCTCTTATGCTCACACAGCAATCTGTCTGTCATTGTTTTGTACACAGCTGAAATTGTAGATCTTCAAAAAAATGGTGCATTTTTTCTTGCGTCTTACACTGGAAAAAGGATTAAAGTACATTTTAAAACTTAAGGCAGCAAGTACTAGGTTTGTGAGGTCAGGGGACTTCTGGAAAAAACTTCATACCTTCGCTCCGCAGAAGTTCTTTGTTTCAGGATCCCTAGGGTATCATGTCTTTGATCATACTTAAACTGAGATTTATAACACTATGTTTTTTGTGGTTTAAAAAGTTATATTCACTTGTGTAAGATACATACTCAGTGACACTGAAACAGTGCTTTAGTTACAAGGAAAGAAAATCTTAGGATATTGAACTATTTGATATACAGTTTAGTAGCACAGGGCACTGTACCCATACGGCAGTTGCCATGGGAAAAATATAAATATTGATAGAAAAACTGCATTATGTAAGAGTCAGTCTGCTATACAATAATATTACTTGGATGAGTGGACATTTTAGATTAAATATTTGATGTAAAAAATTGACCAAAAGAGAAAAAGACCTGAAAACATAATTTTTCATTGAGTTTCTCTGGTAGTACACAGATATTCACAGAGTTTCTAACTTGGCTGCTTCAAACTCACTGAATTAACAGGAGCCCTGACAATGGTCTCATTGCTTTTTGGTAACAGTCGTCAGCTCAGAGTGTGCTCAGAGTATGTACACAATCATGGACAAAATGTGGATTTTTTTGCAACATACCTTTTATGTAGACTTAACAGCTTTCCTAAGCAGAGGGGGTCTTAGTGGTAGTGATTTTTCTCTGACCATTTGGTATTGTTATCTATCTTTTGACAATTTCAATGTTCAGGAATTGATGGAAAGTCTGATTTTTACAGTTTCTTATTAACTGGCAAATTTTACATTCAGGATGGGATGAACCTAGTGCTGTCTTCTGACTTCTTTGATAAAGTTAAGCATAAATGCTTCACTTAATTCACGTTTCTAACTCAGATGAAATCTCCATGGGTCAAGCAGAGAAAACGTCCACAATAATTAACTCTTTCTGTGCCAAGACTGTTTTTATGTCTTCCTTACTAATGTGGGGAAATGGAAAGCCACTCTCTCATATAGGACTTTACAGACTATTCTCTTTGGGTCCAGTTTTCATACTAATCTCCATTCTTAAACTTTATATATTGCCTAGTACCATTCATATTTAACATTTACTGGCCTAACATAAATTTGCAAACAACTGCAATTTGTTTCAGATCATTTCCCTTTAGAAACCTTCAGGGGTCTTTCTTACAACTTTTGGTGCATGAGCATGAATACCAAACCTTACTGCACTTGCAAAGTGTTTGTTTTTCACAGCTGTTATAATAAGTATTTAGGTGCTTGAACACAGCTTCTCCCATTAATCTTTCTACTAAGAAGTGTCTTTTTCTAATTTTGCCTTGAACTTATAAATGTTAAGCCTCTGCTCTATTTTCTTTAGTTTGCCTGACCAGTCAAAATGATCAGGGAACATGATGCTGCTGCTCCATGTATGTGTCTGGGTCCTGAGGGCACCACCAGCCCTGACTGGCCCCCCAAAGCCTCCCCACACCTGCCCACATCCCAGGACTCCATGTCACCCCCTGGGGCCATCAACTCCTGCCCCATCCATGCCACAGCAGGGCAGCTATCCACCTCCCCCATCCCCAAGGAGGTGCCTGATGCCCAAGGCTGAGGCTGCCCCTCTGCCCCCCGTCCACCCTGCTCCTGGTTGGGGCAGTTGGAAGGGTCCTGGATGCCAGGCCCTGCCCTGACAGACCCTCCATGGGGAGTCCCCACAGCTCCTGGCACCTGATTCCTCCTGCTGTGCCCTGGGAGTATGTTCCTCTTTCTGCAAAGCAAACTAGTTCTCTGCTGAGACCATAACCAGATCCCCAACATTGTCTCAGGATCTTACAGAAAAGAAGTCTACAATTATTTTTTTTTAGAATCTGAATTTTAAATCTAATCATCTAATGCCTAAATGTAAATGTCCACTTGTGTTTAAAAATATTTCCAGTGTTTTAAAATAATATTTTAGTCAGTGGAGGCTAGTCAGTACTGGGGGTCCCAAGAATGATTCAGTTGTCACTGTAGGAACTTAAGAGGTGTTCAGTTTCCTAGAAAAATGCATCTGCATGTTCCCTTGATGTCCTTGAGTGTCTATGACCTTCAAATGGAGCTGTTGAGTGTGACACAGGACCTGTGAGAGTCCCATGTTGTTCTGAAAGAGCAGCTGAAAGCAAGGTGGGACATGGTACATTTCAAACAATGGTAGGGATCTCCGTACATTAGCATTTTAGTCTAGATAAGGAGGGTAAGGAGGGCTCTTTTGAAGCAAATTTCCAATCATTCCTGTCTTCAAAGCTTCGGTTCATGCCATGGAGCAATCTTTGATCACATCAACATAACTTTTCTCAGATGACATTAAACTTGCAAGTGTGCTTCCAGAGAGCATTTATTGTTTTCTAGCTGCCAACAGGAGCTTAGTCCCTGGAACTAAATTAGAACTGTCCTGAAATAAGTCCCCTGAAAAGCATTTGGAAGTCTGGTCCTCAGCACCTACTGGATTTCTTTAAATGTCTCTAAATCCCAGTAGTTGCTAACATAGATGCAGCTTTTTTTAATGCAACTGAAACTTACTCTTTGTGTTTCTAGTCAGCTGCAGACCCCTGAATTTATGTGTGGTAACTTCAGCCCAAGTTTGTGTGGTAAGCTGAAACTCAATTTCACACCACTTGACAAGATCAACCGAAGAGATGTCTAACTTCATAATTTCTATCCAGGGCATGAGTTTAAATGCCATATTATTAATTATAATTAACTAATTAAAAATTGACTCTTAAAGATGTTGCCATAAATTTTCCCCACTCAAGCCATAAGGACTTCCCAAGAACACAGATATTTGGCATCCACCAAACTTATTTTATAGTATATGTTACAGACACCATCTATGAAGCTTCATTCTTCATAGAATGAAGACCAAGAGTGGTCTTAGTCAGAAATATTAAGTTACATTCTATATGGTTCAAGAATAGCTAGTCCTTGTTGAAATATTAACTGTTAAAATCTCAGGTGGAATGATCCTCTTTTCTACCATTTAAGAATTCAGGTGAGTGATGTATAACTTATCTAGAGGAATGCTAAATAACGTTATCTACAGAACTGGAGACAAATAATATATATGAAAAGGAATTAATGTAAAAATCTTCATACTGAATAGCACAAACATACTTATGCTACATCCTAAAAAAGGACTAATTCAAAGCCTCTGCCTGGAAAATTGAGATCCTCATAGAATCACACTATTGTTGATGTTAGAATAGACCTGGAGATTGCCTAGTTCAACCCAGAGCAGAGTCAAGCAGAACAGGTTGTTCAGGGACAAGATCAGTCAGATTTTTAATATCTCCAAGGACTGAGATTCCACAACTTATCTGGGCAACAGTTCCAGTGTTCAGTCATCCTTGCGGTAAAACATTTTTTTCTTAAGTTTAAATGAGATGACCTGTATTGCAGTTTCTGCCTGTCGCCTGTCCTGTCAATGGATACCACTGAGAAGAATCTGGCTGTGCTTGCTTTACTGCTTCCATCAGACATTTATACATGTTTATAAGTTTCCCTCCTGACCCTTCGCAAGGTTAAACAACTGTAGCTGTCTTACCCTCAATCATCGTTATGGCCCTTCACTTGACTTGCTTTAGGGTGTCCATATCTGTTACTCTGGGGAGTATACAGCTTATCATCATAGAATGTTTTAGGCTGTAAGGCACCTTAAAGATCATCGAGTTCCAACCCCTCTGCCCTGGGCAGGGACACCTCCCACCAGACCAGGTTGCTCAAAGCCTCATCCAGCCTGGCTTTGAACACCTCCAGGGATGGGGCAGCCACAGGTTCTCTGGGCCACCTGTTCCAGTGCCTCACCACCCTCACAGGAAAGAATTTCTTCCTAGTATCTCATTTCAATATTCCCTCTTCCAGTTTAAAACCATTCCAGGTACTGGAAGGCTGCTATAAGGTGTCCCCAAAGCCTTCTCTTCTCCAGGCTGAAATCTGAATCCTTGAAGGTATCCCAGGTTTGTAATCACTTTTGTTTTTCACCTTCATTTCTGCAGCTGACAATATCTTTGATTTGGAATTGCTTATGGCTTGTGAGGATTTAGTCAGCTTTTACATACATTTCCTGTATGTAAAAAGCACTAGGATCTTTTTAATCAGTATTCCTCCTTTCTTGGTTCTCAGAGCGGTAATTAAGCCAAGTGTTTAGATCACTGGCCCAGGATGTGAAATACCTTGTTCATTTCTCTTCCTAGGATGATAGAAACCCACATTTGTTAAGTCACAGGACAACATCCTAAGAAACTGACTCTAACCTTTGCTGAGGGAGTACTCTATGTTCTCTCCGTTTCTCAAGGCAACAGGGAAACCTCTGAAACTGTACTTTCAAATTCTATTGGGTGGGTAGTTGCAGTGACTCAGAACTAGGAAAACTGAAGTGCTTCGTGTGAACTAGTGTCCTAAAAGCACATGCACAAACAAAGAGATTAAATGCTAGGCCTTATTTTCACTGGAGATTGGGTGGTAATGTATGTGATTCCTTTTGTTAAAGAATACAGATAAAAAGAAGCATATATCAGACTAGATAAAACCAAGGAAAAATAAGTGAGCTTAATCATATGTATCAAGTAAACAAGTTGCTTAGTTGAACACTTTCATCTTAAACCTTACTGCTCCCAGAAGGCAAAAGTAATTTGGGAGGTGTGAAAAGTACTCTAACAGAGGATCAGATACCAGATACATCTGTATTTTCTATCTTATTCCTTGTGTACTACGTTTCCCATAGATGGGGAGACAGCTTGTGATTAGAAGGCTAACATAGTTCTCAGGTCCTCAGTGCTCCCTGGATGAACAAATACGTTAGCAAATATTGGATATTTGGTTTATAAAATAGGCTCATACCTGAGATCTGAGCTCTTTGTGATGTTCAAAGTTGACGGGAAAATATATTTTAGAAAGATTATAGTGGTCCATTTTTTCTTTTGTAATTTTTTTTTTAAACCAAGAAAATGGTATTGAATCCATGTAGGGATCCCTCTGTTTCATTTGGAGAAGCATATAAACACTTCCATTCTAATGAAAGGTGACTGATTAAGAAAAAAAAAATGAAAAAAAAGAGTAATGCAAAAGAGATTCCTTTTGGCCAGCTTTCATGGGAAAAGACATATTTCCCTTTTTAACTCCAAAGACAGAAGAAAAAGATCCAGTTCAAGGTTTAGAGGGCATAGACTCTGAGTGTCAGGCTTCCTCTCTGATGGATTTAATGACCAGACACGAGTCTGGGTTGCTGTCTCAGACATCATATTAGTTGCCAGGGTTGCAGTGTCAGTGGGTAAGTTGAGAAAAGATCCTTCACATAAGTTGGCGAAACAAAATCAGAAGGATTTCATTGGGATGCCAATGAAATTTGTATTTTGGAGCTGTTCTGCCAAGAATGGCCATAATTTTTACTATCTCAGTAATATCTGTGTAAATCTCAGTAAATATCTGTGTGATTGCTACAGAAAATAGCCACTCTGTGTCTCACCACCATAAATTTCATTTGCATAGTGAAATCCCCACCCATGAAATGAAGACGTCTAGGTTCTCATTCTAGCTGACATAGGCAACAGGAATCATTGATTTCCTACATATCTCAAATTTGCCAACAGACTGGATTCCATGAATCTCTCTGATTCTTTGTAATCATGCAACTTCTGCATCGTAAAGGTATTTAAGCCTGTATATTACTTTGTGCTATAAGTAGGACACAAAGGACTTTTATATTTCACAGGATTGGAATTTTAATTCATGAATTACTTAACAGAAAACTAGCTCAATCTAATTATATACGTAATTGGAAAAAAAAAAGAAAAAAGACTGTTACATGCACTCAAAATGTGAAGCAATTGGAAAAATACTTATTTGTATATGCTGGGATTTTTTTTTTTTTTTAAGATTAGCTAAGCATTCCCCATTATTTTGTAATGCAAAATAATCTGATTTTAATGGCTCTTGTAAGGGTATATTTTAAATAGAAATGGAAACAAGGCCCTAATGTCCACAACTGAGCCTGCCAAGCTGCAGAAAGTAACCCTTCTGTCCCACTGCAGAACGAAGACTAATGCTAATCTTGCACTTACATAACCCCAATACATAATGCATCCCTCTAAATATTCAAATCAATTGGCTTGGAATAGCCTGGACCCTTATAATGAAAATGGCTATGTTAATGTTTTACAAATTACTGTATATTTTTTCAAAGGTTATGTTTATTAGAAATATTTTGAACTAAAAAGAATGAGTAGAATTAAGTAATAATTAAATTAGATTTGGCACTATTTTGTCTGCAGGATGAGGATTTATTTTTATGGAAAAATAATGGTTTCATTCTATGTGGTAGACTGCTTCAATTTACCATAAAAAATATTGCTTTAGGTGAATCCAGTACATCTTTGTAGGCTAGTGCAACTTTAAATTAGGTCTGAAAGACTTAATAGTACTTATTACTTAAATAAACCTAATAAGATCAGTCTATTTCGGTGTAATTTTATTTTAAGTGTATTAGTTGGCTATCCACAGCTGACAAGGACAAATGAGTTCTGCTCAGGGCACACTTTCATCAGCATCGATCCATGCTAAAAAGACTAATATAAGTTCTACTGGAACACGTTGTGGGCCTAAAACCAAGAAGTAAATATAAGGTAAGGAGGTGAGCTAAGAACTGTAACCATTTCTATTGTTTAGACATGTTTTTTTTAGAGATGTGAACACTAGAAACAAACAAATACTGAAATGATTTGTGGCTTATCTCATAAAATGGTTATCTTCCCCTCTGCTCAAAGGGGTTTGCATCATATGTTCAGCATCTTCAAATGTCAGTAGCCAGTTTGGATGGAGAGATAACAAGCAAAAAACATAAATTAATTTTGCTTCCTTAAGTCTAGCAGGAACAAGGAGAAACATTACGAATAATTGATAGTGACAGGATGAGAGAGATAAAAAGAGATGGACTGGGAAGTATTTAATGACTCTTTGTGGTATTACATCTGTCACACTTTTTGTGCTACATTAAAGTTTCATTATTTTCATATTTCTTGTGTTCATATTTTCCCATCCCCTTCTTTCTGCTAAATTTACCAAGTAATACAATGTAGATAATAGAGAGCTATTGCTGCAAATGTCATTGAATCTGTTACCGGACTGAATAAAGTATCTCAGCCATGCATCCCTTTTCATAATACATTTTCAATTAGTGGCTTTGGAATTCTATACAATACAGACTCACTTTCAATTTTTTTTTTTTAATAATTGTGTACAATGCAGTTAGTTCTAAAAAGAAATAGTGAGCCTTTCATTATGTAACTATTAATAACCTGAATCAATTTCATTTGGCCAAAGAAAATTATTGCACAAGTCTGTTTACTGAAGAAGTTTATTCCTCTAAGGGCTTATCTTCTACAGGCTCTTAAAACAGTTGGATTAACTTTACTCATCTGGAAGATAACAGATGTATCTGAGAGATTCAGGTTTTCCTTGTTTCAATCTGTTTTCTTCCATTTCTGTTCTTTTACTTTTGCAGCCTACACATGTAGCTCAGTATTTAAGTCCTTTGGAAAAATATGTCTGTCCCAAGAAGCTGTAAAACTTACGCATTGTTGAGGGACTTGCAAAAGGCTCACCACCTCTGATTGTTCCATCAGTCCGGAGAGCTCAGGTAAGACAAGATATCCCTCTCCAGCAGCAATGCCCTCATTTATGTCCCCATGGGTCTTTGTGGTCTCCACCCCTCTGGCAATCTAGGCCTGCTTGGATCTCTCACAGGAGTCGTGTGTTCCCACCAGTCGGTATTAAGACTAACGGGTCATGCTTCCAGCCACTCTGGTGGCAGCAGTAGGCATCTTGTCTGTTTGTTATGAGACTAACAGAGCACATGGGGCACTGGTGCCTGTGAGGGCTTGGTGCTTGATGGGTTTGGTTATGCTGGGTGCCTGTACCCTAAATATTCAATTATATTCAATTAAATATTCAACACCCTTTTCTGCTCTCCTCCTTCTCACCAGGGGCAGGGCACTCATGGCAGGAGCTGATTTCACGCAACTTGCTAAGCAGTTGATTATAAGATTCCCTTGAACTGGGGGTAGGCTCACAGCTTACTTTGGTGGCTGCTTCTGCTTTCAGCTGTTCTTGATCGGTCGCATCTCTTCGGTTTATACTGCTAGCTTGACAGTTGGGCTTTTGTGCCACTTCTCCATTTCTTGGAGAAATTGCACAGCTTCCAAGATCATGTAGTCCAACCCCCTGCCATAGGCAGGAGCATCTTTCACTAGACCAGGTTGCTCAAAGGCCCGCTCAACCTGACCTTGAACGCTTCTAATGATGGGGCACCCAAAACTTTTCTGGGCAACCTGTTGAATGGCTCACCACCCTCATTGTTAAGAATGTCTTCCTCATGTCTAATCTAAATCTGCCCTCTTTCAGTTTAAAACTATTGCCCCTTGTTCTGTCACTGCGTTGGTGAAAAGTCTCTCTCTGTCTTTCATGTAAGCCCCCGTTGTATATTGAAAGGCCACATTAATGTCTCCCTGCAGATGTTCTCATGGCAGCAAATGCAAGCTAAGAAGCTGAGCTGAAGATGAAGTCTGGCTTGAGCTGAGCACAGGACTAGCCTAGTACCTCTGCTGTCACATAAGCACTAGATTCCCTCAGGTGAGTCACGTGTACCTAGTCCTCAAAGGTACTTAGACCTTCAGTTCCTAGGTGATCCCAGAAAGGTATGCAATATAAAATGCAGTGTTTGGCCTCACCAGTGATATAACTAAGGTATTTTGGTAGATTCTTTGATGGAATTTTATTTTCTTTTGCAAATTCAAGACTTGATGCTGGATGTGACATTTCTTATATAGTCCTGTGGCAACTATGGCCACCCACTGTCCTTAAATGGACCTCCAAAAGCTTTTGGCGGAGTTTAACTGATGTGGTAGCCCTGGATCTTGATTTTAATTCCACATCTTAGATCAAGACTATGTTTGTTGACCTTCAAGGCTTACTATGAAACTTATTCAGGCTTTTGCCTGAAGATGTCATTCTGAAGGATTTATAGTGCTTGTTCTGTGAGGTACATCTGTACTCATTAGCATTTCTCAATATGTCAAATTTAATTGTTATCTATGCTATACCTGTGCTTGGAGATTTAATGATAGAAAGACATTTATAAAACTCACATTAAAAAAAAATTAGGTTTCATTTGAGACAGCCAAGATTTGTGGAATCTTGATTTTGCCGCTAGTACTCTCTTCCAGAGTTGCAGCTGTTTTCCTAAGATTTTAAAACTTCTGTAGAAAATGACTGTAATTTGTAGCAGTGTTTCTCTTAACAGCTTCTGATTATTGAGACTGTAATGTTCATTACCAAAAATACTGGTTATATTTTAACCTGGGAAAGCAGAAATCTGATTTATTAAATAAATAACACTATATGTAGATTATGGATCCATCAGGATTTGTTGTGAAACCGGAATGCATGTGAAGTACATGCAGCTAATAAATGGAACAGTGCACTTCACTGCCAGCAGGACCTAAAATAACTCAGAATTCTTCTCAGCTAATATAAGTAGAAGGTTGACTGAGATAATAACACTGGAGGCAGAAATCCAGACTGATGTTCTCCTGATAATGCTTTTTTGCTTTTTCCACAACCAAAATAAAAAGAAAAAAAGGCTCTTTTCTTGTTGATAATTGTGAAGTATGACTCTTTCAATGATCAGTTGCAGACAGTTTGCTGTTATCTCAAATATTTAATCTGGAGATGCTCTGAAATGTTAAAATACACCCCACATGTAAGTGCCTTTTAGAACAGAGAATAGAAAGGAGCACCCAGAATGGTAAGCACTGTACTAGTCATATTCAGCCACAGAAGCTGTATAGTTACTGACACACACTTCTTTATGACTTTTAGATTATAGCTTTCTCCTCACTCCATTGTCCGTGGAATACATCATTTCACTTTTATGCCTGTTTTAATCATGATATCCCAAATTATTCCTCTGTTAATACAATAGTATCGTTCACTAAGAAATTTGTTGATAGTACTCTACAGTTTGGAATCATCTCAACCTGCATTCATGCAAGCATGAATAACATAGACAAAGCTGTTTTAAGGATTCCAAGATTATATCTGATGATGAAGTTACAAGCTCTCTAAATTACAACTTCAGTATCAGGAGAAAACAGGAGGAAAAAAATTCCCTTCTGTATGATAGGTAACACTTTACATTGCAATTTGTATGAAGCACATTAATTCAATTAAAAGATTTGCTGAAACACTGAGACCACTGCTTTTGTAGTTGTTTTTACACATTCAGTACAGACGTGTTTCTGCATTATTATTTACAGACCTACCTGTTTAAATGTTGTACTGAAATTATCTTCTTTGGAAATTGTGTTTCTAAAATGATGTTTTCTTGCAAAAAAAAGAGAATCAAAGCAAATGTGGCATTTGCAATTTACAGGGGCCTGGGTAGAGAAACCCTTCTGTTCAGGAGAGGGAAGTGTAGCAAACTGTACTTTAGAAATCTGTCTTTTCTCTTGACATTTGATTTCTCTCCTATTTTACTTTTCTTTCCAACTGCCTTCAGTTACCCTGTGTGACAAACATTGAGGATGCTGGCTCCGGAGAAACAGTTTTGTAGCAAATGTCATTCCATGGGCTGCATATGGAGCTGTGTGCATAAAGGGTGGGCAGAAGCACTGGTTCCTTACAGTCACATACAGACATCATGTATTTTCCCACTGAATTTTATTTTTTCCCCTCAAAATTAGCCTTCTGCATTTCTCTTACACTTATTTCCATGGTTCATCCCAGGTTAGACAGAAGATTAAAATCTCCTCTCTCCACAAGCCTAACGGTTCCTCGGATTTTCAGTGATTATAATTTCATTTCTCTCAGTAATAATTTTTTAGTTATTCAGCCTATTTTTAACAACTACAGATGGAAATAAAATGGATCTGAAGAAGAGACATTCATTAGCAAGGAGGTATTCAGGGATTAGAAAAGCCTGTCTGATTCACAAAGGAGGAATGGCATTTAGTATCCAAGTCCCCTTCCAGACAAAATTATCAAAAGCTGCAGTGAAGTTAAAGCCTGCTGGCTGCAAAATTGGAAATTGGTTTCCTGGGGCTCTCTGTAAACTCTTCATTACTTTACTCAATCATGGTTCATTAGCAAGTTAACAGACAGAAGACCAGCGCATGTTGGGGTATGTTCAGAGCCAGCACTTCCATCTCCTTGAACATCACTTAAAGTTTGAATGTCAGAGCAAATTAGATGTGTCAAACTGCATCTTCTTGTCAGCTGCCGCACGGACAGCGCACAGATCATGGCCACTTAAACTCTTGAATTTGTCAGGTGCTTTTTATCACGCATTTCAAGGAGTACTGCGTGGGTTCTAATTCAAAACGACTCTGATGGAACAAACAAAAGATCTCGAAAGGCACTCAAGAAAGAAACAAGTTAAAAAACCCTAGTTAACGGTTTCATGTAAAATGGATTTAATGTCTCCTAATAACTGAAACCTAATTTGCTAGGAAAAAACATCCACAGGTGACATTACTGCAGTTAAACAGAAAGCTAAAAATAGTTATTAGGTTTCTGGGAAATGTTCACATTTTAGCTACAATATAATTTTGAATTACAGCTGAGTGCCAATTATCTAGAACCCCACCTGAGTGCCTGAGTCTCTGTTTCCTATTAACTACTGTTGTGTTTCTCTACGGTGTTGCCTGATTTTCCAGAAAAAACGTTTGCTCTAACTAGTTCAAGTCAGTGAAATGAACCGTATAAAAATTACTAAAGAATTAAAATGCTTCTTTGCAGCTGCCAGTTGTATAATCTTTTCGTGCTATTATTTTCATGTGCTTTCATGAATTTTCTAAAGGAGAGGTAAGCTGGGCATTAATTGACGTAAACTGCTGAAAATTGCCTGTGAAGTTTAGAATCCCTTTAATACCATCAGTTCATGATTTGTGGGGTTAATGGGAATAACTAGAGGCCCTCGGTTTTGTCCCATTGCGATAGGTGCAGATAACTGCAATGGCCTGCGTTCTAGCCACCTGATGCTCAACTTATGATTTGGACCATTTGCTAACCAGAGGTGCCAGACCCTTATTCCCGATGCAGATGAAGTTCCTTACGATGCCCCAAAAATAAGAGCAGCTACTAGAAGTGCCTAAGTGGAGCACTGTGACTAGACCTCTGCGCTGACTGCACAGTTCATGGCCAAAAATGGCCAGTTCGTGCCAGACCTAACAGTGTGGTTGCTCATTTCTATCCTCGCTGTCAACGCTGCTGTAGTCTTGGTACCTTGGTGCCTGAGGTTGTTGGTTGGTGTCCGTTTGTGGTTTGTTTGTGTGGTGGTTTTGTTTTTTTTTGTGTGTGTGGACTCGATGATCTCAAAGGTCCCTTCCAACCATGATTCTGTGATCGTTCTGTGATCATACCTAAGTTAGGCATCTGCATTAGGTCATCTCAACATGGCTGCAAAGGTGGGTGAGCTGAATTTTTAGTTATGTCTTAGATCTAAGAGTGATGCCAGGTGGCTGACAGACTCCAGACAGGGACTGATTGCTTCTCAAGTGCCTTTGTGAGTGGCTTCAGGTTTTTGGGGGCTTTTCTGGGGCTGCTTGATGGAATTACCCTGTCTACTATTTTTAACTACTATGTATTTTCAGTGGACCCCTAGGCTGGTGGCTGGGGGATCTGTTGATTCTGTCTAATGCTGAAGAAGGAGCTTTTGGGAGTCTGAGGATCAGGACAGAACTATGTAGAGTTTGGATGAATGCCATGGTACACCCCAAAATCGTGATCTTTCAGTCATTTGTGCGGAGTCCTGGCCAGGACACACCACAGCTCCTTTCCTGCCTGGGACTTGGATCCCCTTTGTGTGGGAACTGGGCAGAGAACTTCTGTGTGCTTGGATCTCTCTCTGGGAGTGCACAGATGGATGCAGGTGACATAAGACGAAGTTTGAAAGCTGATTTCTTCAGCTGATGCTTGTCTTGCCTTTGCCTTGCCGTGGCAAATCCTATTATTATCGCAGCGAGTGAACATACTGTGCTTCTATTGCCAGTGGTATGCCACTTCCAGATGACTGGTATTTATTATCACAAATTCAGTAAAATATGGCAAAATGCAATTCAAAAAATATGTTTCAAACATGGTGCCTAAGGGAACAACAAAATATTCTCATGCCATCATCTTCACATTTTGTACAATTTTCACGCAGTGAATTTGTCAGTGTACACATATGCCCCTATCTTTATGGGGTTCTGACATCTGTTTGATGGATTATAAGCTAATTTACTCTAAAGATAATTGACCTGCTGAGGGCTGGCCTTTTGTTATAAATGCTATCAAAACAATTAATCACTCTTTAATTTACTGCCAAGACTTCAGTTTTTCACAAGTGTGACACAAAGAAGTTGCCACTACTGTAATATATAGAAACTAGAAAAATTGCACAAAATAAAACACCACCACAACATCAAGTAGGCATGAGGTGGTTGGTGACCCAGCTGAAAACTTGAAAATCCAAAGTCTGTTAACTATTATCATCCTTCCATGAATATACTCTTCAGATAAGAGTATATATATACATCATTCAGATAATATCAGATAACTTTTACAAATTCAGGATAAGAGATAAGTGAGTGAGAGGCAGGGCACGTATTGTGACAGACAGATCATGATGTGGGCAGTCATGTTTTTGGGAGGTTCCCGGTGAGAAGCAGCCACCAATGAAGATATCAGACTCAAGGAAACTAGCGGGAGACATAATAAAAGAGGATGGGATATATTCCATTTTTTTTAGCGCACGTAATAGGACTGAATTAAAAAGTTTCTTTATACATCTTATCTATGCATAATATGCCCGAAAATGTCTTCTTACATAAGTTCACTCATGAATTTTGTATACAGGTCTATGTTATGGTTAATACCATTTTATATAATGTAATTGTTGAGCAACATTTTGGAAAGTACTTGATATGGGGATTATAAACGTGCAGACATCAATAAGAATTTAAATATGTAGTTCTGAAAATAATAGTGTTGACTTCCCCTCCCCCCCCTTGCAATGTGATTTCCTGCTTGCTGCTTTGATTTTACCGATTCAATAGCACACTGTTACAAAAAAAGGCATTTTCTCTTAATTATGAATTAACCTTAATTAGAAAAAAAACTCAGATGCTGAGAAGTCTACATTGAGTTCATTTCCAAATTGGATTAGCTGTAGAAATCCCATATTGGTTTCTCCTAAAACAGTGTGTAAGCACTAATTAAGTCTTGATCAATGATTGTAAAGGAAATTAAGTCGTAATTATATTTAGATATTTGGATAGGAACCCAGGAGCTGATCCATCCACAGGAGTATGGGCTACAATAGCCTGAGAAGACTATAGGCACCATCACTCAGAGCTGAGAGTATAACTTCTTTGATTGGCAATATAACATGTCTCTTTTCATAGAGTTCCACAATGCCTTTCGTAAGTCTAAGGCTGTATCTGCATTAGCAAGGAATTTGGCAGAGTAGCAGCAGCAGATCGTAGATTGAATCAACTGGTGCTGGGGCCCCTACATCAGCCTTATTCAGAGGCTTTATTTCAGATTGAATTTAGTCTAGTCACCTCGACTGGATGCCTTTATCACAGATGTGGTTTAAAATTGCCACAAACACTGGTTTGGACCATTATGTTTCCCACTTCCAGAAGGTGATGAAGTACATTTGTTGCGTACGTAGAGCCCAGAGGCTTCCAAAGAGAATCTTGTCTGTGAGCACTATAGCTGTTCCGTGAAGTGAACCAGTCAATGTGTTAAGTGTGGATGGGGAGTGATAAGTGAACGTTTCAATTCAAATCCTACCATTTCTCTAAATAGAATGCCGAAGGATCTGCAGCCTGGGCAGTACAGCAAGCTTTGATAGGCAAGGATATCTCTCTATTTTCTGTATCAGTTTCAATGTTTCACAAACTCCATATCGTAAATACTTACCAGAACTTTTCCTGATATTTCAGAGTGTTCTACCTGGGCATCTCCCAGGATTAATATTACTGAGAACTCCTGTGTTTCCCGCATTCAAAAAACAGTATAACAAATGAAAGTTTCACCGCCAACATGCCAATAATTAGTGTAACACTGAGGAGCAATTACAGCTAACTTAAATGTGCAGCCTTGTGGGTTGGCATTTAAGTGAGGCCAAATTTGCAAAAATTGTTAGAGATCCTGTAGCCTTTAAATAATATCCCTGATGCTCTGACCTGCTGTCCTCACGGCCAACGTTCTCTAATTTAGCTAATGCTAGCACAGATTAATTTGTGTCACTTAAAGCGTTGTTGGATGCAGAGGAGATATTCAGCTGATGAGTGATTATTATCACTGCACTATGGGTATGGTGGGCAATTTATTCCTGTGGGAAGTGCTCCTGCAATAAAACATAAAAATATTAAAGTCTGCTTGAATAGGTGTTACCCTCACAGGGAGAACAATGATTCTTTAGGCTGGTCACATTTTACACTTTACTCATCAGAGCAGCAGCCTGGCCTTGGTAATAGTTGAATTATTTACTGAACCTGAAAAAAACTATTTACATCATGAAGTCTTAGACTTTGAGTCCAGGTTTTAGAATTCAGTATCAGCCTTATGGTCAATCATTTCTGAGGTTTTTATTTCGCAATTCAGTAGCTTATGTCTTGAACAAATGAACAATTAAAGTCCTAATGGAAAATTCCATTTCCCTCCCTGTGTTACTTAAAGCAATCAGTTACTCTGCAGCTCGTTGCTTTTTCAAATTAGGGTATTGAACATGAAAACAGGTGGCAAGATAAATCTTTTGCCATATTAGACAAAATAGGGTAAATTTGTACCTAAATTTGATGCGTGAAGTGTGAAAGGCAGTGTAGCCTGATACAGGATGAACACTTGCATAATGCAGCTCATAAAATTATATTCTGAGCCATGCAATTTTCTTTTCTGTTGGAGATCAACTCAAAAGGACACCAAAAGTACAGACGACTTTCAAAAAGAAAAAAAGGGAATATGTCTTCTTAAATATGTTCTATATCTTAACAGAACCTATGCTAACCTGCAGAGCAAAGACTGCGCATTATGATTGTAGCTTCTCTCCTGACGTCTGCTTAATATTTCCATCTACAGAAGCGTTTACAGCCAGAGTTATCACCAAAGGATCATACTGGAGAACCATTATGTGTTCCCTAGATAATTCAGTTTCAGTAGGTTTATTTTATAACAAGGCCCTGGTTGCTGTTATAACAGGATTAATCGAGTTGTCTTTGCCACAGATTTCTCAGAACAGGATGGCGAACGAGAGATGTCTGTAACCCCTCTTCCAGTGGAGCTGCTGGGCCACTGTATGGGAGCTGTTGACAATGTTTGCCAACATCATTGTTCCTTTAAGATGCGTGCTGGGGGCTGATTTTTTTACATCCAACAGTCTCATGAATTCTCGCAAAGAGCCAAACTCAGGTAAGCCCAACAGAAGAGACATCTCTTTGGGTGATGATGACAGCACCATCAATACGCCTATCTACATGCCATTCCACAGGGAAGGAACATACTCTCAGGATAATATTTTCATGTGCTCACATAGTTGATGTCTCTCAGAGAGAAGTAAAAAGAAATAATTTTCATATATCCCCTGCTGTCTTACTGTTACTTTTCTTGTGTATTTTGTTGCTTCATTCTGAAAGGACGGAGGGTGCTGGGCAGGCAGATGGACATGATAGCTGCTGCTGAAAGGGGACAATCCTTCTCTGCTCTTGCAATTGGTCCTATGCGCCCATCTCTTTTCTAGTGTTAGCTCTGCTGTTTATAGCATCTCACTGAAGTGATTCAGAAAACTGTTCACTTTTTTCGTTGTGTTAGTTAAGTGCAGGGTCAGATGAATTCCACTGCTGGGCCAAGAGGTCAGCAAACGCCTGGCTACAGGCAGAGAGAAGGAAGGGCAAGGAAGACACCTTCTGCCGTGGGAAACCTCCCCTTAAATAATGAACTTTCCTTCAGCCTGAAGTTGTGCCCTTCAGCTTAGTTCTGAAGGGGAGCAACCAGTGCTCAAAATTTAAAATGCGTTGGTCTTAAATCTCTGCGTCTTTGAAAGCAGAATCTGGGAAAAAACCTCGCAGTTCATACACTGACAGTATGTTAATCAGGAATGTGACCCTGGCCTTGTTGGGAGCAGACCATTTACGGTGGGAGCAGTTTATAAAAAAATATAGAAGTATGAAAGAGCAACTGTCATGAGAAATAGGGAAGTCTTTCAGAAGTGAGCCGTGAGAAATAAAGTTGATAGAAAAGAAACAAGATGCAGCAATAAGTGAGAAACATCGGACTCAGCTCTTGTGAATACTAAGCTGGCAAGGACGTCCTGTCCTTGAAGATAAGAAATAAATGACTTTGAGGAAAAACACCTGGTCTGAAAACAAGAAGGAACCCTGTGCCTCAAACTGCAAGTAGGAGTGTGATAATGTAATCTTTAGAATTTAGTAACTAGCAAACGCAACTAGCTGTAACAGTATAAAAGTGTGATCGCACCGTAATAAAGTTGAAGCTTATATACCAATCACATTGATTGTGTCTTGCTTCCCTACTCCTGGCCGCGGCATGGCCTGTAGCTAATTTACAGCAGAGAGAATTGTCTTTACATGTGATTTAGATGTCATGTTAATCTATATTTTATTAATAATTGGTTACTTATATTGGCAGGATATTTACTTATAATGTATACTATGATGCCGATGAAAGAAAATTCTAGTAGCAATATAACTTGCTCTTCGTAGTTGAAATAAATGGTCTCTCAATATCGTGTGCTCTGGCTGAAACATTAGAGTATAATATTTGATATGTGAGTTACCATATAAAAGACCCCCTTAAGTCTTCAAAAACCACTCTTGTATCTTAAGCAAGACAGTATCATTTTGACCACCTAATAAACAATTTAGCCTTCTGAGGCTAAGTTAAAAATTTGTTTGCTGAAAAACGCCATCTTAGTAAGGAGACAAACACTTTCCATTCAATTTTTAAGAGATGAAATTCCTAAACTAAAATTTTAGAAGCAAGTTTTGAAGGGATTGTAGAAAATTTTTGTGGTCACATTGAAGGAAATAAGTTATTAAACAAAAGGAAACATGGCATAAATATAAATAAAAAAAATAAAGGAAAAAAATCCCTTTGCTTGAAAAACAAATTTTGTATGTGAAAAAAGTACACAGCCAGGCTTTGAAGTGTATTATAAAATTGAAAGTAATGTGTTATGCAATGTTACTTCATGAAGTTTAAATATATAGCTACCACAGTAAATGTTGCTTGTGCATTGCTGCTGCGTGATGTTCTGTTTCCTGAGAGAATCTGAAAGTCAAATTCCTTCTAAAGAGATCTTAAACCAGCAGCTCCATTTACATAATTTTTTGCTGAAATTCTCTGCACTGCAGACTGCTCCTTGTTTCTGAATGAACACAGAGGTTAACTGACAGCACACCATTTTCCCTAATATTTGAAGGGTAGGAATAAATCACAGTCTCTCTTGAGGCATGTGTCCTGTATAGACTTGGAATTTTTATTTGACGCATAATAACATTATGTGAAATACTCATAAGAAAATCTGAAATCACTTGTAAATGAGCAGATTTCAGGTATCGAGACAAGTCTGCTCACAAAAGTGAAAGATCTGGCAGATTTAGTCTATGCATAATTTTTTTTCCTGAATTCAGGCAAAACATGATGTATGTTAATAAGACTTGAACAGGTTTGATCACAAACTTCAAAGAAAACATACTGAGTGCTCTTCCATGCAAAATGAAATAAAAATCCCTAATTTTCAGTGTAATGTTTACATTTTGATTTTCTGAATGTGTGTGTAGAACTTTTATGCAGTATAAGCATGGATATAAAGTCAAGTAATTAAATAATTTCCTTTTTAATTTACAAACAAAGGCATAAAGACATCATCCTTTATGTGGAAACGTATACATGGATTTTTCAGAAGACTTTTTTTTTTTTTAATTTAAGGTAGGATCCTGACTTAAATATATTCTTTGGTAACATTTATAGCTATCCTATAGATTGATGTGTGAAAAATAATGCATGTAAATATGCATCCTTACATTATGGCCAGAAATTAACATTATAGGGAAATTTGCTGGCTTCACTGTGTTTGTGGTTGGTCTGCTCTGTGTTGTAAGTGCAGTAATACACTGAGACAAGTATTGCTTAGTCATAACCGATGCCACATAATCAAAATATCAAAGATGTAGGAAAATTGTAAAGCGTGTTTTACATGAGAACAGCAAATGAAAACTGACGATGTGCAGCTTGCACCAGTCCTGAGAACTTGTTTCCAGGCCACTGCTGGTGCAAATTTTGTCTTCTTTGGAGTTACATCACAGACTGATGTGACCTATTGAGCATAAGCTCTAAAAGGATGAGCCATAAGATATGTGACTATCAGACTCAATAGTTTGCTAATTTTGATCAAGAGCTCTGGCAAGATATTCTTGTGGAAGGACTTGAGTGTGTTTGGGGAAGAATGGAGACACGGAAAATCATTCTGTCTGCTTACCTTAGGACTGAGCACTTTTGCTAAAGTTGTGAAAGTAGTGTTACATTTACAAAATATTTGCCATTGCTTTTGGTATTTTCAATCTGCCTCTGCACAAAGTAATAGAAAAAGTTAAGAGCATATGGTTAATAAAACTGGACTAGATACATCTATATTCCCAGTTTGTGAGAAGTGAAAGATTAAATAAACACCCCTGGGGTTTTTCTCTGTTTACCAAAAGGACAGAAGGTAGAGAAAAATATCAAGGCATTGTGCTTTTGAAACTACTTAGGACAGTCTTTAAATTCTGAGATGTACAAAGTAACAGAAATAATATAAATTGCCAATTTTTAGTTTTTATAACAATACAATTTCTTAAAATATCTTCTGAAATCTGCAAAGGTTCTGTTGAACAGAATATAGAAGCTCTTACTGTGCTTTCACATATGAAGTGTCACTGCTATTTTTTATACTCTACAGGGTATTTGCTGGTATATCAAAGGAGAATGTGTTCAGAATATTTTTAAAGTGACACTTAAGACATTTTAGAGATTAAATATGCTATTACTATGAATTCATGTTGAAGCCACATAAACCATTTGCTAAAAGTTGTTTAAAAATGAAACTGCATTTTGTATCTTAAAACATAAAGGATGATTGGAAGACTTAAAGTGAATATCCATTTTTTCCTTTAGATTGTTCTCATAATGCACAATAATTCATTCCTTGTTAATGGCATTGTTTGTCCATAGTTTGCAAAATAAAAGATGCTTTTGACTATACCAGAAAATGCACATCAGCTTTGACACATCATAGAGAAGGCTAATTGTATAGATAATCTTTACCTTGATTTATCTGCTTTTGATTAGTGTGCCTATATGTAAGTGTAAGAGTGTTAGAGTGGATGAAGGACTATTAAATAGTATACGTATCCTATTTGGACTTGAGGTGATTGGAAAAAAGCAAGTCTTCAGCAGAAGTCACAAACATATTCATAAAAGAGTAATCATGGCAGAAATCCAGAAAAATTTTATAACTATGACTGGAAATATTGTAGCTCACTGCCAAGAGGTCAGAGATGCTTGCTAAAAATCTTTATGCTGAATAACTTTGTATGAGCTCTTTTTCCTCCATGCTAGACATTTAGAAGTTCTTAATTTGCCACAGTTGCATTAAAATTCGTTGAAGTCAGTCAAGAGCTCAGCCATTAAGTTCAATGGAGTTTGGACTCAGTCTGTAATTTTTAAGTAGTTCACTGTTAATGTCTCTACTTTTATTCTGTTGATGTCTTTATTCATTCTAAGCAGAGAAGGCTACACTTTGTATTGAATAAAGTCACGTTTCATTCTTTTCTGGGAACAGTGGGACAGTGGGAACTGGCAGTCTTGCCCATCTCAGCCTGAGGAGACTTGTAATCTGTAATATTCCCTTGTTTATGATCTTTAGAAGAGTTACTAAAATGTACTTTGGAACAGAGGTACAGCGTAAGTGGAAATTCAAAGGGGTCAGGGCTGTATGAAAAGAGTACTCGTGATGGGAAGATGAAGGAAGACCAGCTAACACAAATGCCTAAGACACTTTTAAGAACACCCAAGTAACAGGTGATAGGACAAGAGGAAATGGCCTCAAGTTGCATCAGGAGAGGTTTATATTGGATATTAAGAAAAATTTATTCACAGAAAGGGTTATCAAGCATTGGAACAGGCTGCACAGGGAAGTGGTTGAGTTGCCATCCCTGGAGGTATTTAAAAGATGTATTTAAAGAGGAGTGCTTTCTAGCACTAACAAGTCTCACAGCTCTCCCTGAAGTATATCTTATATGCTGACTTGAAAGTAAAAATAAATTGTCATTGGTGTCATTGATAAAATCAACTAAGGTAGTAGCTTTATTTTCTTAGGAGACAGCTCTTTAGAAAACAGTGCTTTTAATTGTAGTGGAGTTACAGGCAGCAGCCTTCTGTCAATTATTGAGTTACAGCATCTGGGTTAAAATGAATCAGTTTTCAAATTTAGATCAGTGTTCAGATATATGTCAGGAGCAAAGAAATGGAGAAAGAGAAAGGGTTTCAAACCTCTCCTCTAAAAAGTACTATGCATTAAACAAAATCCTTTTACTTTCTCTCACCCATCAAGTAATGTAAGAGACTATAAATAAGTGAGAAGCAAGGAGTACAGACTCAATCACTATTCTGTGAGGAAAACCTCCTCCAGAGTATGAAATACCTCCCGTCATGGTCACCACAGTCAGTTGTTCTTTATGCCAATCATAATCTAAGCTGGGTCTGCCCTGTCTCTTTGCTATTTTAAGTCAGAGAAATATTGTTTTTTACTGAGAGCTAAAATTAAAATCCTACCAAAAGAACAAAAAACATAACAAGCTTTTTTTAAAAAGCAGTCCTACGCCCTGAAGTTAAAAAATGTCAAAGTACCAATCAATCCCTACTTTTGGTATTGTTAGCTATGAAGAGGTGTAGGTGGAGTAGAATCCCCTGCTGATCAAGTTTCAGCAGCTAATAGAAATAGTTGCCTTGGCTGTTATCATTAGTACCTGGAAGAAAATGGCTTCACAAGCAGAGAAAACTAAATTGGAGTTGGAGCCATTTTAGATGACAGTCTCTCCACAGCTATAAGTGACACAAGACAGTGAATGCACTATAACTAGACACATGGTGGGAATAAAGCCTCAAATTCAGTTCTGAATGGAGTTAGAAAGACAGTGAGCAATACACAAGGAAAGAAGTTACACTGGATGGTACTCACAGGTAGACGGAGCGTCGCTGCCAGTGGAATAAGGAGTAACGTGTCATCAGGAAAAAACAACAATACAACAGTTCATCCGTCCTACCCGGATGTCTGTGACAGAGAGTGGACTTCCCTCTTTTGCCAGGGAAAACTATAAAGCAGTCAAAGACCCAAATCATATTCATTCTTCAGTCATGGTGTCCAAATGAACATCAGTATGCATGGCCAAGCTACACTGAAACTAGCGATGGTAGGCTGGCACTTCCCTGAAAACAATTAGCATGGAAGAGTGGATAGCTAAGAGAAATATACATGATTACCACTTTTCTGTATGTGGTCCTGTTGGCCAGTGGGATATGTATATTTTAGATACAATTTCTTGTTCATTTTATTTAAAATGTAAAATAAAATGCAAAGGGTTTTCTCTGATATTTCATAGGAATATTTCATCTTCAGTAAGAGTCCCTCAAGCCATTTCATTAATGGTTCAGGATCCCTATTTTTCAGGACAGTGGCTTTTAGCTGGGACTTTGACTAGAACTTTTAAGAACTGAAAGAACTAAGTCAGTTGCTCCTGTCTTACCCATACAAAAATTACAGGGCAGCTCTGGTCCAGTGGAAGCTATCGCAGGAGCTTGCTGGTGTCTAGAAAGAGGAAGAAGCCGATAAGATGGGACAACGAAGAGAACGACTCTTCTTTACTTCGGTCCAAGAATTTATGATTCTTGGGGGACAAATTTGCAACAGGGGAGACAAATCCCCTTGTTTGGAAAACTAAGTTTAACTTACGAAATTCCAGATTGTCAACAAACCTCATAGATAGGCTCTGGTACATTAGTTTGTGTTCATTCCTACAGAGATTGGGACTGGTTTAAATTTCTCATCAAAATCTTAGATGTGAGACTCCCCATAGCATCTACTGGAGAAATAGATCCTCTGACATAATGCACACAGTAAATGAAGAAAAGTATGTGCCTGTGAAGACTATCAAAGGGAAATCCATTGTTCTCAACATCATTTCTTCTGTGGCACAGAAAGTAGACTCAGGGGTTGTTTCCAGAATAACTGGAAGTGTTAGCATAAAGGGATGGCACTGAGTACCTTTGGCAGGCAAAAAGAAACTGGGCAAAAGTAACAGCATTGAGAACAGGGAAAATCTGAAGGAAAAGAAGCAAACAAGGCAGATTATGCAAGGGAAGAGGAAAAACATGAGCAAAGTTAAGTGTCCATTACGAGTGCAAATTTCTGACAGACATGTCTAGGGAAGGAACGGAGCTGAGGTTTAGGAAACAGGAAGGAAATGAATTTGAGGGAGAGTGATGAATCAATGGCCTGGATATAAATGGGAAAGGACAACAATGAATTATTATGGTTGTGATTAGACAGGCTGTATGCTGTTGGATTCAAAATGGATACCTACAAGATTTAGATGATAAGATACATTCTATGATACATGGTTTTATAAATAAGAAAAATGAAAAGTGCTGGTGTGTGTTTGTGTAGACAGAAATGTGGCTTAATGCATGGCCTTAGCTGTATGATGAGAGTGTCACTCAACACAGCACTTAGAAAACCAATGTGTTTTTGTAGCCCAGAGTGGCTTTTAATTTCCCTTTTCAGTGCAGTTCCATGAATAACTGCCAAGGTTACTAGTTAAAAAAAGGTGAGGCTGGTATCCACAATGCATCTATGTGGTTTCTTTTAAAAAACAAACAAGCAAATGAGAAAGATTCACAAAAGACAAGATGAAGTTGAAAGGTCTGTTTTGTTCTCTTAGAACTAGGTTGTAGTTTCTCCATTAAAGAAAATGATATATTAATATATATGGGGTTTTTTTCCGCCTTTTGGCTAAGAGCAAACTATTAGTTTAATATCTGATCTGCCCCCTGGTCAGTAGGAAGTATGCTGCTTTTGAAGGCAGAAGGATAAGGTTTTGAAGGCAGTCTAATAAGATTTTCTTTGCACTAGCTAAAATAAGCCTCCTAAATTAATCTTTCTGTAAACTTTTCTACAGCAATTTCAGTTAATGAGCCACAATCATCTTAGATTTAATGTTGGAAATACGAAGTCATTGACTGAGATGAAATATCCGTTAGGTTCTGTTGTGGTTTTCTGTTGAGCTGCATCAGAATCACATTTTTCTGCTGCTTTCAGGTATGTAAGTAATCTGCTGATCTCATGCCTGTAACTAGCTTATTCTGAGAGTGTACTTACAACATTGTGCTCTCTCAATCTAAGCCTAAATATTATTTATGGATTTTTTAAGCTTCAATATTTTTAAAAATATTTTATATTAATCTGAATTCACATTCTGGATTTCTTTCTTAGAACATGCTTTTATATTAGCTGTTTTACCTCAGTGGGAATTTACCAGTAAAACAGTTGAAAGAAATATAAAAATTAAGAATAACTCTTCTTTTCACTAACAAAAGGTGAAATACCATCTTTTAGGGAACAAGATCACCCAGAGTTTGTTAAGTGGTCCAGAGCCTCTTATGAGTCTTCTGTAAGCTTGAATCCAGACCTGGTTGTTAGAGGTCATAACTTGTCATCGCTCAGCAATCTATGTGAGATGACCATGGTGAGGTACTCCTTCAAGATGGGACCCATCTGTCCTGCAGCCAGTGAGGCTAACGTAATCCTGAGTAGGATAAGCTGGTTTGTCGTCTTGGTGGTCAGAAGTGAAGGAGTTTCTTTTCCATTCAGATATGGTCATGTGATTAGCTTTTTATATAGTAAAAGTACAGCTAGACAGATGTAAGAAGAAGCTGACAGTCCCCTAAATTGACTGAATAATTCCCGTGCGCTGTGAAGTATACCAGAATATACACTTCTCCGCTTTCCCAGAACTATAATTCTGACAGCATATTGGGAAAGTCCAATCTAACAGTGAACTGTGTCTTGCTGAAGTGCTGTGAAACACTGCATTCTGAAAAGCTGAAATAGAAAAAAGTTCATAAACGTGACCGTATTATTTAAGTATCAGTATCTGATACTCAACACAAGTTGCAGGTCCTTGCCCGCAACTAGCACAACAACTAAGATTTGAAATCCCTTTCCTTTCAATACCTGATGATTTGTAATCCTTGCTACTGGCGGATTTGATCACATTTTAAAATATAGCTGACTAGTCTCCTGTTGGCAATTTTGGATCTTACTTCTCACAAACACTATATGAACTAAACTAATTTTGAATTTGCGTAGTGTCTCACAGAAAAATGTAAAGCAAACACTAGTGTGTTAGCAATAAACTTGAAGTGGCAACTTGATTTGAGCAGTATATTGTGTATTGGGAGGTTTTATACCCTATCAGTGTACCAGACTGTATATTCTTTTCTCCCTGTAAAGCGGATTTTACCCTGGTAAATTGGATCATGGCAGTGTATGACTGGTAAGAAGGACGTACCTTGTTTAGTTATAAACTGTCTTCTTACATGGTTTCAAGCCCAAAGGACAGAAATAATGTATACTCAGCAGGCCCGTTTTATGTTATTATTCAGCAAATGGTTTATAATCTGACAACCTTTCACAACTCTTTTTTTTTACATAAAGTAATTTTAGAGAATTTGTAATAGCTTAAGACAAAGGAACAGCAAACAAAAGGCCTTAGAATGAAACGGATATTGGCACATTTCATTCAGATTAAAGTATCAGGATTTCTTCTGTTCAGATTGCAGGCACTAATGCTCCCATGTGGACGCAAGTTTTACTTCAACTATCTAGGAAGCTGATTTAATAGAAACAGTGTAAATGGGAAATGGGAACTCAAATGAGAGTATGTTTCTTCTGTTGACTCATTTTCATGTTGTATCGCAGCTGGGTGTTAAAGCACGATCTCTTTTTACTAACACAATTTTGCAAAATGTAACTAGTTTTACAGACATTGTTATTTAAAAAAACACCTTTGATTTCCTTTTTTTTCCTATGAACAAGCTGAATTTAGTTAGCTTTCAGAAGACTGGTTTACTAATGTCATCAACCTGTAGGCTATTTTAGTTTGCCATTCCTTTTATAATCATATTGGATTATTTTCTCCTAAAAATTTGCAAAAGCATGGTTGAATTATAAGTAATTATGATCATTACAAACTAGGACTTTCGTATAGCTCCTTATAGCTTTTAAATCAATTGGATTTATTGGAATAAATAGAGTAATAATAGAGTAATTCCTCTTCTTTCTCATCCCTTTCCTAAGCCTTTCTGGTTTTTGTTTTCCATTTCCTTCCTTAATTTCTCCTGTTTTACTGATCATCTCTCTTCATTCTCTCATCCTCACTCTCCTTTGTTCTCCTCTTTTATTTTTATTTCTGAGTTTTCCTTTGTTTATTTGGTTGTTGGTTTCTTGTCCTATCACCTGTTACTTGGCTGAATTACCTCAGGTTTTGACTCTATTTGTGTGCAAGGTGGCTGTGCATGCAATAATATGATGTCTACCGTTCCCATGGTTACTTGTGTAATTCTATCTGTTGTGTTGTAGGAAAGAATAAAAAAAATAGAGACTGATTATTTTGTGTATGTGTATCTGTATGCATCTTTGTGTGACAGAAATCATGCCTCTGACAATTTCCATTATAAGATCTGATTTTCAGTTGCTTTTGTCTTTCCTGAATTTAGCTAATTAGACTGAATTTTGTCATGTTGTCACAAGTACGACTTCTCCTCTGCCAAAATGACTGACTGCATCATAAGTGTTTTGTAAAGTTAACATATTTTATTTTGCATTGAGGAAGATTAAATTCATGTATTTTATGGAGAAATAACCTCTTTTTGAGGAGAAATCCAGCTACTACTCTAGAATATGCTGAATTGGTAGCCTTCCTGCCTTTTTGGAGTAAGTACCTTCCCTGGGTGCATTCCTAGCAAAGGGACCTTGAAGTAGTTGAATGGGATGGTTACTTCTGAAGTAATCAATTAACTTCTCTATCTCTCTCCTGAAAATACTGAAGGCAATAGGTGAAATTCATGTTGATCCTTTCTTTTGCTTACTTGTTCTTGTTATCAATATAAACTTTGCTATGAAGGCAGTTCCAAGAACATTTGTCATGGACAAAATCTTAAAAGATGTTTTAGGAGATGCCAATTTCATCAGCAGTGGAGAATTTCATTACAAGTCAAAATTGAGCTGCACTAGAAAATTCGATTTTTTGCTGTAACAGTGTAGATTTCCCACTACTAAGGAAAACAGTAGAGTTAAAGAAGGATTTTTTAGAAGGTCTAGTTAAGATAAAACATTGCAATGCTCTTAAAGGCAACTGAAATTTCACCTTTTCTTACTTTAAGCTGAAGAAGAAATTATTTAACAGTCAAGTAAAAAAATGCTTAAACTCACTAGATGGTGAACATAAAAGGGTCATAAAAGTGAACCAGATTTCTGGAAATTTGATTAGTATAAGCCTCGGACAAACAACATGTATCTGGAAAGTAGCTGTCTTGGTACCGTGTATTAAGGAGCAAATTGTTCTACCCCATATAAAATCA
Organism: Tringa tobata; assembly: GCA_033628505.1. Taxonomy (NCBI): domain Eukaryota; kingdom Metazoa; phylum Chordata; class Aves; order Charadriiformes; family Scolopacidae; genus Tringa; species Tringa tobata. The sequence continues at coordinate 1,933,770 of JAHREE010000257.1, forward strand.
GATTCAATTAGCAGAGCTACTATATAGACTGGGAATCTAGGAATAAGAAAGCGGGAGGGAGGGATTTCCCTTGCCATGTTTTGCTGTGAAGGCAAAATGCAAGAGCATTTAGTAGGCTGTCCTATTTTTTTCTTTTCTTTTGCTTCTCCCTGCTGGGACAGAGTACAGGCCTGCCTTTAATGCCAGTGGTGCCTGGCAAAGAGAAGTGGTCCCTTGACTTCTGAATCTGTGCATTTTAAGTTTACTTCGGAGTTCATCCGGATAAGGCTGAAGTTACACTGGGGAAGCTGAAACTACTTGAAGTTCACCTGGGTTTGGTAGTGAGAACTGAAATCAGGCCAAAAACGATTTTCTCCCAGGAAAGATTTCTAGAATGCAACTAAGCCACAGATTTGCCTGTGTGATTTCCAGCCTTTAATGAAGGCATTCATTTATTTGGGTAGCTGGCATTGCTCTCACATCTGTTTTTCAGACTTTTTTGCTTATTACAGCTATCTGGGTAGAATTTGTTCAGTATCCTTTTCCTTACCAGATCGGAAACTGGCAGTATAGTCCCAATAACATTTGTTTCAGTCTTACATTATTGCAGCATCTGGGTACATGTAGCTTTTAAAGGCTGTGGAGATATTGGAAATAACTTTCAGTGAGCTAGATTGCTTTGATAAGCAAGTAGCAGGCAAACTCATTAGGCGGAAGCTAGCCATAGAAGCAGAGAGCTCTAATTGCCTTTGCAGAACAAATACCATAGCATAGCATTTACACTGCTTCTAATACCTGAGCTAGCTGATTTAAAATGAGGTCAAGTTGTTCCAACATTGCACTGCAACCTAGAGTGAAAACATATATCTTTATCTACATCAACACAGACTCTGCTGGCTGGGCATTTTTTTTCAGGATGAGTATCTCACTGGACTTTGTGATCTTTTTAGCTGCTGAATAGTTCTTCTTCCTACACCTCTGCAGTTTAAACTGTTTTGCAGACAGTGTTGCTGATCCTCAATAAACTTTCTAGGCAGGTTCCAGCCACCTGTTGCAGAAACTCCACAGCATGACATCCTTTCTCCAGTGTTCTATTTCAATAATAAACCTACAAAGAGATTCTAGTCATGTTGGAGCCTATGACTTATTTATAGGTTCTCCCCTCCATTGTCTCCCCAATCACCAGCGCTTATCTCGCCCTCCTCTTTTTATTCTATCTTGTAATTCAAACACTGTTGAATCAACAACTGTTTATCCTCCGTGCAGTCTCTGGAGTTCCTGGATTGACATATTTTCTCTCATAGACTAAATTTAATTTTTTTTCCCCTCTGCCACTGTCTCTGTGGTGTCTGCAGCATCATCACAAAATTTCTTAGAAAGATATCCAAATATTTCATGATAAAAGTATTAAATATTTTGTGCAGCTCCTTTGTAATTGTTCTAAAAGTTGTCAAACTACTTCTGGGTCATTAAATATCTATTTAATATTCCCAGTAAACAAAATCTAACGTAGCCCTAGCCTGTCCAATCCTTACAACTTTCAGTTCATAGAACAACCTTCTTGCTGTACAGGAAGCAATCGGTCTCCTGAGCCTTTATCATTCAGACAGGGAAAAAAAAAATCCAAGTTGTAATGCAACTGATATTTTTCATTATAACGAGGAGATATTCTGCTAGGTAGTAGGTTTTTCATAACTCTTATGGCAGGAAAAATTATTTTTATATGGCAAGCTGGTCTTTGGGGAATTGTCATAGAGCTTACATGGTCTAGCTAAGAAATTGGTGATTCTAAGAGCTTTCAATTTTAGAGTAATGATGGTGCAATACTAAAGCAAGCAAATTAGTTTTAGGACAAAGTCACCTGTGGACAGAGACCTGTGAAGAGTTGCTGTGCATTATAGTTCTCTATAATGCAAAGGTCTTTACCAACTTGGGGTAGGAGGACTGGCAGAGGATATGGGGATGTTTATTCTCATCTTGTTCATACATAGATTAATGTGTCAGTATTTTGTCAGTAAAAAAGGCTCGGGCTTTGAAGCAGAGAACAACCTGCTATTCCGGCCGTTGCCTACTCTTTGGGCTGGAGGAGGTACTCTTCATTGTCAGGAAAAGCCTGAACATGCACTGTGAGAGGGTGTCCCTGGAAATGCAGGTGTGACGGACAATGTGGAAGCAGGCACCCTGGAGCAGAGAAGGGATCCTGACTGTACTTGTGGGTGTTTTTCTTGGGAATACACAGGGGTTTCTTCAGAATTTTTTGGGACTTGGGAAAATACTGAAATTTGCTGTACTAAAAAGCAAAGCTGAAGAAAAGAGTTTATTCTCCAGAAGTCCACCAAGCAGAAGGATGATTCCGTATTTTAGTTTGTCTCACCCCGCAGATTGGTGTTTTCCCTTTTTAGGAGTAGCCGTTTGTGACTAATGCAATCTAGCTTTAACACTAAAAGCTTGAGAGACAGGCCTATACTAAAGGCTGCTAAATGTGGAAAAATTGGCTTTTATATATAATATGAAATATATACATGTGTGTATAGAATATATTTAATTATTATTTTTACCATTTTAGAAGGAGAATCTAGAAACACAGAGGGCTCAAGGACACACAGTAAGTTCATGACAAAGTAAAGAAACAATATTCATATTTCCCCAGGCTTGATGTAATTTCTTATGTTTGAAAGACGTCTTGTACTGTTATGTTGAGCTAATCATTTTACTTTCATGGCTTATGTATAGAAAAAGTTATCAAAGGTTAATGATAAGAGTGCAAGGAAGAAATAACTTTAAATAAGCTAACTACTGAAGTAAATTATAGAAACAGGAAAATGTAAATACATCTAAAACAGGGAAAGTCAGCTGTTGGCCTTGGTATTAGACTTCACAGGAGATTTATTTGGCCTCTGGAATATATTCTGTCAGGAGTTCAAACAGAAACCCACCTAGATGGAGGTATTACTGCATGGAAGAGTAATGAAGACAAGGACACTTATGTGACATAAAGAGAGGCCAAATCTTTCAGTTTATTGAGCCAAGTGCAATGCTTCACACACACAGCTGTTTCAACCTTTGGTATCCATCTAGGAATAAAAATAAGCCCTCAACCTAAAGAAGATGTCCATATCTGATTGAAAAGAAAGATTAAAACCTTGTAACCACTGATAATTTTGACTAGTCATCAACATACGAATTGATTAGTATCTGACTAATAATTGTAAATGAGTTGCCCAAGTTCAAGGTTTTAATACTAACCTGTATGTATTTTAAAACATCATAGATTATCTCAGCTAAATGCTCTCCATGATTAAAACATTAAACTAATATTTTTAGCCTAAGCTGTGAAATGTTTATTGAACTGAACAGATTAAAAACATATAGTATCAGTATCTAGAGGAAAATACATCACTGCATTGCCTACAGTCTGAGACAGTTATAGTGCCCAATATAGCTCCAATTTTTTTCTCAGAAAAATAAGAAAGAAAAAACCTATTTCATGGTTAAAAAAATAAAATAAATGAAAGCTCCTGCCCCTAGCTTCTGTAGATTTTTAAACTGAAATTCTACAGCTATAAGTGAAATACATATTTATTCTGAAAATTTTCCCATAAAAAATTGAATACTAACCATATTAGCTTTGGCCCACATGAAACTCATCAGCAAAGATAAGGTAGGCTTCAACCCATTTCGCTTTTAAAGAATAGTTATGTATGTACTTTGTTATTCTGTATGTCAGATTCAGTTACTGGGCACATCCATTTACATAGTGATAAATGGATGTCATTCCATAATTGCTTTATGAAAAAAAAACTAGAGATTTTGGAGAAATGGACCTGCTTGTGCTGACTCTGTGTAGGAAAGTATGAACATGAGAGCAGTTTCCATGCATTTTTGTACACTTTTGCATTTAATTTGTATACTTTTCAAATTTCATTATTGGCAATTGCTTTTTAAATAGATCTTTACATGAATATTTAATTTTTGAAATGTTTTGAATAACTGTTTTTTAAACCCAAAAGACTAATATGAGGATTTAATACTAATAGACAAGGTGAGTCTGTTATTAATTTCTTCTACTTGAATACATTGGCCATTCATACCAGCTGTCAGGTATGAAATGACCCTGTCTGGTTGGGAATTCAAAATGGGGCAGAACCACAGTGAATTTTCAAGTCTGTAATTGCTGTAACCTAGCAATTTTGTTCCATGGTTTGGAGAAATTCTGAGAGGAAGAGATCCTAGGAATGAAATAAGAAGTAGAAACCAGATAAAAAAACTCAATGACATTGTATTTTGTACTTAAAACCTGAAGGGAGTAGGTTTTAGCTTGAGGTTTTTTGTTGTTATTGTTGAACTTTGTCAGAAAATTGAGCTGATTGTGTGCACAGATTTCTCATTCACAGAGCAGTAAGCACTTTTCAACTAATGCTAACTATGCTAACTAATGCTACTCGCCAAGGGTCCGTGGTGAGGTGAGACAGAAAAGCATTGTACACTGTCTGACCCTTAGAAAAAAAGGAAAAACATAGACTGATTTAGGGCTGCTGTTTTTCAGAAACCCAGACCGCATCTGAAGCCTAGGTGTGGAAGGGGGGGCTCTCAAGGAGGTACCTCTCTCAACTGAGAAACTACATTCAGGAACCTGGGTTTACCAGCAGTGCTCCAATCTACCTGCATGGTCTTCTCGGGAGGGACCTGCTTTCTGCATTTATGTTCTCAGGAAACCCAGTAGATGAAAATTTATCTTCAAACCAGACACTGTGTGTTTATAGCAGCATGATGGTTTGCCAGAGTTTTGGCCGGGAGACTGATGTCTGAAAGAATTCGTTTTCCTGGACTTTCAGATCCTTCTCACATGATGGGATCTTTATTCTCCCTTCTGATGGATTGTTGCTTTTCTTTGTACCTGGAATTCTCGTTTCAGTTCAGTTCTTTTGAGCATTTTCAACCTAACTTAAAAACATTCGTGTTATAGTATGTAACACACTTAGTTGCAGAGCTGTAGGCTGGAAAGTCTTCTTAGACTTTGCTTCACTCCAGGAATAGGAGTAGATGGCACAGTTTGTACTCTTCATGAGCCTGACCACTAAGGAATCCACACTTCCCTTTGCCTTTTTATCACTCAATTTAAAGAAAAAGAAGGTGCTGATTTCTTTTGTTCTTACCTTTCTAGTGATATAATTGCAGCTAAAAGCAGCTGTGTATATTCCAAGCTTTGTAACACAATATTATCGTTGCTTCAACTATCAGTTATTCTTTGCAAAGGAGGAGATTATTTCCTTAGTTGAATTTCTATACGTAGTTTTGTGTTTAGCTTATTATACAAATAATTGCTGTTAGCTAATAGATTTATTCCTTCTAGGGAACATCTAATTTATTAGTTGAAGATTCAGAAGCCTACAGTCTTTGCTACCCTGTATTGGAACATCTATTCACTGCAAACCTTTCAGGTCTGATGTCTGACCTCTTTAATTGCCACTGTAATTGATTTTACCTTTGACTTGGCATGGCGATTCCTTTGTAATTTGTTGATGATTAATGACTGTCCTCTGGTTATCCTGCTTGGCTAGGCCTAAGGCATAAGCCAGGCAATCAGTTTTCTTTGACTCTGACTTGTCCTAAAAGATGTCAAAAACTGTTTAGTTCAAATTTATCATACGAGAAAGAAGACTCAGCACATTCATGGCATCGTCAGTCTCTCAGCTGAGCAGATGGACGGCTGCAACTGGCTTTGCAGAATGCTAGTTATCTTCTTTTAAAAAGAGGTGCATGGGGACTTAGCTTTCCATGCTTCTTGGGTGGCCTGCATAATTTATCTTGCAACAACATTTGGCGTGCTAGAAAACAAAACTTTTATGGACTGGCACAGGTAAAAACTTGTGCCTTTATATTTTTACCTAATACTCCTGAACTAAAGTTGGGATGTCTAATTTGACAGTTTAAGACCTGAGGCTGGTCTTGAGATTGACCTGAGATTTAGCTGAGGTTGTGAACCATGTATACATGTATTATTTTTTTCCTTTTTAATAGCGGTTATTATTTTTTATTCCTTAATAGCAGTAATGAAAATGAAAATGTTGGGTTGTATTACAAAGCAATGAGGCTGCATCAGATGCACTTGGGTGTTCCAAGAGTACCTGCTATCAGATTCTGGGTTTCAGATTGATATCTCTGGTAAGCTTTATGGAGTTGAAAGGTGGCTGCTGTCTTTTTTTTTTTCCAAGTCATTGTAATTGCCTACTGGAAGAATTAGAATTTCCTCTGTGTTAGGAAGAAGCTAATGTTTCTCACCAGGTGCCCCAATTCTAAGTTTTCCTTTTTTTTCCACTTCCTACTTCCCTGTGCTTCAGTTTGAGAAAAATATAATACCAATATTCTTTGATGTGTGCCCTATTTTCCATCATAAACTGTAAGCTCAGAACCAGTTAATAATCTTTAGTGGCAATGCTGTAGCCATCAACGAAGTGGCTGGCTCCCAAAAATGGATTATCCACCATGGAGCATAACTCTGGAATAGTTACTGAAGGATCTGATCAAGCCAATCAAGTCGTTTGTCGGTTTGTTATGACAGAAAGGTAAAGATATAAAAAGATATGCCAACATCCTTTTGAAGGGCTTCCAAGGTTTCACCACATTGAGATGCAGTTTGATTTATCACTTTGCAACTTGGTTTGTTGAGTTCTTTCTCACCTCCCTC